>CM053793.1:793519323-794119323 GCA_028749045.1 Cupressus sempervirens
AAATTCCAAATCTGCATTTTACCCTAGGTGTCAAACAATGACAGAAGGCCATGTTTGCACCTGAATATCTCGCACCCAAAAATGTTTTGTGACTTTCCACTTTGGGAGTGTCTAGTTTCCATACCTAAGAACCTATGTTTCAGATTTTGAGTCATTTTGAGTCCGTTTGACTAGGTTTTGAATCCCTCAAAGTTGGTCAGTTACTATTTTCATGCTTTTGCATTTTGTACACAATTCTGGGAAGCCCTATTTGACATGCTATAACTTTTGACCAGTTGATCAAAATGTTGAAATTCCTTTTGTGTTGTATTATAGACATTAGAGAAATGTTATGTTTCAAGTTTCACCTATTGACAAATCCGTTTGATTAGTTTTCAAATGCGATTCCAAATGGAATTTCTAAAGTTTTACTGGTGTCAAGTATTTGTAGATTGATTGGAACCTCTGTTCGTGATACCATATCTCCTGATCCATGAATAGTAAAGTCAAATGGATTGTACCCCTATGTTCTATACTGAAAATACTCCAAGTGTGTCAGTTTCAAATCTTGATGAATCTATTTGCACACTTTTCTAGGGTCATTTCTTTTGTAAAAATTATTACGTAGTCATTGTTTCCTGTCCTGCAAATCTAGGTAGCCAACTTTAGATGCTTGGAAAATTTTCCATGTTATTCATCATGTGCCCAAATTGAATATTCATAATGTCCTCATGAAAAAGAACCAACATTCCAGTTTTTGTTTCCCAATGTGCTTATTTGCCCAGTTTTTCGAGCCAAATCCAAACCCAGTTTGTTGTTTTCTGACATGTTTTCTTGCAGGTAAATTTGAGAAGGCAACTTTGACTGTCAATATCTTTTGACCTCAATTTTTTCATGAGACAAGATTCGATAGGGTACAAGAATGTAGAGAAAAGACTCAGTGTATTCATTTTTAGGACATGATCAATTGATTTGGTCAGTTTTCAAAGCTAGTCAATGGACCTCTTGGGGTATATTTGATAGTTGACTAAACATTGAAAAATGAGTTTTAAAAGTGGTTTTCAGTGATCAAACTTGATCCTAATTAGCTTGAGATGTTCAGTTGGTTAGTTTGGAGTATCAGTTGTCGAGAAACAAATTTTTTTTAGCTAGACCTCTTTTGGGCCCAACTGTTTTCATCAAATCAGTAGGATGACAGGAATAGGTAGTGTTCAAGAGATGTTTTGTTTTTTTTTATGAGTAGATTGATGCTTTTGCATATGAATCTAATTTTTTCAAACCAAATAGATGAGCTTGAGGTGCAAGTACAGGATGTGAACATGGAGTGGTGAAAATTGTTTTTGGTACATGTCAGCATTCAGATGAACATTCTGCGTATACTTAAAATGGACAAAACATGAAAGATTAAAAGTCACAAGAGCTTTAATTACATCAATAAATATATGCCTCTCATAGAATTTGATCAACCAATTGATGTAATCTACTTCTAGCCATCTTACATGGCCATGCTATCATTTTTCTCTATCATCCTTGATAAATGTTTTGTATATGTAAGAAGATAGAGAGAAAGCATGCATTAAAAGAAAAAAAGAGGTGTTAGAGGAGGCAGGGGTAGAGTTTTCAGAAGTCAGTCCCAAATGCAGAGGAAATCCAAGTATTTTTGATCCCCACACAAGAAGGAGGATGTATCACACTTTGTAGTAGGATCATGTGACATTGCAGGAGATGGCTTAAGCCAAGAAAAGATGCCATTTCAAAAGAGAAAACCTTCCACAATTCACGTGAAACTCAGTCCAAGCCAGAGCTAGTAAAAAATTTTTTCCTATGCATGAAGGATATTAAAATAAGTACTCACGCTGAAAGAAAGAGCCATGCATTAGAGGTGAAGACGTTGAAAGGCAGGGACAATCGTAGAGCAGTATGAAAAGAAGAGCCATCAGTTTAATCTGGCAGATATAAAAATGATCCCGCACCCAACTTAAAGACATAGAAATATCATGCCAGTAGAGGACAGAGTTGATGCCTTTCAGCCTCACACATGAATCAAAGGGGCCACTGATAAATAAAACAAGCCATAGCTAATGAACAAAGACACCTGTGCAATCATTTAAAATGAAGAACCCAGCAAACAAAATAAAATCAAGCCATCGAGAGCAAAGGCTCACATAGCAATGAGAAAGTTTTCCCCATGTTGTAGACATCTCACGTAGTCAAAGAGGTGGGAGAGACTACGTGAGGCAAGGCATTTTGAAAAAGAGAAGCCACAGGGCATTTTGTGGCATTGAAAATAAAGTACCAACAACTTTTAAAAGGATTTCTTCTTCTTCTTAAATCACTGTTGAACCATGGCAATATCTTTAGTATAGCCACAAAAAATCCATGGAATAAAGAATGCCTAATAACATGATGGACCATCCTATCCATAATATTTTGTAGTCTATGGTGTGAACATGGGAACCTAGCCTCCAGGAATGATGACTATCCAATGCATTCCAATCACAAGTATAGATGCTAGAAATGGACTTGAAGGCTACCTAAATACTGATTTTATTGAAATCACATACATGTCTTGAGAATGGAATCCAGACTGCAGAGCACCCATCTCCTAGATAGTCGTACAGTGATATAAGATGGATTGATTATTTGTCGAGACACAGAGGAAGCAAGAAAAACTAGTTTCACATTGAGCAGACAAGGAAATATTTTACTATTTAAATGCAAAAGTCCTCATTCGCTTAGTGTCACAAAGACAACCGCTTTTTGAAAGGCTACGAGCTTGTGGAAGGACCCACCATTCTACCAAGCTAGAGGCAAACAAGTAATAAATTTTAAAGGAATATGTGTAAATAAAGAGGTGATGTCAACAGAATAAAAGTGATCAGAAAAGGTCAAAAATTTGGTTAGTCACTACTCACTAGTCAAAAAATCCAAGAAATTTCAGCTAGCGAGGTAGCAACTAGTTGAGAAATTTGCAAAAATTGGTGAAAGTTAGAATGCAATGTGGGTCCCTCTTGGAGACAATAGTGAATCGGGTGGTGAAAAGTGGAAGTGACAAAATGATTAGATAATGATGTTATGAGCAAATGTCAGGGTGCACCAGATTATGCCATGTGGCAGATCTGATGATCATCATAATGTCTCCAAGAGGAAGGTGCATGAAAATTAACATAGTGAGATAGTGACGATGACTATACGACGAGTAAGATGATGATGTGGTTCCAACAGTATAGGAAGAGAACCAATCAGGATCTGCTATGTGTCATCAGTTTGGTCAACTAGAGGTTGACCTCAGATTCAAAGGGTTAGGGCAATATTGAGGAATTAAAAATAATAATATTTTATTATTATTTTTGATAAAGATGCATGTCAGACTCTTTTAAATCAAAAGGGGCATATTTTATAAAGTTCTAAACTTTGGGATGTTTTAAATTTTTCAAAAAATTAAAATTTTCAGTTGCAGGCTAAGTTCCCTAACAGAGGAGTATTTTTCAAAGGGCTATCAAAGGCTCAATTTTTAATCAAAATGTGCAGTCCAATATATTGTCAGAATTGGGAAGAGCTAAATTTTCCATTTCTAGAGTCAGATTATGCACAGGTGTTCACCAGTTCACATTATAGGCCAATTTGTGAAATCTGAGGTATTGGCAATACAAAAAGCAGATTTAATCTTTGAGCATTAGAGTTTGTTAGAGGGTAGATTAGCAAACCTTTTGAAGCTTGACTATGGAGAAAAATGATCTGAAAAGGTTATATGGGCTTCTTGAAGTCACTTTGTAACTGGTTTTTCACGTTTTACCGTGAACTCATTTTTAACATCAGAAATCAGTTATGATGGTGAATCAAATATCTCAGATATTTTTTCCTTGTAGAGCAATAATGATGAGATTTTGATATTCAATTGAAGAGAGAAGTTAGAAAGAAGCTTTGATATTCTTGGGAAGGATTTCCAAATCTGGAAATTGCCTTCTCCATACATATTCTTTCTTTTTCTCTGAAAGGGGTTGGTGGGTTTTCTATTTCCATTTCTTGGAGCTCTACTCAGGCTATGAAAGCCACACACCCAACATTTCTCTCTTGTATTAAGTAGCATCCATGCTTTATGTGGATAGTTCTATTCTAGTCAGGTGATTTCATGAGTCATTTCTGTATATCTTTCATGTATTTGGTTTCAAGGAAAGCAAATAAAGAGTAGCAAAGGTTTTAAGTTTAGTCTAAATCTTGTCTCCTGATTATGGATCTGTTATTTCTTCTAATTTGTGATCAAAGAGCATAGATTAGGTTGCATTTCATTTAGGAATGTATGTGATTAAAATATCTTGCTGGTGGAGCAAAGAACCATGTAATTGCTTGATGTTTTTCATAGGGTTTGCAAATTTAGTAATAGGATGTTATGAGTATGAGATTCATTCTGTAGCAAATGTCTATTCACAAAGTGAAAGATAGATCAGGAATCTTGATGTAGGAATTATGTCATAGATTTCTAGAGGATGTATGGTTATAATTCATGTAATTGCCCAATTGATAAGGCACTGGTCAGAGATAGGATCATTAAGTTCTGTTTCTCATACTTGGGTTTTGTTGTTGTCAACATATTAAATCAATTTCCCCTTTTATGTTGAAAGTTATTCAATGTTAACCCGCACTTAGCTTGCCAATTTCATGAGTTATGTTCTTAGCTATTTCATGCGTGTGATTCTTGGTTAAGTATAGAAGATTTAGGGGTTTTATCTGCTTCATGTTAGATTCAATGTATGCTTTGACAATTGGTACCATATAAAGAATCTATAGGTATACTTGCCCAGGTTTTGCAGAGCCTGAAGTGCAAAAGGAGTATAGCCTTATAGTTGGCCCAGGTTCTTGGTGAAGTGTATCCATTATTGGAGATAGCTACCCATAGACACATTCTTGCCTTGCATACTTGGTTTTTCAAAAACTATTAAATTAGGAGCCAACACACCCTATGATCTCTAGTATAGATACACATTGAACACAAGTTATTTAAAAATATTTTGAAGTAATTTTTATATTCATAAGGATTCTAGAAATGGAAATTTTTATTCAAAAAGAGATGAAAGGATATTCTTAGGTTACTCTAATAGGAGAAAAACATATAAGTGTTTGAATAAAGTGATTTACATTATGGTTGAAAGTGAAAATGTAAGAATTCATGAGTTTGTAGATATGAACAATGAAGAGAGAAGGTAAGATCCTAAAGATTATAACATATTTTTCTATGTATAATGAGGAGTACCTAAAAAATTACCCAAGCACCAAAATCAGCAACAACTTGAAGTACCTAAGCCATAGATAAAACACCCTAAGAAAAATATTGAGCCCAGACCTAGTGCTAATAATATTGAAGAACAAAGAGCTAAGCTTGTTTTAGAAAAGTATGGTAGGAGGCACCCCTCACATAATCAAATAATTGGAGACAAAATTCATAGAGTCGTCACACAAGTAAGTTGAGAGATAATACATGTTTAATTTCTAATTTTGAGCCTAGAACTACAAAAGATGCAACTGAAGATGAAGAATGGATCAATACAATAAATAAAGAGATAGATCAGATAAAGAAGAACAATACATGGACATTGCTACTAAGACCCAAAGACAAGAACATGCTTGGAAAAAAGTGTATTTTTTAGGAACAAGTTGAATGGGAAAAGAGAAGTTGTAAGAAATAAGGAAATATTTGTAAATAAGTGTAAATGTAAGAATTCATGACTTTGTAGATATGAACAATGAGGAGAGAAAGTAAGATCGTAAAGATCACAATATATTTGTCAATGTACAAGAAAGAGTACCTATCACTTTTGTTGGTGTAAATAATTAGTCACTATTTACACTTACTTAAGTTTACTTAGGTTAATGGATTATTTTATTATTTTCTCAAGTGAGAAACTTTAGATTTTGTGTACTTTTATGAGTTTTCATGTTGACAACATAGAAGTAACCAACTCTAATTTAGCACATGGTGTCTATAGCACAGGAGTTTGCATAATTAACTGAGTTGTCATGTAGACAACATATTTATTCACACTCCTATTTTAGCACATGGTGTCTACAACATTATTTTTTGTGCTACAACTTTGTAAGCTTATCCTCTCATCATCGCACTTACTCTTATTCTTAATGGAGGACACTTTTGGTGGACATGTGTCTAGTTATATGACTTATCATGTTGTTGATTCCTACGCATTCTAGAAGCATTCTAGAGGCCATTATATATAGGCACTCCTAGTGTACTTTCACATTGAATTGAATACATATTATTATTCTAATCATACTCTTTCTAGTCTACTATTGTGCTTGTGTTTTAGTTTCTTGATCTTGGTTGAATTTTTCCCTAAGGCAAATTCTTACATGGTATCAATGCTTGGAGAATTTCTCTTCATATAACCATTTGAGACCATTGTTGCTTCAACACCTCGACCTAGATCAAGTGTATTA
Source organism: Cupressus sempervirens (assembly GCA_028749045.1). Lineage (NCBI taxonomy): Eukaryota > Viridiplantae > Streptophyta > Pinopsida > Cupressales > Cupressaceae > Cupressus > Cupressus sempervirens. The sequence continues at coordinate 793,525,753 of CM053793.1, forward strand.
TATCCATTGGGAGCATCTAGAGCTAGAATGGACCTCACCATTGCATCCAAAATGTCGATTCGATAAAAAGTGACTATAAATTCACCTACCCTAGGCCATAGTCAATTTTGAGGAATTTTTTTTTGGCAAATCAGCACCTAAAGGTCTGATTTTCAATTTTGGATATGATCTATTAGATTTGCAATTTAATTTAATTTAGGTTCGTATTTTAATTTTCTCTATATTTTCATTAGTATTTTTTTGCAATCTTTGGAAGAATTTTTTGAAATTTTTTTTGTCATATGGGCCTGTAGAGATTTTTTTTTCTAGAACTAGGCAGTGACACCCTAACTCCTATAGAGAATATTTGTAGAATATTCTTTTATTTGGTACTTTATTTTATCATAGACACACCAAAATTTGAGCGTTCATTCAATACCAACCATCACACCCACATCTAATAGGCGGTGAAACAAATGGTGGTAATAGAATCCTCTAGTGGCTTTGTTTTTCCATATGTAGTGTTTGGCTATTAAATACCCAAAAAAGTGCTCCCACAAATGATGTGGGATTAATCCACCAAGTACTTGGTGGCCATGTTTCAAATTTCAGCTTGATACTTCATAGTCTCTAGTAGCATTTTGCAGACTTCCTGCTTGCTACACAATCCTCTAGTCCCAACACTAACTGCAATGTCCCCTTGGTGGCTGCACCTCATTCTCGATAAACTTTACACCCTCCCAATGACATGTTTTCTATTTCCTAGCATGGCAAGTATCCTCTAACATGGGCACAGTGATCTCTGGCTTTTAACTTCGGGTAGTAGAATAAAGACTTTACAACTATGACAACTATCACTATCAATCAACTTGCCAACTAGTACAAAGCCTACCACATAAGCCCCCTATAGCACCCAGTCCTACCTAGCCTCCACGTGTACTTTTTAATACTAATTTGTACTATACCACCTTGCCACATCACTAGGAGGACTTTTTTTTTCTCACGTCAACATTTCATGCAATTAAATTTTCCAAGGAATTTTCAACTACTACAATGGCCATTTGACCATCAAATCTAACCTCATAGATTGCTGCCCATACCCCTCTCCAAATGTAGTTTTGATTTGATAGTTCAACTTTGGGAGGTGATAACTCAGTCATCTGAACTCCAAATCAGGTGCATTTTTTAATTTATTCTGGGTAGAATTTTCTAGAATTTTTAGTGGTGGTGTTCTTTTCTAGTTTTGGTGCACATATTTATAAAAAATTGCATTTTTTTGTGACTATACCTATCTAATCCTACATTTTGCAACTTGAAATGCTTCGTACGGTCTCATCTAGACACATTTTCATGTTCCATATTTTTTGAAAGTGCTTAATTTTTTTTTACTTTCTAGATTTTTAGTCATATTATAGGTTTGTGTGGAAAAAAATATCACTTTAAGACTTAGGGCCATTTCTACTTTGTATTACTTTGGTTACATTTCAAAATTATTGTACATCTGAGCTACAACACTTTGTGATAGATTTGGCCTCAAAAGGTAGTTGTAAACAACAAAATCAAAACTTCATTTTGTATATTTTTTCAAGTGGCCTATTGTACAAGCATTACATATAAAGTGCCAAAAGCATCTTTTTTGGGTGTTCTTTTGATTGAGTGAGTAGGGAGAGTGTGTATTGTGTTTTTGCATATCTCTTTTGTGCTCTTTTCCTTTTCTACATCATGGGTTCACCTAAAGGACCACTTCTAACTTCAAACAATTATTCTACATGGAAAGATATTGTATGGAGTAGATTAATGGAAATAAGTCTAAATCTTTATGTTGATGGTATAATTCCCAAGCCCACTAATGCTACAATACTCTTTGATTGGAAAATTAAAGACCAACAGGATTTACAAATTATCAAGAGTTGTGTTCATAGAGATCTCTTCTTCCACATTTCTAGTTTCAAGGAAGCCAAACCTGCTTGGGACAAACTTGAATCATTGTATGGTAAGGTGGATGAGGAAAAGGGCTACCAGATTGAGGATGACCTACTTCTATTGGATCCAAATAACTTTGATACAATTCAAGATTATATCAACAAAGCCAATGAGTTTAGAGCACTCCTTAAAGATTGTGGTAATCCATGAAAGATGATGTGTTGATTCATCACATCCTGGAGAGGCTACCTTTAGAGTATGCTTCCTTTATTTTGTATTATAACACTTAGAGGTTGAGCATGGGAAGTGCTTTCCAAAAGCCTAAATTTGATGCCTTTGCAGAAATGTTGATTTTTGAACAAACCAAGTTGATAGATATGGGTCTTCTCACATCATCAAAGACGAAAGTATTGGTGGTAAGTGATGAGAACCAATCAAGTCAAATTGGAAATTGTTCTAACAATAGAAAGAAAAAGTAGTGGAAGTAAAAATCACAATCTAAAACATAACAATCCTCCTCACAACAGGGCAATTCTTCTCCCAAACAAAAGGGAAACACTGATAAGAAGGAAAAACTATTTTGTGCATATTGCAAGAAACTGAATCATGGTGAGCATCATTACAAGACTAAGATAATCTATGAGTTGGAAAACCTACTCAAGAAGAATAAAATCAATGTGCCAAATTCTTACAAGGATTCAAATCCAACCACTTCAAAGGGAAAAGGACAAGCGCTTATGGCTGGTTTGAGTTCTTCATCGGAATGGATTCTTGACTCAGGTGCCTCATATCATATGGGTTCTTCAAAAGAAGACTTTTCTTCATTGAATTAGTCATAGGTATCACACATCTTTGTAGGAGATGATACCAAAATGGAAGTTGAAGGGAATTGACATGTGGAGATGGAAAATGGGGAATTCAAAGATGTTCTCTATGTTCCAAACCTTAGCTCTAATCTCCTCTCAATTTACCAAATAACTCACCTTAGAGATGGCAACAAAGTTGAGTTCCTTCCACATTTAGTAATGTTGCACAATCTAAAAGATGATTCACTAGTTGTAGTGGGGAAAGTCAATCATTACAAGAGGCTTTATTCCTTCTCCCATTATGTGCCTAAGTCTCCTTCACATGCCTTGCTAACTTAATCTCAACCAAAAATCAACTTATGGCATGAGAGGTATGGTTATCTTTCCTTTCACTATCTTCAACAAATTTTCTCAAAAAACATGGTCAAAGGTCTACCTATAATCAACTTTTCTAAGGGTGAATGTTCAACATGTTCAGTGGATATGCATCTCGAGGAGAAGAATGATAAAGGGAAGTCTTCAAGATCACTAGTTGTTCTTTAGTTGGTTCACATGGTTTTAGTAGGTCTATTTACAGTGATATTAGTTAGCCAGGGTTGCTATATACTCACTTTCATTAATGAACTTTCATGCTACACATGGGTCTACTTATGATAAAGGGAAGTCTTCAAGATCACTAGTTGTTCCTTAGTTGGTTCACATGGTTTTAGTAGGTCTATTTACAGTGATATTAGTTAGCCAGGGTTGCTATATACTCACTTTCATTAATGAACTTTCATGCTACACATGGGTCTACTTATGATAAAGGGAAGTCTTCAAGATCACTAGTTGTTCCTTAGTTGGTTCACATGGTTTTAGTAGGTCTATTTACAGTGATATTAGTTAGCCAGGGTTGCTATATACTCACTTTCATTAATGACTTTTCATGCTACACATGGGTCTACTTTCTTCATCATAAAAATGAAGTGATTGATAATCTTCAAGCCTTCAAAATTCATGTTGAACAACAATCAAGGAAATCGATCAAGTTTCTTCAGATGGACAATGAAAGTAGATATGTAGACACAAGACTTGAAGAGTTTTGCAAAATTGAGGGTATTGATCTTTAGAATCCACCAACATTTAGTCTGCATAAGATAGATGTTGTAGTACTGAGGATACAAACTCTTAAGTCCATGGTAAGTTGCATGATACAAGCCAAGTCTCTTGATCCTACACTTGAACTCAAAGCTATCAGCAGTGCCAATCACATACTTAATAGGTCTCCTCATAATGCTTTAAATGGAAAGACACCTTTTGAGGCATGGTGTGGTAGAAAAAAAGTTGTTAAACACTTTATAGTCTTCTATTGTCTAGCATGGGAAAACATATCTTCTAGGGGATGCAAGGCACCACCACCTAGGCCTTGTACTTTCATCAAATATGAAGAGAGTGTTAAGGAATACAAAGTTATGGATCCTGAGACTCATGAGATTTTTGTTGAAAGGAATGTACATTTTGAAGAAAGTTCACTCAACTTATCCTCTAATAGTGACAGCAGTGATAGTGATTCAATAGACTCAAATATGTGGGATAATATTGATAGATGTAGAGATAGGTCACAACATTAACACTTTCCACATGCATATATTGCCATAGTGATAGGTTCAGCACAATAGGGTACACTTTTTCTTCTAGCTCCAACAAAAGGGGATCACTACATAATAGATATTTTAGGTTTGTTTGTGGAGTCATACATAAACAACTTGGGGGACATCATTGATGATATACATATTTTCTTTGATGGAGAAGATCCTTCTTTAGTTGCTGTGGGGGATCACTCTGACTATCATGTCCATTCTCTACATGATCGATCTTCATAGGTTGATATGATTGTGGATCCTTATGTATAGAAGTTGCAAGAGGTCTCTTTATCATTTAAGGAGACAATTAGTTCTTTGGGATAGGTTCTACATCCATCCTTGCTAGATCTGCACTTGTTCTTTTCATTAGTCTTGGAAGGGGCAACCATTAGCATTAACACATGTATAGTTGAGCAGGTTTCAGAGTCACCATTCATCATCAAGATTCTTTCTACACACAGGGGAAGCATCTCACTTGTACCTTTACCATTGTTTCTTCCAAAGGGGAGGAACATTATACATCACTCATGGACCAACTTCTACCTTGGATAAACTATCACTAATTGACACTCTACATTGTGGTGGGGGGGACTACCTTGTCTCTTTTCTTTTTCTCTCTTATGGAGGGGACTTTTTCCTATTATGGGTCTTTTTCTTTTCATACTTCTCTTTTGTATATACGTGATGTATGTCATAATGGGGGGGGGGTCTTGATTACTCCATCCATCCATGCATCTTGTCTTTTCATCTCTCATTTTGGTGGAGGGTTTTTCACATGAGGTTTTTGTTACATCTAGTTTTACCGCCAAAAGATTTAAATTCAAATCTGTCGCCTGTTCAACGGTTAGCCTAAAAAATTGTTATTTTAATGCCCCAACTCGCCAAAGTTTCTCTTCCATCAGATTTTAGATGGATCAATGGTCGGCGCGATCTCGTCATCAGAAGTTGCACGGGAGATAGTATCAGCGACATCGTGCCTGATTGACACATGTTTGGTGGGCCCGGTGGGTGGGCTACAACAGAGGGCAGGTCGAGAAAGTTTCTCAGCACCGCAGGCGCTATGGCGCTATCGTACGCCAACCAAAAAATTATCATGGCGACATAGCACCTAGTGGAGATGCTCACGTCGGCAGGCGGGTCACGTTGCCAAAAAAATGTTGCGACGGTCTGGTAAAGTTTGGCAGGCCAGAGAAAATAAACAACGAGAGCTTCAGACAAAATATTGGGCCCCATTATGTATCTCATCTGCCCAGCTGGCGGAGCCCAGTGCCACGGTAGCGAATCAAAAGGAACCACGCACAGATAGGGACATGTCATCGGTTGGGCGTTATGGCGCTATGGGAATTTAGCCTTGATTTTCCCATAGCGACATGGCACTTGGTCAACACGTGGTCACCCTGTGAGGCTAAGTCGCAAGATTGCCTGGTGGTGTTTCGCTGGGCCAGTAAGGAACCACTGCATGTAACCAGGCTGGAGTCTCTATCAGTATGGTTGGCAAAATCAAGGTTTACAATCTCCACCATCAGATTTGATTGCATCAATGGATGGCGCCATCTTGCTATGGCAGAGATGCGCAGATATTATCATGGCGACATAGTGCCCATCCGCCGCGTGGCCATTCTATGGATCAAGTCTCGAGTTCACCAATCAGATGATGCCATGTGTATATGTCAGGACACGGCAACCACGGTCCCAGTAGTTTTTAGGAGGGACGGCGAGTGAAGTACGATGTCACTCTGATCGTCAGATCTGCAAAGATCTATGGCTGGCGCTATCTCGCCATCGAGAACTGCCCGGACTTTAGCATCAGCGACATAGCGCCCATGCGCCACGTGTCCTGGTGAGGCTGCATTTCATACTTTCAGAAGCAGTTAGGGTGGGGTGATTGAAAAACCAACAGGAGGACATCACGTATTAGCAGGCCCGATGAATCAATAGGAACGAAGGGTTACGGGAGGTCAAGTTTGTGACCATCGGATGAGAAAAGATCAACAGTAGGCGCCATGTCGCCTTAGTGAAGCTGCAAGATTTTTACCATGGCGACATCGCGCCCGATTGACATGTGTTGGTGGGGTTAGGTCTCGCCAGATGCATCATTGAGGTGGCACTGATTTGGATGGAGCCCAGTCACAGGAAAGAGAGTCCACGACGAATCAGAAACATCCTCGTGTGCCGAGTCAGAACACAGATTTGTCGAGGGGCCAAATTTCTTGATACGACCAGCACATTAAGGGGTGGATTCTCCACCATCAGATCTGCAAAAATCTAGGGTCGGCGCTATCTCGCCATGGAGGAACTATGCAAATTTTACAATAGCGAGTTAGCGCTCGGAAGACACATGTCCTCGCGGTTCAGTTTTCAACGTGGCGATTAGCTAACGGCCAGTGGTTAGATGATAAGGTTGGCGCGGTTAGTTCGCAGGCAGTCAACCGCAGAGGGACTCTCTAGGTGGCAAGACAAAGGATTATGATTGGCCCGCGTGGCCTAGTCGGCATATAAGAAATCAGGTCAACTAATAGGCCAATTTGATTCATGAACCAAGATGCAGAGGCGATCGACGTATCTTGTGATCTGATCTTTGCAATCATTTTTGACCTACCAGGAATGAATGCAGGACATAAGGACACTCCACCCATCCGGTCGATCCATCTACCATGTCAAGGAATGTTGTGGCACCATTTCTATCTTCTCTAGGCTCTTCTCAGAAAGAAATGAGATTTCTCGGTATGCAGGCCAAGATTTCAATCCAGATCCTTGATTGGATTCTCAAGATGGGAAGTTAATTCCAGTAGGTAAGAAGTGAATGTAATGCAGAAATCTTCAGTTGTGCCTGATCTATAAAGGAAATTTCATGATCTATTCTGAAGGTCGATTCTTTCTGATTTTCTCTGCTACTGCTTGCAGACTTGTAGTGTAAAACCCTTTTGTCTCTGAGCCATGTAATAGCCTGTATCATCTCTTTCAGCCATCAGTGTGAATGTGCATCACTTTGCCTCCCATTGGTGTATTTTTGAGATCAATGATCTACATACTGTATCTATCTTTGGCCTATTGGATAATACATAAGTGAAATCTCCTTTTCCTAGTGTCATTCGGTTGGTCTTTTCTGATCTGTATGTGATTATTGATCGATATAAGTCTGGATGTGTATGACTTTTGTATGTTATTCTGGTTTTATAGTATATATATGGGTAGGAATGAGTCTGAACACTTTGTTTTGGTGCATCACCACCTTAGATTAGACTAGGTAGATTTTCTTTAACACTCTCTTTCTCCCTTTCCCTTCTGAGAATATATAGGTGCGCCCTGACAATAAGAGGAAGCTTGCCTTCTCCGGAGACTCAACCTCATAGTTCAAGTCCCACATCTTGGAGGTTGTTTCCATGTTTCACTAGGTTGCCCTCGCGCATAGGCCTTGGACAAGGGTGCAAACCTAAGTGACAACAGTTTTTGGCACGCCCGGTGGGACAAATATCAAAAGATTTCATGTCTACTAGTGTCAAAAGAAGAAAGAGCTTCTGAGATTAATGCTGAAGAAGTAGTGCTGGCTTCAGCATTCAAGCCTTCAAGAGGCTGATTCATCAAGTACTTGGTGACTCTGAGCATCAACAAATCTGGTTTCAGGCCAAAGTTGCAAAAATTCATGCCCAGAGCTGAAACAAGGGCGTCTTCTAGAGGTAATTTTCAATATCAAGAACTCTCACTTTCAAGTCCTAGAAGGAGGAGGGCTAGAGCTTCATTATCGCCAGTTAGAGGTGGAGTAACAATCAATATACCTGTGAGATCTGTCTCTACTCCTCCTACTGTTCGAACTTAGCCTAGATTGCCATCAACACTCATCAATAGAACACTTGTTTATATGGCACGGCCAAGAGTTCATCCTTTTGCCACCTTTAATGGTGGAAGTTATCTGTTGTTAGCCCAAAGATGTGATATACCAGTAGCTGCACTAAAAAGCATACCTGATTTTACTGGTGAAACTTCTATTCCCCCCCTAGAGCATATCCAAGAGGTAGTGAATGTCTGCAATATTCATGGTATTATAGAAGATGATGTTGCCATCAGACTTCTAGCCTCATCTTTAAAAGGAAAAGCATTATAGTGGTATAGAGGCTTAGCTCATGGTTCTATAACTGATTGGGATGGACTAGGAGCAGGATTATGCAAACATTTTGAGGATAAGAGTGACCATTTGTCACTATTAGAGCAGCTAACTACAATAAAAAGAGCCCCCCATGAATGTATGACTGATTTTAATTACAGATTCCAAAAGACATGGGATAGAATACCTACTATAGTGAAACCTACCCCTGGTAATGCCTTCTTGCATTACCTTAGAGCTTTTAACAGTGATATTGCCACCACAATCCAAACTATGGGAGGAGATACATTACCTAATGCTTATGAGACAGCCATAAAAGCTGAGAACATTCTAATACAAGGGAAAAAGTTGGCTCCAAGGTCTCCTATGACTTTCTTTCCTAATGTTCCCAATCACCAACCAGCAATAGCCCCTCTCCCTACTATTTTTACATCGCAAGCCCTTACTCCAGTTCCCCAAGCTTCCACATCCTCAAATGGAATAGATGAACTCAAGGAAATGCTCCAAGGTCTAGTACTGAACGCAAATAAAAGAGAAAAGACCCTGGATAAAAAATTACAAGAGCAGGGGAGGGAGTTGAAGGACCAAGGGAAGAGACTAGAGGATAGTTTTTCTCTAATACAAAAGATGAGTAACAAGGTAGTGGCCTTAGAAAGGCAGCAGGCCCAGGGTGGCAAGTCTCCCCAATTGCAATAGCAGGCTCCAAGTAGTGGTAGGCCTCCTAATCAGTGGAATAGCTTTTTTGTTCAGAATAGGCAGAATAGTCATGCTTCTGCTTCAAGCTCAAATCAGAACAGAGCTATGGTCCCTCAAAATAACTTGGCCCAAGACCAAGATTTTTGTCCCTCATGTAACTATTCTTATACCTATTGCCTGTGTCAGAAAGCAGAATCTTATTTGGCCCTAACTGTCTAGGAGTCCACATTAAAGCAATCACACAAAGAAGATCATCCCAAGGAAGCCTCATATGTTCAGAGGCAGGGTGATTGCTCTTTTATGAATCACCAGATGGAGAAACATTGTAATGTAAAATAGGACTCTGTTGCTCATAACACAAGAAGCAAGAAGAGAGCTATGGAACATTTTTCTCCTCCTTCTCCTAAGCAGGCCTCAACTTCAAGTGTTATACCTAACACACAAACAACAAATGAGCAGACAAACACTTCACAACAGCAAAAGCAAAGTTCGAGAAATGAGGACGCAAGTGATCCTTTTGTTGCCCCATCTCAACCTCTTGTAAGTGCAGCCCCCAAAGTTTCTACCAAAATCCCTAGTGCCCCATTAAGTGTGGTAGAGAAAATGAAGAAGACCAATGTAAACATTTCCATGTGCGATGCTGTTGCTACCATACCAATGCAGAGGAAGATGCTGCAGCAAGAATTGGAAAGGATTGAGCCCAAGGATCAGTCATCTACCATGGAGAGTGCCACTAGTTTAGTACAACCAGCAGGAGATGTGGAGGCAAATAAAAAGGTTAGACCTCCTCCATTTTATGTTTCTCTGATTATAGGGGGCAAATTAGTCCATAATTGCATGATAGATTTGGGGGCTAGCAGCTCAGTAATGCCTAGGTGTGTTGCTGATGCTTTAGGGATGAGATATGAGCCCATTGTTAGGGATGTGTTACAACTAGATGGGAGTACTGTAAAAACTGTAGGCATCCTTAGAAGTGTGGAAATGGCCTTACATGCATGCCCTGGTTGTACTGTGATTCAAGACATATCTGTTGCTGAGGTTAAGCCCTATTTTGCCATCTATCTTTCGAGAGACTTCACTGCTCAAATTGGTGGATTCATATCTGCTGATTGGTCTTACATGTCATTTAAGACCAGATATGGGGCCAATGCTTCAATAAGAGCAGAACCTCAAGCCCTTCACCACACTGAACCCTACACTCCCAACTTCATCAATATGAATTGCCCTATCCTAGAGGTGAACAAAAATAACATAGTAAACGAGCCTGTAACTTCCATAGTAGAGATTCCTAATTTCTTCTTGGATGAGTGGGCAAATACATGTCAATTTGAACCTATGTCGGAAACCCTTGAGATAGGCCTTAGTACATATTGCATAATAGAGAAGGAGGTTCAAGTTCCTGACCTTGTTAGGACTAATGACGACATAAATGGAGTATGGAGTATGTATTTTGATGGCTCAAGGAATAGAAATGGATTAGGGGCTGGTGTTATGTTGATCTCTCCTACACAAATAAGATACTGCTTCTCTTTTAGGTTCCAATTCAGTTGTACCAATAATGTGGCTGAGTATGAATCCTTGATCCTAGGTCTCCTACTTGCCCAAAAGAGGGGAATTCAAGCCCTGAAAGTATATGGGGACAACGAGTTGGTAGTGAACCAAGTGAGAAACTAGAATATCACCAAAAATGGCTTGCTCAAGTCTTATAAACATAGAGTCTAGGATTTTCTTGAGGGTTTCAATGCATTTAACATTCAGAGCATTCCTAGGAAAGGAAATAAACATGCTGATAGACTTGCAACAGTGGGTGCATCTTATGATGTGCCAGGGAATCTTGAGGAAGAAAAGAAACAACAAATAAGGGTAGTGGTGAGGCCTACTATTCTTGATAATAATACTCATTGGCAAGTGTTCGAGTCTGATGAGCAAATTGTGAGCTTCTTGCATAATGAAGCAGAATTTTCAGAAAGAAATCAGCTAAGACTACAAGATCAATATGGTGATCAAATCATTCATCTCAGTTCCAACAAGCGACCCAAAGGTCTCATTACCTTGGAGGGCATCTTTAATCCTGATGATCAAACAAGAGGCAAAGGGATGAATCTAGCTACAGAAAAGGATGACCATGCCCCAATTACTATTGCTGATGGAAAATCTCTTAACATGGGGAAGGTATGTTCTAAAGCTGAGCAAGAAGATTTCATTCATCTATGTCAAGAATTTAGTGATGTATTTGCTTGGACATATGATGATCTAAAAGGGTTTGACCCTAGTTTGTTTCAGCATACCATAGATTTAGTTGATAGGGTCAAACCAGTAAGGCAAAAATAGAGGCTAGTGAATCCCAAGATTGAACCTTTAATGAGGAAAGAACTATCCAAACTGATTGAGGCTAACATAATTTTTCCCATCAAACACTCATCATGGGTAGCTAACCTTGTCCCTGTGAGGAAGAAGAATGGAGAAATCAGATTGTGTGTGGACTTTAGGGATCTCAATCAGGCTTCCCTTAAAGATCACCATCCTCTCCCTTCTATGGAGCAAATTATGTCCAAGGTCAGTGGGTCAAGGAGATTCTCTTTTCTTGATGGGTTTTCTGGTTATAACCAAGTGCTAGTTAAAGAGTCTGATAGATACAAGACAACATTTACTACTAAATGGGGCACCTATTCTTATTGCAAAATACCATTTGGATTAACAAATGTAGGTGCCACATTCCAAAAGGCAATGGAGGTAGCTTTTAGAAGATTAATTGGCAAGTTTGTCTTGGTATACCTCGATGATATAACTGTGTATTCCAAGAATGTGGAGGATCATCGTGATCATTTGAGATAGGTATTTCTAAGATGTAGAGAGTTTGGGGTATCTCTCAACCCAGCCAAATGTGTCTTTGCTACAAACCAGGGAAAACTATTGGGACACATTGTATCTAAGGATGGATTGACCGTTAATCCAGAAAGGACAAAAGAAATACTTGCCCTTCCTCTCCCTAAACACAAGAAAGGGCTACAAAGTTTCCTTGGTAGGATAAATTTTGTAAGAAGGTTTATTCCTAATCTTGCCACCATGGTGAAACCCCTTACAACCATGCTCAAGAAAGATATGGTCTTCTCATGGACCAAGGAGGGGAAGGAGAATTTTGAAAAGATCAAGGCAGCCATAGCATCGGCCCCTACCCTCATGAACCCAAAATTTGAGAAAGATTTCATCCTCTACACTTTAGGTGGTGAGTCAAGCATCTCTGCTATCTTGACCCAAACAAATGACAAGAATGAGGAGTAGCCCATAGCCTTCTTTAGTGAAGGGCTTAAGGAATATGAAGATAAGTATAGCTTTGTTGAGAAGCAAGCCCTTGCAGTCATTAGAGCCTTGAAGAAGTTTAGACACCTCTTATCCCATAATAAGATCCATTTGTTGGTACCCCATGCAAGTGTAAAAGACTTCCTGTTAAACAAAGATGTCAGTGAGAAGAGAGCTGGATGGATCACTAGGGTAATGGAATATGATGTTGACATTTAGATTACCAAATTGGTAAGAGGAAGAGGATTATGTAAAGAAATGTTATCAGATCAGAACTCAGATGAAGAAGTTTCCATGGTGATAGCAGAGCAGCAGGAGGAAAGGTACGCTGATGGTCCAAGGAGCTGGATAAATGACATGAAGAATTTCTTATTAGGGAATGGATACCCTCAGGGATTGGACAGAACTAAAAGAAGACAATATAGACTACAATCCATTCCCTATGTTGTGATTGACGATATCCTATTCAGGAGGGATTTTAATGGGACCCTGTTGAGGTGTGTTGAAGTGAATTAGGCTGAAAGGGTGATTAGAGAACTCCATGATGGCCCTGATGGCGGCCACTTCTCTGCAAGAACAACCGCTATGAAGATCATGAGGGCTAGATATTATTGGCCATCTTTGTTCCATGATTATTATAGGTATGTGAGGAAATGTGAGAAATGTGCTTTTTTCTCACGCAAACAGAGACTTGTAGCTTTTCCTCTTCATCCTATTCAGGTGGATCAGTCCTTCACTCAGTGGGGGTTGGATTTTATAGGCCCCATTAATCCTCCATCTAGTGCAGGTCATAAATGGATCTTGGCTACTACTGATTATTTCACTAGGTGGACAGAGGCAGTTGCCTTGAAGGATGCCACAGAGCCATCAGTTGTTGAATTCCTTGATGGAATTGTATCTAGATTTGGTGCTCCTTCTACTATCATCTTAGATAATGCCAAGTCTTTTGTTGGAACCCAAATTTGTGCATGGGCCATGAATCACAATATCTACCTGAGCACATCATCGAACTACTATCCTCAGGGTAATGGTTTGGCTGAATCTTCCAACAAGAATTTGATCAAAATTATGAAGAGGACAATAGAAGACAATCAGAGGACCTGGCACAAGAAATTAAGGACTACTCTGTGGGCTGATAGGATAACACCCAAGAGATCTATTGGGAATTCATCTTTTGTGCTAGTATATGGTAGGGAAGCTAGACTCCCAATCTCATTGGAGTTCCCATCCTTTTAGTTGGTTCATTAGCTGGAACTGGTTGAAGATGATGCCATGTCAGTAAGAATGGCAGAACTAACTGAGTTGGAAGAAAAGAGAAACAAAGCCATGAAAACTCTAGAGATTCACCAGCAATAGATGAAGAGGAATTTTGACAAGAAGGCAAGGGCCAGAATCTTCAGAGAGGGATATTTAGTTCTCAAGTGGGACTCAGATAGAGCAAAACCAGGAAGACACTCCAAATTTGACCCATTATGGAGTGGCCCTTATCTGATTTCCAGTTGCAAACAGGCCAACGCATTCCAACTAAGCAGACCAAGTGGTGAAATTTTACCCATTCCAGTCAATGGGATCTATCTGAAGCCCTGTTTATGAAGGGTTGTGAATCCATGTACATAGTTAATCTAGTTGCTTCCTGCTTGTTTCTGTTTTGCAATAAGTGCACGAGCACATGGCTCTCTTCGTGATTCATTTTGGACATGTCTCACGCTGCTGAGGAGGTCCTATTTTTTTGTTTCCAATCATAGAAGCAGAGTTAGAACCTTAAGGGTTTTTAATGTTTTTATTTCCTCTTTAAGGGTTAGGGTTCTTGCAGCTCTCATCTTTGTGCCTCCTAGTCCTCTTTCTGACTCCATAGCCCAATGGATCATTCTTAGGCACTGGTCATGCATTGAGCAGGCTCATGCCCCCTGCAAGTCGCTAGAAGTGTTACCTCTGGTTTTACCACCAAAAGATTTAAATTCAAATCTGTGGCCTATTCAACGGTTAGCCTAAAAAATTGTTATTTTAATGCCTCAACTCGCCAAAGTTTCTCTTCCGTCAGATTTTAGATGGATCGACGGTCGGCACGATCTCGTCATCAAAAGTTGCACGAGAGCTGGTATCAGCGACATCGCGCCCGATTGACACGTGTTTGGTGGGCCCGATAGGTGGGCTACAATGGAGGGCGGGTTGGGAAAGTTTTTTGGTGCTGCAAGTGCTATGGCGCTATCACACACCAACCAAAAAATTATCATGGGGACATAGCGCCCGACAGAGATGCTCACGTCGGCGGGTGGGTCACGTTGCCGAAAAAATGTTGCGACGGTCGAGTAAAGTTTGGCGGGCCGGAGAAAATAAATAGCGAGAGCTTCATACAAAATATTGGGCCCCATTATGTACCTCATCTGCCCAGTTCGCAGAGCCTGGTGCCATGACAGTGAATCAAAAGGAACCACGCACAGATAGGGACATGTCATCGGTTGGGCGTTATGGTGCTATGGGAATTTAGCCTCGATTTTCCCATAGCGACATGGCGCTTGGTTGACACGTGGTCACCCTGTGAGGCCAAGTCGCAAGATTGCCTGGTGGTGTTCCGCTAGGCCAGTAAGGAACCACCGCGTGTAACTAGGCTGGAGTCTCTATCAGTACGGTTGGCACAGTCAAGATTTGCAATCTCCACCATCAAATTTGATTGCATCAACGGATGGCGCCATCTCGCTATGGCGGAGATGCGCAGATATTATCATGGCAACATAGCGCCCATCCGCAGCGTGGCCATTCTATGGATCAAGTCTCAGGTTCACCAATTAGATGATGCCATGTGTATATGTTAGGACATGAAAACCATGGGCCCAGTAGATTTTAGGAGGGATGACGAGTGAAGTACGATGTCGCTCTGATCGTCAGATCTACAAAGATCTACGGCTGGCGCTATCTCGCCATCGAAAACTGCCCAGACTTTAGCATCAGCGACATAGTGCCCATGCACCACGTGTCCTAGCGGGGCTGCATTTCATGCCGTTAGAAGCAATTATGGTGGGGTGACTGAAAAACCAATAGGAGGATGCCACATATTAGCGGGCCCGGTGAATCAATAGGAACGGAGGGTTACAGGAGGTCAAGTTCGTGACCGTCAAATGAGAAAAGATCAACGGTAGGTGCCATGTCTCCTTAGTGAAGCTACAAGATTTTTACCATGGCAACATTGCGCCCGATTGACACGTGTCGGTGGGGTCAGGTCTCGCCGGATGCATCATTGAGGTGGCATCGATTCGGATGGAGCCCAGTGACAGGAAAGAGACTCCACAGCGAATCAGAAACAACCCCGTGTGCCGAGTCAGAACACAGATTTGTTGAGGGGCCAAATTTCTTGATACGACCAACACATTAAGGGGTGGATTCTCCACCATCAGATCTGCAAAAATCTAGGGTCGACTCTATCTCGCCATGGAGGAACTGCGCAGATTTTACAATAGCGAGTTAGCACTCGGAAGACACGTGTCCTCACGGTTCAGTTTTCAACATGGTGATTAGCTAATGGCCAGCGGTTAGATGATAAGGTTGGCGCGGTTAGTTCGCAGGCGGTGAACCGCAGAGGGACTCTCTAGGTGGCAAGACAAAGGATTACGATTGGCCCACGTGGCCTAGTCGGCATATAAGAAATCGGGTCGACTAATAGGCTAGTTTGATTCATTAACCAAGATGCAAAGGCGATCAACATATCTTACGATCTGATCTTCGCGATCATTTCTGACCTACCAGGAATGAATGCAGGACATAAGGACACTCCACCCATCCAGTCGATCCATCTACCATGTCAGGGAATGTTGTGGTGCCGTTTCTATCTTCTCTAGGCTCTTCTCAAAAAGAAATGAGATTTCTCGGTATGTAGGCCAGGATTTCAATCCAGATCCCTGATTGGATTCTCAAGATGGGAAGTTAATGCCAGTAGGTAAGAAGTGAATGTAACATGGAAATCTTTAGTTGTGCCTGATCTATAAAGGCAATTTCGTGATCTATTCTGAAGGTCGATTCTTTCTGATTTTCTCTGCTACTGCTTGCAGACTTGCAATGTAAAACCCTTTTGTCTCTGAGCCATGTAATAGCCTGTATCATCTCTTTCATCCATCAGTGTGAATGTGCATCACTTTGCCTCCCATTGGTGTATTGTTGAGATCAATGATCTGCATACTGTATCTATCTTTGGCCTATTGGATAATACATAAGTGAAATATCCTTTTCCTAGTGTCATTCGGTTGGTCTTTTCTAATTTGTATGTGATTATTGATTGATATAAGTCTGGATGTGTATGACTTTTGTATGTTATTCTGGTTTTGTAGTATATATATGGGCAGGAATGAGTCTGAACACTCTGTTTTGGTGCATCACCGCCTTAGATTAGACTAGGTAGATTTGCTTTAACACTCTCTTTCTCCCTTTCCCTTCTGAGAATAGATAGGTGCGCCCTGACAGTAAGAGGAAGCTGGCCTTCTCCGGAGACTCAACCTCGTAGTTCAAGTCCCACAGCTTGGAGGTTGTTTCCATGTTTCACTAGGTTTTCCTCGCGCATAGGCCTTGGACAAGGGTGCAAACCTAAGTGACAACAGTTTTCTCTCTTTCTCTTCTTTATGAGAGATTGCATTTTATTATGTACATGGGTACCTAACATGGCCTAGTAGCTAGGACGCATTATACTTTTCATCCTAGTTTTTGTGAGCTTAAGTGCATTCTTCTAAGTTACACTTAAGGGGGGGTGTTGGTGTAAATAGTTATTTATTATTTACACTTACTTAAGTTTACTTAGGTTAATGCATTATTTTATTATTTCCTAGGTGAGACACATAGGAGTTTGCATACTTTTATGAGTTGTCATGTTGAGAACACAAAAGTAAGAAACTCTAATTTAGCACATGGTGTCTACAACACTAGAGTTTGCATAATTAATTAAGTTTTCATGTAGACAACAAAGTTATTCACACTCCTATTTTAGCACATGGTGTCTACAACATTATTTTGTGTGGTACACCTTTGTAGGCTTATCCTCTCATCTTCACACTTACTCCTATGCTTAATGGAGGATAATATACTTCTGGTGGACATGTGCTTGGTTGTATGACTTATCATGTTGCTGATTTCTAGGCATTCTAGAAGCATTCTAGAGGCCTTTATATACAGGCACTCCTAGTGTACTTTGACATTGAATTGAATACATATTGTTATTTTGATCATACTCTTTTTGGTTTACTATTGTACTTGTGCTTGAGTTCCTTGATCTTGGGTAAATTTTTCCCTAAGAAAAATTTTTGCAACTTTACCCAAGCACCAAAATGAGCAACAACTTGAAGAACCTAAGCCATAGATAAAGCACCCTAAGAAAAATATTGAGCCCAGATCTAGTGCTAATAATATTGAAGAACGAAGAGCTAAGCTTGTTTTAGAAGAATATGGTAGGAGGCACCACTCACATAATCAAATAATTGGAGACAAAATTCATAGAGTCATCACACAAGTAAGTTAAGAGATAATACATGTTTAATTTCTAATTTTGAGCCTAGAACTGTAAAAGATGCACTTGAAGATGAAGACTAGATCAATATAATAAATAAAGAGATAGATCAAATAGAGAAGAACAATACATGGACATTGGTACTAAGATCCAAAGACAAGAATGTGATTGGAACAAAGTGGATTTTTTAGGACAAGTTGAATAAGAAAAAAGAAGTTGTAAGAAATAAGGAAAGATTTGTATGTAAAGGTTATGCAAAAAAAGAAACAATTGACTATAGAGAAACCTTTTCTCATGTTGTAAGATTGGAAGGAATGTGGACACTTGTAGTGCTTCTCCCATTTGATTTTGGTAAGTCATCCTGATGGTCTTTCATTGTAACTTATTATGATTGGGTTTGATGAGTAGTCTTCAATCTTGGGGTAATTTGATTTATATTGTTTCTTTAGTTGGTTGATTATTTTTATGCCTAGCTTATGAGATGATGATGTATTGGATGGTTTCATTTTAATTTATGTTAGTGCTTACCAGAATTGATATGATATTACAATGTTGTTTTGTGATTACCCTGAGATGTAAATAGTGGTTGCACTATGTATTATTTTTCATGTTTCTCTTGACTAGGTTCCTATAGGAGTGATTAACTCATGTGGTTGACCATATTGATTTAATATATTTTGACCATGTCTCCATCCTTGTGCTTTATGGTGTTTCTTTACAATAACTATTTGAGATTCATGTATATATCATTCCTCTTTCTATTGTTGAGTAATTATTATTTCCAATACTAAGTACTTAAAATAACTAGAAAAAAATTTACCCATAATAGAATCATTGATTTGTGTGCTACAAATATCATCTTGTCTCTTTTAGTAAATTTATGAAAATGGGTTCAATTAGATGCTCCAATTGTGTGATTTCAAGTAATTATTACTTTGTATATTATTTATTCTGCATCTACCCTTGATTTTGTTCATTTATTATGAAAGAATTATATCCCCAGTAGTGGCACATGGAGTTAGTCATCAAACTTTTCATATTGAACCAATATCTTCCCTATATGGGTGATGTATCTTTGTTATGTTATTTTAACCTTCCAATAATTAGTAAATCTAGATTCATAATGTAATATGTGATTAGAATGATGAGCATTTCTATGCATTTAAGACTCCATAGTGGTTATAGAAAAGATTAAATTAAATATTATTTAATGGGTTAGAGAGATTTTAACTATTCGATTTAACCTTCATTTTCTTTTCCGCTAATATGTGATAGTTAAATTTTAATTTAAGTGGGATTTCCTTATTTAATTAAGGTTAAGGGATCTAATTATATTATTTTATTTTAATAATCTAATTTATATCACTTTGCAAAAGTGCAAGATTGGCTAGAAAGTGACTTTATTCTCACTTCTCACTTTCCAATTTCAAAGTTTTGGTGAACATTCCTCAAACAATTCTTGTGATAATTTAGAGTTTTGTTCCTTGCAAGATTTTGGATTGGTAGGTCATCATAGATTGGTCTTATTGGATTTTTATATGTATTTCTCCACTTTTTTGAGGATTTCAACCAATTTAACATGGTATTCATTTATTTCTCCCCGTTCTTGGTATTTTACCAAAAATGTGAGATGGGGCTTTCTTGATTTATTATTTTTTATCATATTTCTATATATTCTTTCAATTATTAAATGTTAAGGAGTGGAGAACTAGTTTTCCCCTCCATTTTCAAGCAATTTAACCACCTAATTGGATGGGTATGAGTGTTTTAAGTTTTTAGCATAGCAGTTTGTAAGTTTTCTTAATGTTATGTTTTAGGATATTTGTGGAGTGTTTGGGTCCAATATTTTATATTAAAAGTCCAATTTTTGGTGGATTTAGACCAATGGGTTTTAATTTCATCATTTTATTTGATGTTTGAATTTTGGTTATTTTTTGCATTGCCTCGTTTTTGTGCCTTTGGGTTTTCACCCATTTCTCTATTTGGCCTAATTAGAATTTCTAACTTAAGGTATCTTATATAATGATTAGGATTGTGGAATCATAATGGTTATAATAAATTTCAAAGTATTTTATTTTTTGATCCAAGGTTGTGTCTTGATATTGGATTTTGTGTACTTCTATCTTTTGTTAGATTTGCATGTATGTGATTTTGAATGTATTTGGTGAATTTTAATAGACCCTTGGTCTTGTGACCCTATACTTGAGTTGGGGTTTCCATTTCATGGTTATTTCTTTGTTTTGTGTTCAACCCATATTTGGTTGGGGT
Source organism: Cupressus sempervirens (assembly GCA_028749045.1). NCBI lineage: Eukaryota > Viridiplantae > Streptophyta > Pinopsida > Cupressales > Cupressaceae > Cupressus > Cupressus sempervirens. Next base: position 793,545,934 of record CM053793.1, read on the forward strand.
TTTCCTAGTGTCTTCTTATATTATGGAAATGGATTCCATTCCATGTTTCCTTTAATGTTATTCCATTATTTCATGGAATTTAGGATTCATATCAAATCCATACTCCCAAATTTAGTTCAGTTGAGTAATTTTGTTATACTTCTATCTATTTTTTTATTTCTCATATCAAACCCTTGCATTGGTATTATGTTATTACATTCATGAATTAGGTTGTGCCCACACACAAGCATTTGCACATGCATTTGATAGAATCTTGTGAGACCCAAACTCCTAGATACAGGCCAATTGAAGGATTGTTTATTTGGGGGTTGGGTTGGGTGCTTGAATTTTTTACGGGCACTCATCATGTGATGAGCATGGGTATATAGGGTAGACATTTGGAGTTTCTTATCTTGTGTACCCCAACCAAGAAGTGGCAAACAAGATAACATGCAGAGGTTTAAAAAATTTATAACCAAGATAATAAATGAGATAATAAAACTTAATGATAAGATAAGTGAATATTTTTACATCTTCAATGCATCAGTGTGAGGGTGTGGTATTTTTACGTCTACAATCTTCTACAAAATCTATTATGAGGGCATAGTGTAATGGCCTCCTAAGGGAGTTGAGTTCAATATTAGATGTGATGACCTCCTAGCGAGAGTTGAGTTCCACACCATATACAACTTGGTATTTCTTATGCTAAGAAATCTACACTCCACTAGAGTCCCTACATAGCTATCCTATAGTAGGTCTAATTAGTGACCTAATGTACTACATTATCTTCAAGAGCATATAGATGCTAGTATCATACTTGATTGATGTTTATGTTATCCATGGATAGTTTTCTTATATGACTATGATTAGGTCATTATCTCCCTCAATAGGGTGGGAGTGGGCCTATGAGTAAAACATGGTTGGGAGGCATAGCTATATATACCATTATGGGGGACTTGTGTACAAAGATGGCATACTTCTTGTTTGATGTCAATGCTAGATGTTCACCTAGTACTTCAGTGTACCTAGAGTATGTCTACTTGTGATTTATGTTTTACTTTGGATTCATCTGTTATCATGTTTAGATGATGCTTAGTATGTTGACTTTTTGCATTCCCTTATCATGATGTGATATCTTATTGCTTGGATGATGATCTTATCACTACTACAGATTAGTGATGTTATTATTAGACTAGCATGCTAGATGTACTTTTTTATGTGATTTTTATTGATAGCTTTTGGTAAGATAGATTTCTTAAGGTAACATCAATGATCTTGTCAGAAATTGGAGATTTCATGCTTGTGGGTATGGTTTGGATCCATGATAAATCATGATTCCATTATGGTAGAGAGGTAATGAACACTATTATTTTAAGTTCTCAACTTCTTCTTTTTCTTATGCTTTTCCTTCTAGAGATGTTTCTTATGTACATGTATCTTGGGAGGATGTTTCTTTACTTCATTTCAAGGTTATTTATCATGGTTTAGAGTAGCATGTTGTATATGTGAGTTATTTAGATCTTCTTTATGATTTTGATGCTCTCAAGTGCTCATTCCTCAAGTATGGTGGTTTTAGTACTCTCCAATGTGGAGGTTCTAACCTTATTTGCTTCCTAGTTTGGCTTTTAGACCTTTTTATTGTTCCTAGAAAATACTAGGACAACATCTTGTACAATAATAGTGAAGTATCATACTGTAGTTATATGGAATCTTGTATGATATTGGTGAAGTATCATGCTACAAACGTATGATGTTGTCATGCAAAACTCATAAAGTATCATACTTTGATAGTGTAAAGTATTGTATTGTAGTTGTGGGAAGTATCATACTACTTCCATGGGAGCTTGGGTCATTGTAAAATATATCATTTAAGTATACCACTTATAATTAAGATACATTTTATACATACAATGATTCATTTGAGATAGGTTCTCGCTCTCTAGGAGTTGAGATAAAAATTAAAGATTCCTAAAGCGGATAGGGTTTTAGACTCAATCTAATTTCATGAGTTCAAGATTTCACACTTAGCCTAATTTTAGGGTGGCTATTCACAAATTCAATTATTCTCTAGACATTGGGTGAATAAACTTGTATGGTTTAATCACTTAGGAATTTTTTTTGGGATTTAAAATGAACTTTGTAACATTGTTAGTATATTACTTGAATGAACTTAGTATTCTTGACTATTATAGATGGAAATGAACACATTGTTAGTGATGAAGGGTGCTCCCCTTAGTACAATAAACTCATAATAGAAACAAAGAAACAATAGCAAATGTGAGAACAAAATATGGACTTCTTATTTGCACCACAAATGTAGAATTATAGAATTCATAAGTATAATATGCTAACCTACATGGGTGCCTTCATTACAATTATTTGCAAGACAAGCTCTGAACTATAACCAAGAGCTATTATAGACAATGTTCGGGCTTTTCTTAAATAGGAAATTTTATGCCATCCAATAAGGTTCTAGATTCTCAAACTTAATACATTTTTGATAAATTATTTTAGAAATTTTGGTAGCCAAACTTTGGAAGGCCATAGATCTTGAACCATTGCTCTGATTGGCTATTATAACCACTTTTTAGAAACAATAGCTCCCAATTTACAAGCTTAGAATAATGCAAGTTCCCTTCTATCAAGTTTTTTGACCTCATCTAGGAAATCTAAGGCCTCCAATAGTGAGCCTAAAGATTTTTCTACAAATTTTTCCACTAAAAATCAGCAATAACTTCTCTAACACTTAAGTTGGAGAAATGAGATTTTTATGGTAAGCTTATAACTCGAAAATGAACCTTCTTGTAGAAAATGAGAACATTCTGAATTCATATGAAAAACTTACTAAAAATATCAAGTTCTCATAAATAGTAAACACCCTATCTACTACTCCTTATTAAAATAGAAAAGACTAAAAAGAAAATATTTTTGGGTGATGAAAGATTGCTCTCACATTAGACACCCAAGGTAATTTGAGAAGTGACTCTATCAAATATTAGGTGTTTAGAGGAAAACCATAGCATTCAACCTTCTCCTTTGCTAGCCATGATGAATCCTCAACTGGCCTCCCTTTCTAATTGACTAAATATTCCTCATAAGTTTTGTTCTTGGTATTTTTTCCAACATGACTATCTAGTATCTCCTCAATCTCCTTTGTAGCCAAAATAACTATTAGAATAATCTACTACACTTCTACAACTTCATCTCCATCACCTCCTTCATAATACTCTATCATATCTAATGTTAAATACTAGTGAAATATTCAATTTAGTAGGCAACTCCACTTCATAAGCATTTCCAAATTCTTGCCTTTTCACTATCTTGCATAGTCAAAACTTCTTCATCTTCAACTTATTATATGTATGCACTAGAAAATGCTCCTTCCAGAAATGAAACATGGCTTCATCTCCAATCTATAATTCCTTATACCTCCTTTTCACATCTACCTTAGCCTTATACTATGTATTCATCTTTATGATGTGCTTCCTCATCTCCTCATGGATGTTCTTCAAATGTTCAACAAAATCTTTTGCTTCAGCACTACTTATCTCTCCTTTATCTAACTACCTCAACTCAGAAGCATTTCTAGAACTACTCCCATATGCAATCTAGAATGGTGATTTACTAGTACTACTATTGATAGAATTATTATATGCAAATTTCACATATGGTAAAATCATATCCCATCCTTTATGGCTTGTCTCCAACCAAACATCTCAACAAGTTTCCCAAACTATGATTCACAACTTCTGTCTATCCATTAGTCTGTGGATGATGTAATGAACTAAACTTCAAATCTATCTTCAATTTCTTCCATAATGCACATTAGAAACACCCAAAAAATTTGGTATCTTGATTAAAAACTATACTCTTTGGTAGACCATGTAGTCTCATCACTTCTTTGAAAAATAAGTTTGCCACATGAACATCACTAGTCTTGTTGCAAGGAATACAATCTGCCATCTTTGAAAACCTGTCAACTACCACAAAAAAATAGAATCATTCCCACACTATCTCCATATTAATCCATGAACAAAATCCATGCTAACATCCTCCCATGAATTCTCTAGTACAGGTAATGGCTAATACAACCTTGTATTTTACTTTACTCCTTTTGCCATCTGACATACTCTACAACTCTATAAAAAATTATTCACATCTTGCTACAACTATGGCTAGTAATAATTCTTAGCAACCAAAGCAATGGTTTTATCTCTACTAAAATGTCTAGCCAATCATTCATTATGCTTCTCCTTGATGAGATTCTCTCTCATTGAACTTCTGGGAATGCACAACTGGCTTCCTTTGAACAACATACTATCTTGGATCATAAAAACCAACCACTTTTTCCTATCAAGTGTAATAGGTTTTGTACAAGCCTTTCACAGTTCACCAAAATTAGGATCATCTGAGAAAAAAGTACTAAGTTGCTTGAAGCCAACCACCTCTATCTGCATTTCTATTAGCAAAATTTGTCTTCTACTAAGAGCATCTACAACTCTATTAGAATTACCACTCCTATGTTTGAAAAAAAATCTATAACTTTGAAAAAACTCAACCCACTTCAAATGCCTTTGGTTCAATTTTTCATGACTATTCAAATATTACAAAGCTTGATGATCAATATACAAAAGAACTCCTTAGGAAGAAGATAGTGTCTCCACTTTGTCAATGCTTAAACTATAGCATAAAATTCCTAATCATAAACATAATATTCTCTTTTTTCATCATTCAAATTTTCACTAAAATAAGCAATAGGTCTACCTTGCTGGCTCAAAAAAACTCCTATTGTAGTACTACTAGCATCACAGTCTACTTGAAACACCTTGTCAAAATCAAGAAGTGCTGAAATAGGCTACTTAGTAACTTTCTATTTCAATAGATTAAAATTCTTATCTACTCCTATAGTCCACTTAAATCCTTTCTTATCCCCTCTCATTATTTTAGTCAAGTGTCCACAAATACTGCTAAAACATCTTATAAAATTTCTATAAAAACTAGCCAGCGCATGAAAAGATATTACCTCAGTTGCACTCCTTGTAGTAGGCCATTCAAGGATAGCCTTCACTTTCTCTGGGTCCATTTTCAAACCTTCTATTGAGACTACAAATCCTAGGTACACCAACTTCTTATTTACAAAGCTATAGTTCTTTAGGTTTATTAGCAACTTTTTTCCCTCAACTTATCAAACACCTTGCGAATATGAATGAAATGCTCCTCCAATGTCTTACTAAAGACCAATATATAATCTAGGTAAAAAATGATAAACTTACCTAGAAACTCCTTCAATACCTCATTCATGAACCACATGAAAGTTCTTAGTACATTCATTAACCCAAAAGGCATGACTAACCACTCATATAGTCCTTCCCTTATCTTGAAAATAGTGTTCCACTCATCACCTTCTCTAATATGAATCTGATGGTACCCACTCTTTAGATCTATCTTTGTGAAGTACTCAGTCCCACTCAAACAATCCATAATATCATCCATCCTTAGCAATGGAAATCTATACTTGATTGTGATCTTGTTGATAGTGCGAGAGTATCTACACATCCTACAATATTCTCTATTCTTATTTGGTGCTAATATAGCTAGTACAACACATGGACTTAGGCTCTCTTGAATCAACCCCTTCTAGAACAACTCATGAAATTTTTTGTTTAACTCTTCACTTTCTGCCAGTATCATTCTATATGTTGCCTTGTTTGGAAAACTAGCTCATGGAACCAAATCCATCTAGTGATTGATCTTCCTCATTGGGGACAATCCATCAGGCACATTATTTGATACAATATCAAAAACTTCTCTCAACATATTTGCAACTTCTATAGGTACCTCCACTATTTCTTCTTTACTATCTTTTGTAATTATAGAAAAACACAAATGCTCATGCTTCATACCTTTTAGAAACTCTTTTCCATCAAAAAAACATATTCTAGCAACACTACATACCTTTTCTTCTTTATCCTTTAACGACTTCAACTTTTGTTTCATGCCATCCTTGGTCAGAGTGTAGGCATTTGCTCACCCATCATGTACAACATGCCTGCCAAATTGCAATAGCCTACCCAACAACATATGACATATGTCCATAGGTATAATATCACATAGTACCTCATCTTGATAGCTTCCAATCTTGATCTTCATAGAGCACTGCTCATTGACCATGACTTTGTAGTCATCTTCTACCCAAGCAATATGGTATGGATGTGGGTTTTTCTATCTCTTCAACTTCAACTTGGTGACAATCATTTCTGAGACCATATTATTAGTACTTCTACCATCAATGATCACATCACAATACTTGTCACATCTACACCTTGTGTGAAACAAGTTCCTTTTTTTATCAGGTTCATTTTCACCACTTGGTAGGACTCTTAAACATCTTTAGAATGTGAGGATTTGACATCTTCATCGACATGTGCAACTCTAGCCTAGCCTTCTATTCTTTGATATGTCCTTCCTTAGCACTAGATACATTTAAATGCTCTATGCCCTTCTTCTCTATAATGAAAACATTTCCCATGGAAGCCTCCTCTCCATATCCTTGTTCTTTGCCTCTTCCTCTCTAGTCTTTATTGTTTGGTTCATGGAAAAAATTGGAATTTTTTCCCCTAGTTCTAACTACTACCTCCAGCTTCATCCTTGTTCTTTTGATCATCATTACGACCACCATATGATTATCTACCAGATCTTCCACCATAACCTCTTCCACTATTCTTGTTGTCAAACTTCTTGCTCATTTTTTTCTCAACTCTTATGAAAAATTAGTATGCCTCCTCAATACTATTATTTCATACCAGACTCAACTCATCCTAAATACTTGGCCTTAAATCATTAAGATAATGAGCCAGCTTCTCGTTATCATCTTCTGCATGGCCTATTCTAATGAGAACTCAGTAGAACTCTTTAGTATACTCTTGAATAGATTTTCCTACTTGCTTCAACCCTTGCATTTTATTCAATAGATCAAGCTCATAATCCATGAGAATGAATTATCAATTTAGTTTAGCTATCATCTGATCCCATCTAGTGATTTTTTCCTTTCCCTTTCTATTTTTCTCCAACTAAAGCTCCTACCACTAGATCTTTACATGTCCCTTCAATTTTTCCTTTGCAAATTTGACCCTATAAGGATCCTCAATATCTTCATACTCAAAGTACTCCTATAGTTCATTGATCCAATTGATTAGCTCCTTTGAGTTAAGATTTCCCAAAAATGTGGGAACCTCAAAGTTAGGTCTTTTTCTAATCTTGGAGATGGCCCTAAAAATCCTCTCTTCTTCTAGGTTTAGAACTGTGTCTACTTTGGCATTTTCTTCTACTTTTCCCTCATCCTCTCTTTGATCTCTTATGGGAAAATTTATTTCTCTACGCATTTATTCTTGGACAATGCTTGCATTTTTCTTTGAAGGGTTTAGAAACCCTTAGGTGTAACACCAACAACTCTTCCACCACACTCTCTTCATGGAGGAATTTTTGCACTTTCGATGAAACTCTAGTGCAAACTAGCTCACAATTGGAAATCTTTCGACATGCTGAACCCAAATCATGGTCCTACTGCAAACTACCTCACATTTGATGATCTATCCACACACTCAACAACTAGGCTCTGATACCACTTGATGAAGGGTGCTCCCCTTAATACAATAAACTCATAATAGAAACAAAGAAACAATAGAAATGTGAGAACAAACTATGGACTTCTTATTTGTGTCACAAATGAAAAATTGTAGAATTCATAAGTACAATATGCTAACCCATGTTGGCACCTTCATCACAATAATTTGCAATACAAGCTACAAACTATCACCAAGAGCTATTCCAAAAAATATTTGGGCCTTTCTTAAATAGGAAATTTTATGCCACTCAAGAAGGTTCTAGATGATCAAACTTATTACTTAGGGTTGATAGACCCTAACAATACATATAGAGTTAGCTAAATATATTTTTGACAAATTATTTTAGAAATTTTGGTAGCCCAACTTTGGAAGGCCATAACTCTTGAACTGTTGCTTCAATTGGCTATTATAACCACTTTTTGGAAACACTAGCTCTTGATCTATAGGCTCAAAATTGTAGAAGCACCCTTCTGTTGAGTTTTTGGACCTTGTCTAGGCATGAGCTTGAAGATTTTTTTGCAAATTTTTCCACCAAAAATCCACAATAACTTCTCTGATACTTAAGTTGGAGCAATAATATTTTTATGGTAAGCTTATAACTCTAAAATGAACCTTCTTATAGAAAATGAGAACATCCCAAGCTCATATTCCAAACTTACTAAAAATAGTAAGTTCACATAAATAGTAACCACTCTGTGTACTAGTCCTTATTAAAATAGAAAAGACTAAAAAGAAAATATTTTTGTGTGATGCAAGATTGCTCTTACACCCAGGATGCACATGAATCAGTTAGTGATGAATGCTTGGGGATATTTTGTGGATGGTTTTTTTTTTTTCCATTGAAACCTTTGTGATATTATATCTTTTGTTTCTTGTACCTATGATTTATCTAGCAAAAAAGACATGTTCATCTTTATGTGTCCTTGTTTCCAAGGATCATTGAGTAAGGCATTAAAAAATTATTGGCATATGATGCATACAAAAGATTCAAGGTCTAGCAAATGGACGTCAAGTTTGAATTTTTTAATGAAATTCTAGAGGAAGAAGTATACATTGATCAACCTAAAGGATTTTTGGAAACAAATTACAAACATATAGTACATAAATTGCATAAATCTTTGTATGGACTTAAGTAAGCACTAAGAATATGGTATGAAAGATTGCATTCCTATTTGATCATAATTCGATTTGTTAGAACTAGTGATAATAGTAACTTGTACTTGAAGTGTAAAACCAAAAATAAGGTATTGATAGAAGAAATATTTGTGGATGACATTATATTTGGAAGAAATGGATTATCATGCAAGTTTTTTACTTATTAAATTAGTAAATAACTTGAGATTTCTATGTTTACTAAGATAAATTCTTTTATTGGTTTACAACTTCATCAAGAAAAAGGATGAAGTTCTGTTACTCTATCCAATACATCAAGGATATACTATTTTTTTTGACATGGTTGAGTCAAGGCTATTTGGCACCTCTATTGCCACTGGATGTAAATTTTATAATGAAGATAGCTTGAAATAAGTGAATGAGACTCTGTATAGATCTATGATTGGAAAGTTGAGATATGTAGTTCATAGAAGACATGATATTGCACATGAAGTTGGGATAGCAGAAATATTTTTAGCCGATCCCAATGATACAAGTATGACTACACTAAAGATAATATATAGATATTTGAAGGAAACTAAAGAATATGGTTTATGGTACAAGAAAGAAGGAGATTTTGAGCTAAGAGTCTACACTGATGCTAACTAGGTAAGAAATGTTGATGACATAAAAAGTGTTATTGGTGGAGCTTTCTTGTTAGGAGAAAGATTGAGAACATGGATAAGTAAGAAATGAAGGTATATCTCTCACTCCATTATTGAAAATAAGTATGAAGTTGTTGCAATTAATTATTAAAACATTGTATGGATCAAACAAATGTTGGAAGGTATGCAAGAGGAAGCCATAGAACCTGTTACTATATATTGTGACAATACTAGTGCTATTAATATATCAAATAACTTGGTGATGCATCAAAATACAAAGCAAATATCTATCAAGTATCACTACTTGAGAGTGAAAGTTCAAGAAAAATAAGTCAAATTTGAGTACATGAAGTCCAAGGAAATGATAAAAGATAAATACATAAATTCATTTCCTAACAATGATTTTGAGTATCCAAGAGATAAACTAGGGGTCCTTTCCCTATCCAATTTTCACCAAGATAAAGATGAATATTGCATAAAATCATGGATGACCACAATATCTTTATGGAGTTGATGCTGAAGTTCACTCTTTAGGGACATTCCTAGAGTTGTGAAAATGACTATGATGTAGAAGATTTAATCAATACATGCGAGATAAAAGGTTAAACTGTAAGGTTTAATAAGTTATCATTGAATCTTATAGATATATTTGGCATTTTTCAAAAGGGGAGAAATTAAGTGAAACAAGGGAGATATATTGAATGGGAGATATTAAGTGAAAGGGGGATAGAGTCTATATGGGCATGTGTGTTTTTGAAATAAGGTATGAAAAAAGTTGAGAATTAATCAAAATGGGGAGAATATGAAGAAGTCATTGAACATTAAAAGTATATACTAAAGGAGAGCATATGGACTTATAAGTTGTAGACCAAGAAAGAATTCCTAATGTAGAGCAGTCAAACCATTAAAGCATCAATGTTTTATTTAATGATGTAATAATATGTAATAATTTATTTACATCAATACCAAAAGGCAAGATTGCTAGACCCAATTAATAATGATGATAATATTTGTGAAAGAGCTATATCAATTATTATGTTAACATTGATGTCAAGCCTATCTAGTAAGATATTATGCTAATTTAGTAGAGTGTCATATCATTTGATTTATGAAGAGTATTTGATGAAATTATAATAATGAAGAAAGTATTGATAAGTGTATGGATTTCAATGGGTGTATGGATATCAATGGGCACTAGTAAAATTGGACCTATTTTTTGATAGACATCTATTGAAATTGTGACTCGCAAACATTGAAAATGATTGTTGCTAAATTGGAGTAACTATTTTGATGAAAAATATGGTTTTTTATGTATCGATGGTAATATCCATTAAAAATTATTTCCATCATTGTCACATAGCAGTGTCAGACAACTAGTTCAAAATGTCAAAATATCAATGATCGCGATAGATGATTCGAAGGGTCTATCATACTCTCAACAACATCATGCATCAAAATAGTGATGACTTGTAGAGATTATTTGATAGGGTACTTGTACCATCAAAAATTGAAAGTGTCAAATTATTGAATTTAGTCATAGTTATTTCATGCTTGAAACATTGTCCTAGTCATATCTTTGAATGAGAAACTAGAGTCATAGTTTTGTGCTCAAGGGCCAATTTCATGACTGCATTTTCCAAGTCCAATAGTGATGAGTTTTGAACACATTTTTAATTTAGCATGTCAATCATCAATATATATGAATAATGCACATGTTGTCAATAAACAAGATTGAATTGGAGAACTATGATGACATAAGTCCATTTATGTCAAAGCACATCAAGGAAGGCTTTGAATATGAGAGCACTTTTTAAAAATGACAGTGGCAAGTTACTTCATAGGGTCAATTCATGACAAATAATAAAATGTTTTCATAACATACAACACCATTGTAGAAAAAAAGAAAAAAAAAAACATTATTATATATCATTTACACTAGTTATGATGCAAATTTTTTGCATATTAACAAAGGTATGTTGCTATCTTTTACAAACTATAGAATTCTTGACATTTTTCTCTCAATATAGACATTAAATTTTGCTATGAAAAACATTATGGAGCTTGGAAAGAAAAAGGGTCTTAGGGTTTCTTTTTTGTTTTTGGAAAAAATAAGGATGATAATCAATTAAAACCTAGAAGAAACTCTTTTTGTCAACTAAATAAACTCTATGGTCTCTGGTGCCTAATGCTTTCATACCCCTCCAATCTTAGAGTCATTTTTCATCCTATGATCTACACTCATTCACCTTAATTTGACTTGTATAGATTCATAGGTCATACTTGTAGAAAGTCTCATAAGATATCAATAGTAAAAAAGATAGTATAAGAAACCTAAAGCCAACATACTTAAGAGACTAATATACTGTTTTATCATATATTCTATAGAGTATGGCTCTTTTATGCATAGTAACTCTATATCAAATCAATTGGAGTTCTCAACATTTTCCAAGCTTGTGCATTCTAAGGCTCTTAATATAAATTTTAACTTTGATCTCCTTCATGTTTTATAGTAATTTCATTCCTTGTAGATGTAGTAGCTTAGTTTCTACAAGACCTAACAAAATTAGTTAAATTATCAAACAAACTTGGGAGCACTCCATTGCACTAGGAAATATCTAGGGAAGACAAACATGTAGAAATGGTTCAAGAGCTTATAGAAGTGGACTCTTTTGCTTATTAAAAATTTAATGTGAATGGATTGACACTGATTGACATTAAAGGGGAAAAGAGGCATGCTTGCATACTTTAGGAGATATTAAATTGTAGACTAGGTTGTATTGATCCAAGTCATCAAAAGTATAAATTAAATGTTATGTACTAGGAAATAAGGAGTAAGCAACCCCAAATGGTCAAATAAAATATTGCAAAAAATAGGATAAAATAGAATGTGACTTACTTCTCAACATGTATAGTCCAAACTCCCATATATAACTTCAACATATGATTTCATAACTCTTGTTGTACATAGCCAAAAAGTCATAATATCAATCAAAGAAATTTTACAATTTCAAAAAGATAATGCAGGAACAAGTCTGAATATGCTTGATTATACCAACCTCTTTCCAAGGCTTTTAAATTGTAAACCCATGACATAATAGACTCATTCTCAAATGAAACAAAGAAGATGACTAGTCATGATATATGTATATTGACAATCAAATTCTTTCTCCTCCTTGGTGGACAAGTGTGATACACAATCTCTTGTGAGAGTAGCTCCATGTCTGCATACAACTTATAGAGAAAGCATCATGTTTTTGCATTTCTACGAGAGAAGCTATTGGTAATTAGTAATAAATCATAATCTACAAAAACCTTATAGAGAAAGAAACATGTTGAAATTCATAGTACTTATTTTAAGGCGTTCACCTAGAACTTGGTATGCTCACCCACTAAAAGTAAGTACCATGTTGCTAACTTCAAAGTTTAAGCATTCCCATGTACAAAAATGACAATAATAATGTGAGAGACAATGATGACATGATACAAAAATAAGTTGTAAGTAAAATTATTTTAATGGTTTAGTTTGAGCTTCACTTGGTTTAGTTTGAGCTTTAGGTGGTTTTGAGAATTCTTTCACATTCTCTACTTAAAAAGGCCAACCACATGAAGGTGGAAGCTCATTTGGCCTCTACCCCCTATAATCACTCTAAATTCCACACTAACAACTAAGTAAATATTTTATTCATTCATTTTAGAAGTATATCATTGAATCATTATAATCACATAACATACATTAACACAACATACAATTAATATTACATATAAACATTCATCAATAAATTGTGAACACATCGATCATTATATCCAAATAACATTAATTAACACAACATATAATTCATTGATAATTATAAAAATTCATCAATAATTGTGAAAATGTCAATCATTATAATCACATAACAATATTCAATAACATGACATAAAATTCATCAACATTCATAAAAATCCATTAACACATTCATCATCAAACAAGACTTTTAACATTCATTTCCTTTTTTTTGGAGGATAAAGGCTACTAGGCACATCATGACTATCTTTAGCATCCTATGGCTCTTTTCTTCTAATCTTATGACATGAGGCTTCCTCTTCTTTTCTCTAGGATAAGGCTAATCTGCCCCTACAATAAGAAATAAATGGGTTTAATTCTAAACATTTTTGTAATGTTATATGTATTTCATTAATCTAAAGAACGTAAAAAAGATTTTTATCTGCCTAATAGTGCCACATCATCTACTATCACATTTTTTTTAGCCCAATCTCAACATGCTCAACACTAACATCATGGTATGCTTACTCAAAAATTATCACATAAATGTTACACCAATTGCAATTTAAGATATTAAATTTTATTAATAATTACATGATTAATTTTTAATAGGAATTGATTGTGTACCTATATCATTATGATGCATGTTGAGGTCTTCATCATGTGTAGGATCCATGCCTTCATCATCATGAGTAAAATTTTTGCTAGGAGTAGTAAGTTGCAGCGAAATGTCATGCACACATTGTTATCATTGTTTTAACTTAACATCAAATAGATTATTTTTCATGAAGTGCTCAATTACTATTATTATTCATTTGTCTTGTTTACCTATGTGTCAACCACTACACCATAATCTTCTACACCTGTTTTCTCTCTAGAATCTTTGTGGTGTCAGGCAACCACTGCTTTATGGCCTTGCTTGAAGCCAATTTGTGTGTCCTCTTCTATGGGCGCTAGGTTAAATTCAATACCCTGGATATTTTGCATAATATTTTCAATAATTAATGTATTTATTATTTTTAATTTTATATAAATAAATTGATATGAAATATCATTGATTGCTACTTCAATGATTTCATTCCACTCTAGTTGTGACACCATAGGAGGATGCTTTTACTTTGAGTTGAGCTTTATAGGTGTTCTATACTAGTCTCTCATAGTCTTTAGATGTTTGCAATATTTTTTTAGAAGTTGGGCTTTGTTCAAAATATTTTGACCAAAGAACTCCTCCATAGTCTTTATGATATGATATTTTAATTCAGGGGCTTGGTCAGTCCAAATTTTAACAAAAAACAAAATTGTTAGATAAAAAAATTAGTTCAAGCTATGTATGTTGAATATAATACAACAAATGGATGATTGGAAAAATGTAGCAACCAATTGTATCAAGATATGTACCTTTTACATAATGTGGGCCCAAATATCTTCAATGCTAAACTATAAAAAGTTTCATAAAAAGGATCATCTCCTACAAAATCATCATGATGTCATTAGTCAAAAATGAGTTATGATTAAGTAAACTACAAGTACACTCTAAATAATTATAATTTTAAAGTACTTGGAAGCTTAGGAAATTTTAATGGAATCATATCTTTCTCAACCATCATGATGTAGGAGCATCCAAAGGTATAAGGGCAATCCTGTGTCACCCAAAAAAATGTACTTAGACTTAGTTTTTGTTTCATGTGTTTTCATTTTAGGATACCCATTTGGGTTAAATAAAGGTTCCAACTCTCACAGTTCCACTATCAGTGTTCTAGGATTGAGTATTTGAGCACCTTGGGATATGTGTAAATGCCAAAAAAATAGGAGAATGTAATTGAGCCATAATTTTGGTGAATTAGAGGGTGTAAATTGGCCAGATGAATGTAATTATAGTTTAGAGCATTCCAAAAAAAGAACCAGGTCAAAAGGCCCCATGATTTGAAAGTTATTACAATTTTTTGGTTTTTGGAGACCTCCTAAGAATGCTTCAAAGTTAGGTTAGGGGCATTAAATGACCTCAAATAGGGCCAAAAAATGGGGGATGAGAAAATCTGGTCCATTGGGCTATAGAGAACTTTGATAGCTTTCTGAATATGTAAATGGTTCATCAATCAGAGCTACGGTTCAAAAGTTATGCCTCCCAAAAGTTCGGTTACCATTTTTGGATTCTTCTAATTTTGCACCAACTTCTAACAGGACTTTTGGAGCCTTCTACTTGGTCAGTGGATGCCAACTAGCACTTTCTAGAATTTATTCCAATCCTTAACCCTTTAGGGTCTATTTAAGGACATTTTTGGCATTGTAAAAAGTAGTTCAGAGTGGAGTTTGAGAGAAGGTATTGGGAGAAGAATTTATCTCTAGATTTATGCTATTGTAGGCCCATAGGGCATGTTTTGGAGTCTATTTCTATACACTAAGTGTACTAACATATTTTCATAGTTAATAAAATTTTCCCTTTCCCGTTGTGTCCATTCTAGGCTTGGCTTGTGTCCCCATCAAGTGGTATCAGAGCATACCTTTGTTAGTGGTAGTAGAGTTGTACTTTCATCACATCAACAATTATGCCTCCAATGATCTACTAGAAGTAACATAAGATGTTCTAGGAAAGGTTGGTAAATTATCAACACTACTAGTATTAGTTCAATCACCATGAGAAGGTGTATCTATCCCTACAAAAAGATAATCAATGCCATATTATACTCATATAGATAAGAAAGTACAAATATTATCATATTTAACACCTTTTTTTATATATATCAAAAACAAGGATTTACCATCTCTAGTTGTAGTAGGTGTGGATGTTTGCATACTCCTTGTTGTTGATCCAATAGTCGACAATCTCAAAGTGTTGGTTAGCCTCATGGAAGTAGGTATATGGAAATCATCAACACCTAAAAAATAATCATAAATATATATATATATATATATATACACATATATATAAATGTATATATATGTACATATATATATGTATATATATATACATATATATATGTGTATATATATATACATACATATATATATATGTACATATATATATATGTACATATATATATATATATATATATATATATATATATATATATATATATATGTACATATATATATATATATGTACATATATATATATATATATATATATATATATCTCATGTTCCCTATTTTCCTCTAATAGAATTTAATAATAAATAATAAATAATAATGACATTGCTATTGGGAGAAACTCTCCACCCATGAGTCATTCCAAATAAATATTATCAAGTTGAGGGTAAGAATTATACCATTATAAGAAGAACTATCCCTATAGCAATATATCAAGAGAAATAGATCATCATATCACAATAAGAAATATTCAAATGATAATTTCATATGTGTAAGAATCATAATTAGACACAATGATAGAATCAATGAAGACACTTGTAAGTTTTTACCAAAAAATTAAGAATAGAAAATGTATCATTATGAGAAATAGTAATTAGAGTAAGAGTAGGAATAGATTGTAGCTTACTTACACTATCATATCAGAGACAACTACTAATCTGATTAGTTGCATAATTCAAATTAAAGATCTTAATTGTTATTAGTCATATTAGAAACAACAAAGATAATCTTAACATTGTTGTATTGCACTAAGTGTAGATATATAGACCAAAGCCATCTTACATATACTTAATTGTTGTATCAAAGATAGCAGTGGCATTATTCTCATATATCATATTAATTATATAACATAAGAACAATCATTTAAAATTGATACCATAGACTATTTTTCTTACATCAATTATTATCAGTTTTAAGTGTTATTTGATACTTTAAGGAAAGAAGTCTCTTTGCAATTGATTTTTTTAAGTTATTTGTACCTATTTCCCATGTTTTAATAAAAGGAGACATTACATTGAGGGATTTATCAATGAGGATCCTGTAATGAAAAATATATTTATAAACAAATTTATATAGATTTGTATGTTTTTATGACAATGACAATGAAATCATATCAGAGGCAATGATACAAATTTTTAGACCAACTATTATGTACAAAACACATATTAGAATCATATCATCAAAAGCTCATGGACATGGAATTGGTCAAGAGGATATACTTTTAAGACTATATCATCATAAAGGTTTAGAAATTATAATTAGAAAAGATATATGAATTTTCCACACCCAACTAAGATAACATATTAGGAATGGGTATCAATTATAGAGTATGGATAATGGATTTTATCAATTTGAAGTATCAAAGAATGAATACAAGTGGTTAATTAAAGGAGAAGAGTGAACATGGCAATAGTAATATAAAACTATCAATCATAATCATGAAGAAAATAATGTCCCTTTTGATGATTGAGAATTGAAATCACATACTTGTAGGATGTATACTAGTACCCTTGTCAGGTGAAAAAACTTGATGTTGTCTCAAAAATCCACAAGAGACATTATCATGATAAAAAATACATAGTGTGCTTCATGATCCATAAATTAGTATAAAACATAAAGCTTTATTGAACTATTGTCCTAGCAAAAGACTTTGTTACTTACTTCTAGAAAGCGTTCTCTACGAAACAATTCACTTCTTGTGGCCTCTTTCTCTTCTATTGGATTTGGATCCATCACAAACCCAAGAATATTTAGCTTGATGGTCTTGAGGGTATTTTTGCATAAGATGAGGGGATCCATCACAAGCCCAAGAATATGCTCATTTCACTTTCCCTATGAATCAAATTGTGACAAAAAATATTAGTAAAATAATTTTTAAAAGTCCAAAACCTTCACAGAAGTAACGTAATAATCTAAAATTTTGTAAAATTACAATTGCATTAATTTTTATATAGAAGGTCTACCTACACTAGAGAAGGGGTGGGAGAAACATCCCTACCCTTGTCATCTGATGGATCAGCCATGTCACCCTATGACAAAGAATATAAATAAAAATATCAACATAATCAAAGGAATAGTCCACTTAGCAAAAAAACTTATTATTAAAATGGTATATCGTATATTAGAGTTTTAATTGGAAGTAATTAGTTTTAAATATATAGTACTTACAAGTCCCATGATAGTAATTTTCTTTGTATCTATGCAATTCAAATTGCAATCTATTAGCAACTCTTCCCCTAAACTTATTGATTTTATCGCACATACAAAAACATAATTTCCCACACGTGCCTTAAAAATTTAATTGGGTCACTTATTAGTTGACCCATGGCACATACTATTTATAAAACCTACAATTTTTTGTATTGCTTTTGTCCTAATTTCATCAATATACATGGAAAGTCTTTTACTTTTATCATTTTCTTTCCATTGTAGATAATTTACTGATGGTGCATACCTATGCATACTTTTTTAATATTGAACTATCTACATACAATTTTTATAATTGTAACAAGGTCCTACATAATACATCAATTTAACAATGTTTTTCTAACTGACCTTTATTCCATCCATGGAAAATAGGCCCAAACTATGCAATGATAATGGATCTATGAAATATATCCTCTTGTTAACACAAAAATCAATGTTAATTGGAGGTAATTCCTTGGGTACCCATTATTTCTCAAGATATACATAACTCAAGGGAACCTTGATGTTGCCCTTTGTCTCATTATCATAAGAACATGACCCCCTCAAGCAAGGAAAAATTGGATGTGTTTATTGAATTTTCTTCTAATCTTTTTACCTCTAGTTTGTTTTTCTTTTGTAGAACTACTACATGTCTCACTATCCTCTTCTATTCCTAAATTTCCCTCACTTAAGGAAGAAAAATATGATAGATACCTATTTGGTGGTACCCGGAGCTTGTCAATGAGATATTTAGTTAAAGGAGTGAAATATTTTTCTATAAAATGAGGCTAATATTGATGAATTTTTCTTAAAGGTAATGTCAAAGGTAAAGAGAAAGCAAGCATGTAAAAAACTTATACCTCTTAATCCATGACACTTTGTACAATACTCATTAGAAGGGTATAATTTCTCGAATATGTAAATCATTTATCTTAAGTTAGTTACAAATTACATGATACTTATGCTACAAATTATGCATAGAACATAACACAAACCTAATACATTTCCATTGATCATGTCATTGATCATTTTCTTTTTCCATCTCATCATCATGAACATCATCATTATTTCCATCATCATCCAAATTGTTAGAATGACCATTGTCAACATCATGATCACCACTATTACCATTATCATTATCATCATTGTCATCATCATCATCATCATCACCATCACCATCACAATCAGTACCATCATCATCTTTTCCACCACCACCACCACCACCACCACAATCATCAATGATATCACCATCACCACAAAAATCTTTTCCATGATCATCATCTTCATATCCTTTTTCATCTTTGCCATCATCATCATCTACTTCATCTTCCACTTATGCATTATCTTCTTCTTTAATCACATTATATTTTACTAGTATTGCTCTTGGATCATGTCTAATTATATATGACCAACCCAGTTTATGTAGAATGTCAAAGTAAAATATTTGCTAACATTGGCTTTGAAGAAAATAGGGCTCATTTCCAACTAGCTCAAATGACCTTGTATTAATCATTTTAAATTCATTATCATGTTAAATAATAGTTCTATCAAGATCATTTTGATTTAGTCATGTTCTATACCATTTGATATCGAATAGCACTTGTTTGAAGGAATTGAAGTCAAACTCAATTATATCATCCAAAATTCCATATATCAATTTTTAGATTGTTGAGGATGAATGTCATTTCTATAAAAAATATTAATGACCTCAAACACTGTAGCTATCCCAAAATCACAAGTTCTCTTAGTTTCATCCACCTTTTTTATGTGAAATTTATGGCCGTTGCAGTATATAACTCTGTAGTGCTTGACTTGTTATTTTTCAAATATGTCAAAATTATGCATCCATTCTTGAGTTGATATTAATCAAATGGGTCATGATAGATTAACTTATACATATCTTTCTACCTATTAAAACATTTACTAAATCAATTACCATTGGCATGATATTGGGATCTCCATTATGATGAGATTCTTTAACCAATGAAGCAACACCTTCCCATGTTAATGAGAGACCATTTTGTATAGATTGTTCAATATCTATTATCATCCAATCAATATTTTTTTCAATATAAAAATGAAGTGTATCCCACTCATGAGAAATTATATAAAATAAATAGACTAGTTAAAAATAACTTATATTGATGATGGATAAGAATTAATTAACTATATTAACATCTTATAATTACCTCTCACTTCCCTCAATCTAATTTTCTCCATTAAGTAATCCCCTTTGAATCTATTCATGGAGTTGGGATCCCAAATGTGATCTACATGGATCTTTGATGCAAACTTGGGAAGATATTCACTAATATAAACCATGGTCTATTAGATAATACATCCCTCAACCATGGAACAATCAAAACATGCACTTTTTCAAACCAAGCCCTTCAAAAATTTCAAGTACCTCCCAACCATCCACATTGACCTAGTTGGTATAGGTCCACACAATTCTATCTCCTCAACTAAATGTATGAGGTAGTGTTCTAGTGAATTAAAAAAAGTTGAAGGTAGACACTTTTGCATCTCACACAAAAGCTAAGGAATTTTTCTCTTTCATTTCTTTATATATTTTTGAACAATTTCTTTTGATGACAACCACCTAGAAGATATTTATCATGCAAAAATATATTAACAAGACTAATAACACTTCTATACAACAAATATAACAAATAACAATTCTAACCTCAAGTATTTCCCAAGTTATGTGGGAGAGATAGAGGTAGAACATACTACAATACTAATAAAAGGATCTTTTAAATATACTATAAAATAAAATAATTAAAAGTATATGATATTTTATAAATTTATTATAAATAGAGAAGAACACAACTTACCTTGACAAAGGTATGTCAATCATACATTTTTAACCCTAACCCAAAATCACCTTTCTTTTATATGAGACTGCTTATGTTTGTAGCAAATCCTATGGGAATTTTTTTGTAATGACTTCATATATTGCATCAATTTGTTTCCATATTAATGATCAAGGAATGATGCTCATATTAATTTAGTTTCCATTGTTATTTGATTAAAAGAAAAAATTTAATGTATGATTGGATTCATCAATGCCATTGAAAATTTTGGCCAATTTTTCTTTGTCAAGCCTTCCATCCAATATTTTTCATAGTGTCTTTGTTACATTCTTTCCAATATGCATAGCATCAAACAACTACATGATTGAGAGATGCTTGTAGTGTAGAAAATTACTAAATTGTCTAGGATAGCTTTTGAGTCCTTTTGGAAGTTGCTCATTAGTGCCTTGCTGACCTTCACAAACATCAATTATATCAATGCTAAACAAAAGACAATATCCAAATTTAAATTTCATACAAAAAATTGCATTAGATGGATTGGCATTACCTCAACGATTCATTCTATTGTATTCCAACTTCCACATGTAAGGTTTCATTCTTTGTGGCTTTGATGGTGTCTCTTCTTTCCCACTGAAAATATGTTTTTTGGTAATTTAATACTTATGATTTTTGTGGAGAAAGTGTCTATGCTCATCAAACACTTGTTTTCCTAAAAAAATTGAATGGGGAGATTTCATCTTTGGACCACAAATTGGACATGCAAATTTTTCTTTTGTCTAAAGACCTACTAGATCGTGTATAATTGGAAGACATGTGTACTATAAGATTCATATTTAAAATTATCACATGCAATTTAAACATACAATGAAAAATGTTCGTTAATAGTTTTATATACCACAAAAATGTGTTAGTCCAAAGGCATCATGTATTGTCCATACAAGCATTGCATGAAATTGAAATTACCTTTCACTAATTGGTCTAGAGATGTCATACATAGTGACCCCATTCCATAATTCCAACAACTCATCAATCAAGGGCTCAATATATACATTCATATCTTTCACTTCGTACTTACCTCGTTGAATGAACATAAACAAAACATAATTATTATGACCATTTAAATATTGTGTTTATAAACTAATTTAGATGACTATGAAATGGAAAAATACTTGGTACAATCATTTCCAATAGTATGCAATCCCTCTTTATGAACATCGAAGGAAGAATGTAATTGCTAATAGAAAAAATGGGCTAGACCAAGTAAACAAATCTCATCCCTCCAAAAGGATTGACACCATCTAGTGTCAATGAAAGCTTCAAATTATGAGGATCTTCTTTTAATAATGTCCTCCTATCTTCTATATCCTTAAATGTAGAACCATTCATAGGTATTCACATAATGTCATCTTGACTTCTATTGCATGCATGGTAATCCATAAATTGTGCCAAGCTAGTACACTTGAATAATTGTTGCAAATGTGGAATAATGGGAATGTACCAAAGAACCTATTTAGGTACCTTTTTCATTATTTGATCTAATTGATATCTACCAATGTGAAAATTAGGGAATTCTATTTCAAGTTCATGTTGTTTATGATATATAATATGTTCATTAGGACATGCATGTATTGTTTGATACTCCATTCCAATATCTTTCATGATGGTCGATAAGAGTGGGGTAGAATGTTTGATGGTGGTAACAAAAACTCACCTAAAAACCTATGGAAAAATAGCATTATTAATATAAAGAACATTAATAGTATTGGGACTCAAAATTGCCTTCCTGATTTTGAGTACCATTGAGAAAATCAAGCCCCATAAAAGCTTTTGGTGCACATGTACCTGACTATACCCTTGAGTCCCATGAGTTTTTTAATGCTTCTAAAACCTTCTATTAAGCCCATACACATGTTCCATAATGATAAATTGAGATTCTGAGCTATTCTGTGAAGTCTTGTTTTGAGCAAATTCCTAATCTACATTTTCACCTAAGTGTCAAACAATGACAAGAACCCGTGTTTGCATATGAATATCTAACACCCAAAAATGTTTTGTGAATTTCCACTTTGGGAGTATCTATTGTCCATACCTAAGAGCCTATGTTCTAGATTTCAAGTCATTTTGAATTTGTTTGACTAGGTTTTGAATCCCTCAAAGCTGGTAGTTTACTATTTTCATGTTGATACACATTGCACATAATTCTGGAAGGCCATGTTTGATGAGATATAACTCTGACCCAGTTGACCAAAATGTTAAATTTTATTTTGTGTTGCATTGTAAAGGTCAAAGAAATGTTATGTTTCAAGTTTCAACTCATGACAAATCCGTTTGATTAGTTTTCAAATGCAATTCCAAATGCAATCTCTATCTTTTTACCAGTGTTAGCAAATGCAGATTATTTGGTACCCTTGTTTGTGACATCATAACCTGAGATCTATGATTGGTAAGATTGAATGGATTGTACCACTATGTTTTCCTCCAAAAATACTTTAAGTGTGCCAAGTTTCAAGTCTTGACAAATCCATTTGCACACTTTTCTAGGGTCTTTCCATTTGCAAAAATCATTTTCTTGCCATTGTTTCAATCTACAAAACCCAAGTAACCCACTTTAATCACATTGTTGGAAATATTCAAGATATAACAGTTTACTGAAAGGGGAGGGGTGAATCAGTAAACTTAAAATCTTAAATCAATTCATATTAACCAGTAAAATATTTAATCACCTAATTCTGCAGTATGTAGACATTCATAACACATAAGCACAGAGATTTTGGTGACCTAGAAACCTTCCAAAATAGAAAGTAAAACTGGGGTGGGGATGAAACCCACAAATCTTCTTTACTGCAGTAGGAAGTTAGCCGGTTAAGGCATACAATGATCACTTCTGGTGATCTGCCCTGTTAGGAGCATAAAGGATTGTTATATCCACCTTGTTAAAGGATTTGAAACATACTTCATAAGTATGCACCCTATTAGGAGATTTAGTACAAAGACTGTTAAGTCTACCCTGTTAAAGGATTTATAAAAACTGATTCACCTGTTAGAATGAAACAGTGGATCTGAATACAACTGATTGCTGATAAGATCCGCTACGCTCTAATTTTCCTTGATATGACAGATAAAACTTTTTTGCTCCAATGCTGATCTTGCTGAAAACCTTCAAAATTCAGCTTACATGCTTTCGCACACATTCTTCACATACTTCATATATTTCCCATACATTTAGAATGATACAATACATTACATATATATACCATCCTGGTTAAAATTACATGCAATGGTCGGCTGAATAAAGTAGACAAAATTTAACTGAGTCGGCCGAATAGCAAAACAAACTCGGTAGAACAAACTTCTTTGTTTACCGACTGAGCTTGGTTAACACTGAGTCCTATGTTAACTGACTGAACTCGGTTAACACTACATCCGTCTTTACTCGGTTAATATTGAGTTCTTAATTAACCGACCAAACTCGGTTAATGCTGAGTTCTTAGTTAACCGACTGAACTCGGTTAATACTAAGTTCTATGTTAACCGACTGAACTTGGTTAACACTGAGTTCTTCTTTACTCGGTTAATATTGTGAGAAAAGTGTTGTCACTAATGGCAAATAACTTTATGCCAACAATCTCCCCCTTTGGCATTAGTGACAAAAACAATTATGTATCAAAGTTTATGTACATAAATTGACATACATTTCAAAAGTTTCCAAAATTGTAGATCTTATTAGATGTATGTCTCCCCCATTACAATATGCACAGTATTTACAGATCAATACATATATCTTTGCACAGATAGCTCTGAAGTTCTGAAGTTTTGTCTCCCCCTTTTTGACAATAATGCCAAATAACATATATTTACACTAAGATTTCAAAATGAGAGAGAAATTCTGAATGTACCTTGAGAATAAGAGCCAAAGTCTTATCCCAATTTTCTTGCAAAATTTTGCTGGAGGAGAGTGCAATTTGAATTTCTGCAAAAAGTTCAATCATATGATCTGCAACTGAGAAATTGTTGTCATGAATCAATGTTCTGGAATGAGCAATATGCTTTTGCATTGAAGTCATGATAGGAAGAATCATATTCTGGATATCTATGAGAGTAGACCTGATTCTTGCTTCCTCTCTCAGCAATTCTGCCTATTTCTCTGACAAAAATCTTATTTTATGATGATGGGATGAACTTGTACTGAGGTCAGATTGCAGCACTTGGGCACTGACCTTCATATCCTCATCAATTTTATTCAACTTTTCTTTTATATCTTTGGTATACTTAGTAACATCACAGAGTTTTCCAAAAAGTGAAGTTACATTATTAAAAGAATTCTCAAAATTATTCAAAATTGTAGACAATTCTACCTGATTTAATGCAATATGCTGAGCAATGTGCTCAAGCACCTTATTGTCAAATTTCTTCTCTACCTTTTCAATCAACTTTTCTTGGCTGGAGGTATCCTCATTGAATTTGTTTACAGCCTCTTCCAACTGAATCAAAATGTGTTGAGTAGAATCTACTTCAATACCTATAGCCTCTGTTATAATATTTTTAGCATTCTCAATGATGCTACATTCCAGATCTCTTTCATGCCGTAGCTGTTTCTGCCTAGCCTTCTGCTCTAATAGCTGACTGAGCATTCTCATTTCATCAATTGATGCTGTATCAAGATCTATTTTAGGAAGGATAATGTCCTTATCCAAATCAATTTACTCATCCAGTGTCTTTCTGGAAAACATTTATCTTTTTGCTTTTCCAGCAAAGACTTCATCTTGACCCTTGTGAACTGAGACGATAGTTGATGAGGCAGGGCTGGCTGATAAGACTGGAATAGGACTATGTAAAGGAAGACTAAGAGATGTGCAAATGGTATCAAAAATTGATGTTTCTGTACAAGATGGAGTGGAAGAGCTAATAGTTGCCAAAATTTGATTAAGAGAAGTCAAAATTGTAGTATCTGTAGGTACACTTATTATAGATTCTGCAGTAGAGGTTGATGTGCATGATGAACTTACTGCAAAGATTGATGGAGACTCGGTTAATGAAGGTGGCTGCAGCTCGGTTAATGAAGTGATTGGCACTTGCATAGATGGTATACAGAGCTGAGAGGACTTACCAGTAGAAGCTATTTCCATAGTTGATGGAGAGTGTGGAAGAGATGCAATGACTTCAGCTGCAATTTGTACTAGATCTTCTTCCACCATTGCTTGTTCTTTCTCCTCCATTTCTTTTTCAGCTTCTTCTTCCTCTAATTCTTTCTTAGCCTCTTCTTCCACTTCTAACATGATTGAATGAAGATCCTCTGGAATATCTTCAATATCATCATCATCTTCATCATCATCACTGTTGTCAGTGTCCTTGATTTCAACAGTATCATCACTGGATTTTTGTAGATGATAGATGTTTTTCCACATGTTTGTTGCATCATTTACCACATGCTCAATGTCTTTGACAATTATCAAACAGGTGTGGAATCTAATCATCATATTGCCTTCGTGATCTTTCAGTGATGCTTTCACTTCAGCATTAGTGAAACTTGGCAGGAGATTCTTCAGTGTTTGCTCATAGATGTCTTTTACAGTCTTGGTTGCAGCTTCCCATCTGATTTGCAACCTCTCCAATAGTTCTTTGGAGATCTGGGAGGCTATCTGGTCCGGTGAGTATTTCCATTTACCCATCTTGTTCAGTACCAGTTCCTCAATCTGCATCTTTTCTTGTTCTGTTCTAGTTTCAAACTTCAATGCTTTGAAGTTTGTGAAGCTAGCACCTGCTTCTAATTGCTTCAATCTATCCTCAAATGTGAGTGGAGGCTTAACAAGTATAGGTTCTTTCTTTCCTTGTCTTGTTCTCCTGGAGAAGACTGCAGAGGCTTGCCTTTTAGGTTTGGTGATGATCACCTTGCCTTTCTTTTGTTGAGGCTCCTTTTCCTTGTCTGAGTCGGTTTCCTCTTCTTCTTCTTCATCTTCTCCTTTGCCTTCTATTATCATAAGAGAGCCAACTTCCATCTTCAGTTGGGTTATCTTTCTCTTTCCTTTGCTAATGGCCTGAGGAATTTTAATTTGGAGCTCAATTCTAGCCTTAGCTTGATCATATGTTCCAAAAATTGGTTGCCTTGGGTCTACTGGTTCATTCACCAGTGCTTCTATGATATCCCTGGCTTCGTCAATTTTTACCTCATAGGGAAGAGGTTTCACCCATGCTACTCGAGGCTTGGCTGCCTGAATGTATACCTTGTCGCAATCTACCATGAAGCATATGTCTTCCTTGTATTCTTCAACCAGTTTGGGTGGAATTCGGAACCTATGATTCATCTTTTCCTTAAATTCTTCAAAATAGTTATCCAAAATAATATCAAAATTTTCACCTAGTTCTGCAATGAACTCATTTATCTGATAAAGAATTGGTATATCTTTTCTCCATACTACTGATCCCATTGATGGAAAAGATTTCTGAATATAGAAGAATAAACAAATCAAAAGCGAACCGAATTTGCAGGGATTATTCTTGGAGGTTCTAATGCTTTCCATATTCTTATTGAATTGGGATAAAATTAATTCTGATAAATCAAATTCTAAATTCTTCTTCACTATTTTGTACGCCAGATCCACAACTTCACAGGGTACACTGTTTGGACGGCTTGAACTATAGATTTTGTGAGCAATGACGTGAATGCCAAATCTCAATTCGACGTCAGCTATAGTATTCAGCTTAAGTCCCCTACCATCCCATTCTACTTGGGTCAATTTTTGCAATTCCTCCCGACCTAGGGTTTTGGTAGTCTTGGCTTTGCTCAGCATGGGGAGTCCAGTAATTTTGTTAATCATTTTCTTTGTGATGAGCACTGGTTTCTCTAACCACAATTGGCCATTTTGAACTTGACTGAGTACATACCTAACCCATTTAACTTGAAATTTCCTTGGCAAGTGCGAAATGTGGGTTAACCCTTTTGTTTCAAGATGCTTATGTTCGGGTTTTAGGTTTCCATCTATGCTCATTTCACCTAGGGCATTATCAATTTCTAGGTTTCCAAGTTCTTGAATAGAGCATTTAAAATGAGATCTTATATCATTGATAAGAAGTACCTTTGAAGGAATTTGAGATTGAGCACCATTAGGGTCCAGTGATTCTGCAATAGCTGGTGCTAATTTGAAGTTCGGCACCTTCCATTCCTCTCCTCTAACCAGCATTTCTGATCCTTTCTTAGTCTTAGAGCTTCCACTTCCGGATGCCATTGTTACTTGATAGGTGTAGAAAAATTCTGAATTGATTCTTTCGCTCTTTTGAAAAATTCGCTCGAAAATGTCTTAAGCTCGCTCTGAAATTGCAGAAAATACCTTAGCTCTTTGTTCGCAGTAAAAATTTAGATCAAATTTTGCCCCTTTTGATAACAAATTTGCCATAAATGTTTTGGTACGATGGCAGAAGAAATGACAGGTTGTCATCCACTAGCTCGGTAGATATTATCAACTCGGCGATCGAAAGAAAA
The DNA here is from genome assembly GCA_028749045.1 of Cupressus sempervirens. NCBI lineage: Eukaryota > Viridiplantae > Streptophyta > Pinopsida > Cupressales > Cupressaceae > Cupressus > Cupressus sempervirens. Next base: position 793,574,403 of record CM053793.1, read on the forward strand.
TATTGAAGTACCGACCTTACTCGGTTGGGTCACGAACCGACCTTGCTCGGTTGACACAACATGGTCAATGAAACTTAGTTGTGACTGACCGAACTCAGCAAGGTCTCTTACCGACTCAACTCAGTAACTGCTACTCGGTTAATGAAGCTTTGTTACATCCAACCAAACTTGGTAAAGTATTGAACCGTCCTGGAGTCAGAGTGTATCTACAATACTAATTTGATCCATCTTCTTCCTTTGGAGATGCATAGGATAAATCTTGGAAGATGCAGTTCCAATGTTTCTTATATGAATACTAATTGGAAATGGTAGAGTCACCCACCTCTTGAGTGACACTCCTATCTGACTTATCTTGTTCAGTAGATTTTGGAATCCATTGCTGCTTCATTTGCTTTCGAATGTTATCTGCTTTGATTTTCTTTTCATCTTCAATTCTTTTGATATTCATGCAGTTTTTGGCTATATGACCGAGTTCTGTACATGTATAGCACCTTACAGTTGTGTCCTTTTTCCTTAGGTGATGTCTGGCACAATTCATGCCAGTATGTCCATACTCTCCACAATAGTGACATCTGCACCAGGTGTTGTAGTCCCATCCGAATATGGCTTTGACAAGTTGTTCAGCTGGATTGAATGATTTGGATTTGCACTGGAATGCCTTGTGACCATGCTTTTTGCATTTGTAACAATTGCCTTCAAATTTTGGTTTTTCTTTACACTCATTTGCCTTGTGACCATGCTGATTGCAGTTGAAGCACTTACCATTGAATTTTGCTTTCCCATTGCTCTAGCATTTGTTTGATGTATGACCTATCTTGCCACAATGATTACAAGTGGATCTTTTATTTCTTTGTTCACCTTGCTTGGAGGATTCACCAGCTTCCTTGTATCCAAGACCAGCTTTGCTTGTTTGTCTTTGAAGATTCTGCTCATTCAATTGATTTACGTCTACCTGAGATTTCATCATCCTTTCATTGACTTGCCTTTCAGAGATTAAGTCATTTTCCAAGCTTTCATTGATTTGTCTTTCTGTTCTCAAGTCATTCTGTAGACTTTCATTGATTTGCTTTTCAATGTTCAAATCATTCCTTATTCTTTCATTTTGTGCTCTGAGAATCCTGATTTCTTCATTTGTATTGGTGAGTTGGTCTATGAGATCTTCATACTGATGAGTTTGATTGCGGATTTCATGACTTCTATCTTCCAGTTCTTCTTGTGCTTTGTTTCTTTGATCTAAAGCTTCACATAGCCTGATTGACTGTATTTCTTGTTCTCTCTTAAGCTTTCTTACCTCTTCTTGCAGAGATCCATTCTTTTCTAGAAGTTCTTTGATTGCTTGGTTAGCTTCTTCTGAATTGCTTGATGGTAACAGGTCTTTAATCTTCACTTCAACATACTGATGATCATTCATTTGTTTTGCAAGATCCTTTCTTCTTTTTAGGGATTGAGAAAGATGTTCCTTTGCTTCTTTAAGTTGAACCATGGCCATTTCAAGATCTAACTTTTCATTTTCTATAACTTTCTCCAATCTGAATATCTCCATTGACTTTGATCTTTGCTCAAGCTGTCAAGCTTTGTCTTGAGAACCAAGTTAGCTCTGATACCAATTGTTGGAAATATTCAAGATATAACAGTTTACTGAGAGGGGAGGGGTGAATCAGTAAATTTAAAATCTTAAATCAATTCATATTAACTAGTAAAATATTTAATCACCTAATTCTGCAGTATGTAGACATTCATAACACATAAGCACAGAGATTTTGGTGACCCAAAAACCTTCCAAAATAGAAAGTAAAACTGGGGTGGGGATGAAACCCACAAATCTTCTTTACTGCAGTAGGAAGTTAGCCGGTTAAGGCATACAATGATCACTTCTGGTGATCTGCCTTGTTAGGAGCATAAAGGATTGTTATATCCACCTTATTAAAGGATTTGAAACATACTTCATAAGTATGCACTCTATTAGGAGATTTAGTACAAAGACTGTTAAGTCTACCCTGTTAAAGGATTTATAAAAACTGATTCACCTGTTAGAATGAAATAGTGGATCTGAATACAACTGATTGCTGATAAGATCTGCTACGCTCTGATTGTCCTTGATATGACAGATAAAACTTTTTTGCTCCAATGCTGATCTTGCTGAAAACCTTCAAAATTCAGCTTACATGCTTTCGCACACATTCTTCACATACTTCATATATTTCCCATACATTTAGAATGATACAATACATTACATATATATACCATCCTGGTTAAAATTACATGCAATGGTCGGCTGAATAAAGTAGACAAAATTTAACTGAGTCGGCCGAATAGCAAAACAAACTCGGTAGAACAAACTTCTTTGTTTACCGACTGAGCTCAGTTAACACTGAGTCCTATGTTAACCGACCGAACTCGGTTAACACTGCATCCGTCTTTACTCGGTTAATATTGAGTTCTTAATTAACCGACCAAACTCGGTTAATGATGAGTTCTTAGTTAACCGACTAAACTCGGTTAATACTAAGTTCTATGTTAACCGACTGAACTTGGTTAACACTGAGTTCTTCTTTACTCGGTTAATACTGTGAGAAAAGTGTTGTCACTAATGGCAAATAACTTTATGCCAACACACATGTTATTTGCATCTAGTTATTTTTCATGAGCTCAAATCATAGATCTATAGTCTCATCATGAAAAATAATCAATGCCCTAGTTTTTATTTTCCCAAGTGTCCATTTGCCCAGTTTTCAAAGCCAAATCCAAACCCTATTTATTGCTTTCTAATGTGTTTGCTTCCAGGCAGTTCTGAAAGGGTCACTTTAATGGTCAATATCTTTTGACCTTGAATTCATCATGAGACAAGATTTAACAGAGTGCAAGTACATAGAATAGAGATTCAGAGTGCCAATTTTTAGAGCTTGGTTAGGTGTCTGGATCAGTTTTTAAGGCCGATCAAAGGTCCCTCTGGCACAAATTTGATAAGTTGCAAGAAGGTGATAAAATGAGTTATTAATGATAGATAAGTGCTCGAATTTGTTTTTAATTAGAACGAGATGCTCAATAGATCAATTTGAGCTTTAGTTGTTCATAAACAATTTTTTTTTTAGCTGGACCCACTTTGGGGCCTGACTAATTCCACAAAATCATAGGTATCAGATGAGTAAAATTTATTTCCCCTAGAGGAACTCTTGTCATGGTTGATGCCTTCTCACAAGACATGTGAAAGAAACAAATACTAAATGAAGTGAGGAGAAGATGTGATGACTTCTTGAATGTGGTTCATGATGCAGTGAAAATCTAAGGAGAGATAAAAATAATCTCTATTGTTGATCAACAATGAAATTTTTCAATTGTTCTCCTCTTCATGTGACCTATTCAAAATTCCTAAAAATAGTGTTGAATATTTTCAAAGAGGATTTGTATTCTTTAGACTTGCCTCATCACATGTATGTTGGGATTTCTATGTAAGAAGATGTGTTAGGAGCATACCATATTTATGAAGTCATATGGAAGCAATGTTAGTATGATCCAAAAAGACTAAGATGACAATCAATGAATATGAAAAATATGGAGATTATGTGATGAATAAACTTACTAAGAGCTTGTGTGGTTCACCAGTGATCTATAGTGAAATAAAAAATGGCTGGAACCTTTTTGGTAAGGCCACATGTAAAACTACGTTCAGGTGTGAGGAGAGTGAAATTCTTGGGTAGTTTAATAGTTGTGTTAGTGTTTCCTAAATTGCCAACACTAATTTGGAAGAATCCAATCAACCCACACTTTGCAAGCCATGGTTTTAAAGGGGACTCACACCATGTGAATAGAGGAGCTTCCAAAAGAAGAAAGCTACTAGTAAAGAGTAGGGCTTGGCATAAATAAAATGAAAATCCACACATTTTACATGCTTCCCACAACATGTAGCTATAACAATGCATGTCCACACTATTTGAATAGGGAGCTAGCTGGTTTAAAAGGAGCAAAACATCAATACAAAGATAGGGAATCACAATCAAAAAGAGTAGTCCATGCTTCTTGCTTACGCATTGAAAAGGGGCAATCGGCTAAGCAAAAAGATAATTAAACCATCCATGTAGTCAAAGTATGGAAGCTGCCCACATCATGGGCAAGAAGATCTCGATGGTGCAAGGTGGAAAAATTATTGTTAAAAAGAGCTAACTAATGAATATAAAAATAGCCTCAATTAAGACTAAAGACTCAAAGCACAAGAAAATACTGTGGCATTAAAAGGAGATTTCCAACCTTTTAAAGTAAGGGCAGTAGGCATGTAGAAGGTAGAAAGACCTTGCATAAAAGGGAAAATTCAGCAAACCCAAGGTCAAGAAAGGAGATTCAAGCTAGTAAAAAGAAAGCTCCAACCAACCTATGCAAGATGGAAGTACTGACAAAGCTAAGCTTCAATTTGAAGCTTCTAGTCAAAGGTAGGGGGCTCCATAGTGGTATAAAAAAGGAAGCCATGACATGTTATGAAAAACCTATGGTTCTTTCAAATGGAAGCTCATGCAAGTGACCTAGCACAAGGAAAAACATGTCAGAGAAATAGATCGACATTCTAAGATTGAAGTCCAAGACATCAAGTTTTTTCAATGATAGAGATAAAAAGAAGCAAGATTATGATTAGGATGGGCATGACAGAAGTCGTATGAAAGGGACAAGAAACTAAACATAGAAGTGAGAAAGTCTCCAAAAGTGTAAGAGATGGAAAACATCAATCTGATCTATATGATAAAGATGGCAGAAAATGTCAGCCCATCAGTGAGAATGCAAGGTAGATAGAAGGGAAGAGCACTCTTTTGGTTGATGACAAGAAGTTAGATGAAAGCACAAATAAATTGCTTGAAGCCCAAGGATTGTTAGAATCAACTAGCTCAATTGCTATAGAGGTAGCATCAAAGCAGCAGTCCAGGCATTGAGAGGAACAACTCAAAATAGAGGGCTAGCCGCATCATTAGTCCTATCCCACCTTACAACATGTCTAAATAGGAATCCAAATAGACCAGCAATAAGAAGCCATCTAAAGAGAACAAGCAGTAGCACTAAAAGAAGGGATGAAGCTACCTTGTAAAAGGAGGAACCTCCACTTCAAAAGGAGAGCTTGCGTTAGAGATAGAGGCATCATGAAAATGCCAAGGAATCTCCACACTAATAGTCAAGCTATCAGTAGAAGGAAAAAATCCACATACACCATTGAAGAAAGCCACATGTTAAAAGGAAAAATTTTGTAGGTAGAGAAAAATGAGAAAAACCATGAAAGGACTTTATCCCACATTCATTGTGGGCAAGTCTTTTAAGTCTTTAAATACAATACCACATGTTAGACTTAATGTCTGAAGACAAGAAGTTTTTTGAAAGCCAGCTCATGTGCATGGGTTTCGGTTGACAATTGGATGATGACATTAACCAAATTTTAGACAAACCAACAAGAATGATGGCATGGTGAGAAATGAGCTCAGAAGAACAAGATGTTGACACATGTAAGATTCGATGATCATCACTACCTTGCCATAGGAAGATGCATGATGGTTAACCATAGCAACATAGTGAGCATTGATGTGGTGATGACACATGGTAGCAAAGGATGAGGTCACTAGCCAATTTTAGTGTGACATGTGGTGCTGTTGTGTGGACCAGAGCTAATTAGAGATTAACAAGTGTCATTGCCTGATTGATTGAGGGATACAAGAGTTTAAAATTTAAAAACATCACTATCTTTTTCCTGCACATTCATCCAAAATGAAAAATTTGATTTAAAATGTTAAATTTCTATAGTTTGAAAAATAGAATTGTATTGCATAAAAATGTAATAAATGGAATAAATGCTAAGAAACTAACATCTATTCCTACATGATCATGCAAACCTAAAAATATGCAAGATAAAAATGTAAATAAACATAACATGAAATCAAAAGATCATAAACTATTCAAAATAGCACATATGCAAACCTCATGAAATCATCAAGTATAGATGATTTCATTGTTGTGGGATGTGGTTGCTCACTATTCCTGCAACATAACAATGAAGTAGATAGTGCTTCTTTAAATGAGGAGAGATCTCTCCTTTTATAGGAAAAGAGGTGCAATGGATGGCTAAGATTGAATGCAAGATGGAGGGCTAGGATCTCTCAGGATCAATGAGGTGTCCATGAGGTGGAGGCCAAGTAGACTCGATGTGGATTAGGGTTTTGACCATTCAAAGGGCAAAAGATGCTCACACATGTGTAAGAAATCTTTGATGTGACATGTCTATGACATGTGTAAGAGGGTTGGAGGCTCAAGGTTTCTCACACATTTGTGAGACACCTTTGAAAGTGATGGGTCAATGATATGTGTAAGAGGTGTGGAAGATCATGTTTCCTCACACATGTTTGAGACACATTTGGTTCACATGTGAAGGGGGACAAAGGTTTAAGAGTCACATGTCACATGTGACTAGGGTTTACTAATCCTTTGATTAGGATTATGCAAATGATTAATGATGAGATTAGATGAGGAACTAGGATTAATTAGTGGATAAGTGGATTGACCTAGGTTAGAAAGATGGGTTAGGTGAGGGTTAAAGTTAGGAGCCATGTGCTCAAATAGAATTAAATTTAATATTTAATTCGAAGTGGAATTAGGAAAGGAATTAATTAAGTAAATGAAGTACTTAATTAAAGTGAGTGGGTTAGGATTTAAATAAACCTTAGTTTATTTAAATAAAGGAAAGGTGAACATAATTAAATAAATGTAAAATTTATTTAATCAAAGGTAGGGGAGTTAAATAAATACTAAATATCTATTTAATTGGCTAGGAAATGGGATTTGGACAATTTTAGGTGTCTACATTTTGCCCCTCTTTGATATAGCATTAGTAATGTTATATCAAAGAGAAATAAAATATAGTGACCAAGAGGATAAGACTAGTAGCATGATGCCCCAGTCATGGAAGAATGAGGAAGGATGAAAAGGATGGAAAGGGTATGCCCCCTCAAGAGGACATGCAGGTTAGGAGAACACAGATGTTCCCTCAAAATGAATGGAAGGATGAAAGGGAGCGGAAAAATGACAAGAGTGATAATGTTATGCTGCAATGGTGTGAACAACCTAAGTTTTCTATTGTATTCAATACTATGCACCAAGGTATGAGGAACCAAGATGATAATGTGTCAAGTATGTGAAAATATGGGTCTAATACAAACATACGCCTTGTGAAACCATGATATGGAAGACCATGATTCCTGAGACAAAAGGATGCAAAGAGCATGATAAATGCAAAAAATACTAATGCAGACAAGTAACAAGCAATCATGCACAATAAACTAAAAGCAAACCAACATTTAGACCCTAGTCAAGATAAAAACCCATGAATGGACTGATTGATAATGATTAATTAAGGATGGAAAAGCTAATGCTAAGTGTAATGCACATCCAAGGATTGGGAAGGATTCATCCCATGATAATGTTGAATAGGGTTAATGGATTATCAACTGATTAGGTCAAATGGATGAATTGATTAAGGATTGATGTACAAGATGGAAAGATTAGATTGATTGAATTATATTGATTGCATAGTGAGATTTTTTGATTTTATGGCAAATAGAAGAATGAACGTGGATGATATTAGAAGAATGATGTTGATAGGGTGAAGAATGATGAGAGTAGAATAGATTTGATGTGAAAGGATTAGAAAGAGTGAAAATTGATTGAATTAGAGGATGAATGAATTGGATTGAAGTGATGGAAGAATTAGATTGAATGAATGTGAGATAGAATGAATAGAATGGATAGAAATAAATTGATTGAATGAAGATGGTATAGAATGGATTGTGACCAATGACAAGGGAGAACCAAGGCATAGTAAATGGAGGAAAAGCAATGGGATTTGGTGGATGAAAGAGATGGTGAAAGGATATGAGGGGCCAAATGATATGGTATCAAAAAAATGTGGAGCCAAAAACCATGTTTCAAAGGAGTCCAAATGCCCCAGACCAAGGATAAGAAAATGGAAGGAAATATGGTGGGAAAGGATGTGTGAAAATGGAAAGATGGAACAAAGGCTAGTGTATGGAGGAAAAGAAGGCATGTGCTCTTCCAAAGCATTTATGAACATTTTATTATTGTACTTCTAATAGTGATCAAGAGCATGGGTATGAAAGCGGAATGAAGAGGGGATATGGGAGGGAGGGTATGAAAAAGGGATAATGATATGAAGGGTATGGATGCAATGTGAGATATGAAATGGAGGAAATGTAGGGCATAATCAAGATCAAGGACATATGAATGATGGATGGAAGTATGTAGGAGTATGGATGGAAAAGGGATGAAATGAACATGATAGGGACTATGGAATGCAAGATATGGATAGCATGTCAAGATCAAAGATATGGAAGGATGATGGAAGTATGTAGGATGATTTATGGGTAATGATAAAGGGACATGGAAAGTACATATGGATGAATGAAAGGAAAGTGAAAGTCAAGATCAAAGATGGAAAGGGATAATGAACGGTAGATGGAAGCATGGAAGGTATGTATGGATGGAGCTTGCCCCCAGTATAGAGTGCAAGTGGAAAAGGAAAAGTGAATGGAGGGATAAGTGAGACTAGAAGACAATGGATAAATGATAGGAGAATGAAGGGAGGACTCAAACATCTAGTTATATGGATGGTATCCCTTGATATGTATTTCTCTTTCTTTCTTATTTTCAAGGATTTTTTACTATTTTCTCATAGATGTTGGTAGGATAGTGAATGAAGGCAAATGGCTTATGAAAAAGGTTGGATTAAGGGGGTGGAGGGGGTGGGAGAAATACATGGTTGATGGATGCTAGATTGGAAGACTTGTGAATGGGTAGATGAAGTAGATGGAAAGATCATCATTGGCACACACCTTGAAGGGTGATGGAAAGGAGGAAATTGTGGAGGATATGCAGGGGAAAGTTTGGATTTTGGGAAGTCGGAACCCAAAATGGATGAATGAGATGATGGATTTGGAATGGTGGATTCGGGTATATAAGGACCCAAAACGGTTTGGAAAATTGAAGCTAAGATGATTCATGAATGAGGGAAGCCTTTGGATTAGTAGAATTGGATGTCATTTTGAATCTTTCTTTGAGATTCATTACTACATTAAGTAGCTTTGGTATCCACAAATTTTTTGCATTTTTTATTTTAAGCCTTTGTGGCCTTTTGATTTTGCTTTGGATCAGATTTTTCTTTTCTTGGATATGTTTTTTAGAGGGGACATGTTGATCCTGTGATTTTTGTGGATATTTGGCTTTATTATCTTTGTCTTTGGCATCCAATTTGCTTCCATTGGCTATTGTAGGGGTGCATGAAGAAGAGAAAATGGATGGTGGACATTGGAGGGAATTCAAGGGTATGTGCCTTTGTTGATCTTTAGGATCATGCGGAGATGAAGGGAAAAACATGGATATGGTGGATGGATGTATTTAAGGACCCAAAATGGATGGAAGGGATGAAGGATTTGACTGTCGAACATAAGGGCCTAGAATGGATGGAAGATAAGAACCTAGAATGGACTTGGAAGATGAATGATGGGAAGCCTTAGGTTTGGATGGAGGAATTTTGGATTTGGAAGGAGTGGAAAGCATACCAACATCTTGAGAAATTATTTTGTTAATGGGATATTTATCATTTTTAATACATGTGAGTCCATGTAGATGGGGTTCATGAGTGGATTGGATAGATGGGATAGGATCATGTGGAGGATTAGGATTATGAGGGCTAATAGGATCGTGAGATGGAATGGGATCGTGAAAGGAAAATGGAGGGGTACTTTGATCTTTCCTTACAAGAGGATCGTGTAGTGGAATAAGTGGATCATGAGATGGAATATGATCACATAACGGAGGGGAGGGAATGAGATTATTAGGAGGAACATTTTGATCTTGAAATGGAGGAGAGCTAGTGGATGGAGTGGAAGGAGAATCTTCATGAAGTGGAGGATCGATGGAGGCTAACTCGTCAGATGGAATGGAAGTAATAATGTGCATGGTACATGGAATGTCTTGATATTGATTGGGAAGGGGATTATGAGATGGACCAAGAGGGATAAATAGATCTTGAGGGATAAGGGAATGATGGGATGGATAAATTCTTGGATCTAGAGGAGAAGAGAAATCTATAATGTCATGCTTTGGAGGAAGGTCTTGAGAGGGAACTGGGGGTATCACTGTGGGTGATTGGATGGCTTTATCTTGTTCTTTACACTTAGCCAAGAGTGATGTGAAAAACCCCTTATGAGGTGGGGATGATGTGAATTTTGGAGGATTAGGATTGTGAAGGGAATTGCATGGAGGGTTGTGGTTGGATGGGACATGAGGACTAGGATCTTTGAAACATGGGGGAAGAGGACATGTGGGATGGAAGGTGGCCTCTTGCTGTTGGCTTGCCAAGAGATAATTCTTGAATTGTTCCATTTCCATGGCAAGGGCATTTGTGTTGGAGGAAGTGTGTGGGCTATGAATGGAATTGTATGTAGTGGAAGGATAATGAGGTGATTTCCCTCCTCAAAGGTAGAATAATAATGCACATGAGATGGATGAGAGTTGGATATGAAGTGTTGATGATGAATTTGATATGTAGGTTGAATAGGAGTTATAACTCCATATTGTCTTTGAAGATTGTCAACCATTTGATGAAGAAAACTTGGATCCATAGATTTTAGAAGAAGAGTGACGAAAGATTCGATGATGGATGCAATAGGAACCTAGGAATAGGAGCAATTTAGGACTTTTGACTTGATTTGATTTGAATTAGATTTGACTTGATATTGATTTGATTGAATTTGATTTGATTTGTTATTGATGAGGGTTTGATTTGATATTAAATTTGATTAGATTAGGGTTTGATTTGATGTGATAAAAACCCTATGATATTCCAAAAAAGTGAATGTGGGATTTGAATGAAAGTCCAATGCTTGTGACAATGCTCCTATGTCCAAACTAGAAGATGTGATGCAAAGTTGAATTAGAAGAAGACTTGAATGAAATTAGAAAGATTGATTATGGAGGAATATGTAAATGAATTGACTTAGAAATTGATTAGAAAAGAATGAATCTGACAAGGGATTGGATTAGAAGAATGATGATGTGAAGGATTGAATTAAGAATGCATTATGAGATTGGTGAAGGAAATTGGATATGGATGATGACGAAGCATGACTAGGATGAAGATTAGGAATTAGATTGAATGACGAGGAAATGATGTGGAAAAATGGAGATGATTAATAAGTCAATCAATGGTTTGAATGAAGAAGACGAGAGATGTATGAGGGTGATGACTTTGATGGAAAGAGGAAGTGATGTGGAAAAATGAACTAGGGGAATGTAAACCAAGACTTGTTTTTGTTATTTTTTTGAAGTTTTTTTATTTTTTTGGATTTTTGCACTTTTATGAGTTTTTGGATTTTTATATTCTAAGATGTTTTTAGATTTTTGCGTTTTATGATATTTTTGGATTTTTAGGTTTAAGATGCAAAATAAAATGAGGAAATATGTACGAGGCAAGTGTGTTTCAAACACTCAAGAATGTCAAACACACCAACAATCCTATAAGGTTGCAACTAGGATGTACAAGGATCAACTAGAGGGCATCCTTGATATACAGAAGGTTCGTGAGGCCCAAATCTATAAATGAATGAAAATACTGCCACATAGCCAGGGGGAGATGGTAACCCAAATCTCCTCCTTCAGTTCCCAAAGGTATAAAGTTCTTTGGGGCTTAGCCAAGAGTGAAAATATTATGCTTCCAAGAGAGGTGTCTTTCGATTCACCACCCGATTTTTATACTCTACCAGAACATGGGAGTTGAGGTCATCCCAAGGGGTGATGAAATCCCCAAGCAAGCCTCCTAAAAAAAAAAAAAACAAGGCCACTTATTTCTTGTGCACCCAAGATCACCTGAAGGCACGAGGGGGGAGAATACGTAAGTGGCCTCAAGGTTTAATAGATGCGTTCTTTTCCAATGAAGCCTTAGGTTTTGTATTCTGCTTTGCAAACACACGTGATTATAGCATACAATGTTCTTTCTAACTTGAAATTTTTGTCAACATAAATCAAAAGTGTGGATTCATCAACAATAAAGTAAATCAAGCATGTGCATAAGAAAATTCAACAAGGAAAGAATCAATTTCGTTATGCATTCAAGATTGATTGATTATTCATTTTAAGCACCAAATTGAAATGTGAGTGCAATATTCATTCATCCTTAGACATGCAAGATTGTGTTATCATTCATTCCAAAGCAAAAGTGTTCAATTAATTGTGCATTCAAGATTGAGTGTTTAATGTTTAACCATGCATGCAAAGGCAAGTGTTTAAGCATACAAGTTCATTCCCAAAACAAAATTAAAGAAAAAATTTGCAAGCAATATGGTTAGTGAGAAAATATCCTTGCAAAAATACAAGTTAGGGCAGCAAAAATGTAAGACAAATGTGAAACAACCTTGCAATGAAAGAGTTAGAATAAAGTTTTGTCTTTGATAAAAAAAATTAGGGATCTAAAGAGGATTAAAATCTTATGAAACTAGCACCATGATGACAGGCTTAGAATCAGCTTTTCGACAATATTTTGTTTTTCAAAAATGGAGTCAGTATGCTCAAGTTATGAGCAAAAAACCAAAGGCTACTCCTTATGGTTTAAAAGTGCATGTGGACTACTGATGCAGTGCTAAAATTAGCACCCTACGAGCAAAAATTTAATGGTTAAGAGAACATCAAGAAATTTTTTTTTTGTTTTTTGATGTTTTGCTACAAAAAAAACTGTCTAGGTGATTGAAAAAAATGATAAATTTGATTTCTTAAAAAAAAAAAAAAAAATTAAATGAAAAAAGTGGAAAAGGAAAATTGTTGTTTGTTTATTTATTTATTTATTTATTATTATTATGATTTATATATATATTTTTTAATGCCTTGCATTTTTTTAAATGAAGAAAATATATATATTAAAAGGGGAGTGGTGTAGGGTTTTAGGCACGGGAGAGGAGCGGAGGATGAAAGTTTGGTCATAGAGGGGTCCCGTGTTTGCAAAGCTAGCAGTGGAAGGGAGGAGCCGTGATGGTTGGGGTTTGAAGGCAGGGTATTCGTTATGTGGGGTTTGACTAGAGGAGTGGAGGGAGTGGGGATGGTTGTGGCGGTGTAGTGGAATAGCTCGACGATGGCTGTTGTAGGTTTGCATAGAGGGTGGAGGAAAGTTTGTGCCATTGGTGAGCAGTGAAGAGGCTAAGCAGTGCACAAGGGAAAATCAAGTGACAATGCAGGTTTCAGCTCAGGCAATAGGGAAACAGAGGTGTGCTACAGACAAAGGCCATGCGAGGATGAGTGGCAGAGCAACCAAGGGGAGCCTACAGATGGTAGGTGTGATAGAGGAAAAGCAAAGGATGGGGTTTAGCAGAGGTAGTGCCTGGTGGAGAGCGTTCACAAGAGGAGTGGTAGGGCCATGAGATGGAAGCAGTGATGTAGCCGAGCACTGAGCGAACAGTAGGTGCAGCAGGGTATTGGGCAGTGTTACAGGTGGGAAGCATAGGGGATGGAGTCTGCAGTGGAGGTGGGGGGAGGTGGCATTGGGAATCAATGTAGGGAGCAAGGTTTGTAGCGAGCCACTGATGTGGCTATGGGTGGGGGACGGCGACCGCAGGCTGCGCCGCTCACGGGTGGCACCACAGTGATGGCTTGCAGCAACAAACATAAAAGAAAGGTTTTTTTTTTAAAATTTTTTTTTTTAAATTTATTTTTTTAAATTTTTGATTTAAACTAACACATATAAATTAAGAAATATGCACTCCATTTTAAAAAAAAAAATTTTCAAACAATTTATATATTAACAAAAAAGGGAGTATTTTTTCTTCTTCTTAATAACGAGGAGTATATTCAACATGTATGTACCTCAACAACTTGAAAATAGAGTAATAAGCAAAATAGAAAGTGTTTTATGTCAAAAAAAATCCCTTATGTACTGCAAAAATGATGATGGGTTCCTTGGCTCGATTAGATGCTCCTTATGAAACTTGATCTCCAAGTGCTTCTTCAACCTACAAGCTTGAAAACTCACAAAATACTCAAAAACAAATTAGATAGTTAGTTCAAACCTGTGAAGTGGGTCCCACCAGGCATGCCAAAATGTATTGCATAAAAATGTAATAAATAGAGTAAATGCTAAGCAACTAACATTTATTCCTAAATGATCACGCAAACCTCAAAATATGCAAGATAAACATGTAAATAAACATAACATGAAATCAAAAGAGTATAAACTATTCAAAATAGCATATATGCAAACCTCATTAAATTATCAAGTGTAGATGATTTCATTGTTGTGGGATGTGGTTGCTCACTATTCCTAAAAAATAATAATGAGGTAGATAGTGCTTGTTGAAAATGAGGAGAGGGCTCTCCTTTTATAGGAAAAGAGGTGCAATGGATGGTTGAGATTGAATACAAGATGGATGGCTAGGATCTCTTAGGATCAATAAGGTGTCCATGAGGTGGAGGCTAAGTAGACTCGATATGGATTAGGATTTTTACCATTCAAAGGGGGAAAGATGCTCACACGTGTGAGCAACCTTTGATGTGACATGTCTATGACATATGTAAGTGGGTTGGAGGCTCAAGGTTTCTTACACATGTGTGAGACACCTTTGGTGTGACATGTCAATGACTTGTGTAAGAGGGTTGGAGGCTCAAGGTTTCTCACACATGTGTGAGACACATTTGGTTCACATGTGAAGGGGGACAAAGTTGTAAGAGATGTAAGAGTCAAATGTCACATGTGACTACGGTTTTCTAATCCTTTGATTAGGATTGTTCAAATGATTAGTCATGTGATTAGATGGGAACTAGGATTAATTAGTGGATAAGTGGTTTGACCTAAGTTAAAATGATGAGTTAGGTTAGAGAAGTGAGGTTAGGTGAGGGTTAAAGTTAGGGACCATGTGCTCAAATAGGATTAAATATAATATTTAATTCCAAGTGGGATTAGGAAAGGGATTAATTAAGTAAATGAAGTACTTAATCAAAGTGGGTGGGTTAGCATGTAAGGGGAATAAGTTAGGATTTAAATAAACCTTAGTTTATTTAAATCAAGAAAGGATGAACATAATTAAATAAATGTAAAAATTATTTAATTAAAGGTAAGAGAATTAAATAAATATTTAATATTTATTTGATTGGTCAGGATAAGGGATTTGGACAATTTTAGTTGTCTACAAGAATGTTTTCAATTTTTCAAATTTATTCTTTTATTTGTGCAAATCTGTGAATGGGAGTCTAATTTTTAGAGAGCCATAACTAGGGTGATTTTTATCAAAAATGGGCACTCCAAGATACCACTAGAATTAGAACGACCTAAATTTTCCATTTCTAAGGTTAGTTTGTGCATAAGTATTCACTAGTTCATGATGTAGGTAAATTTGTAGATTTTGGGGTATTATTAACAGAATGGGTGTTTCTCATTATTGAGCATCAAAGTTTGTTAGAGGGTAGTTCTAAAGTCTTGTTGGGGTCTGAATGTGGAGAAAATCATTTTAAAACTATTTTCTTGCATTCTAGAGGTCATATTATAACTGGTTTTTCACTTTTACTATGAATTCATTTTAACACCAAAATCAGTTACATTCTTTCATCATCAAGTTTCTGAGATATTTGATGCCTTTGAGAGGTAAAATGAAAGGATTGGATTCTAGCAATTGAGGAGAGAGACTAGAGAGATTCTTTTCATGGCAAAGAGGGGAAATTTCAAGTGGACAAATGTCAATTGTAGAGTAGATTTGGGAATTCTTTCTTCCTATATCTTTCTCATTCTTTCTCATTGTACAAGTTCCAATTTTTCTCTGTGAGACCATTGTTGGTTCCAATTTTTTGGAGAAAATTTTCACATTACTGTGATACCAGTTCTTGGTTCTAGTTTTGATGTATTCCCAATACTAAGACACCATTCTTTAGCATAATTCTCTCGTCTAAATAGTAGTAGTGCAGATAATGTTAGGAATAAGGTGTCTCAACCTTGTATAATTCCTATTCTTTTTTTTTTTTTTTTTGTAAAATGTATTTTTCCAAATAATATGTAAATGTGAGTGTACATGTCTAGTTGGCATGTTGATCACTTACATGTGTCAGCATATTGAAGTGTGTAAAGGAGATCATGGCTGAAATGGTTATGATGGATTCCTATGACGTGTAAGAGCTATTTAAGAAATGAGCTATGATAGGTGTAAGAGCATCTTATGAGATGAGGCCTATTTGGGCGCCCAAGAATGAGTGGTTGGTGTGTGTAAGAGAATATGCCAAAAATAGGTTGGTATGACAGATTCCCTTACACTTCTCTTGTGACTGCTATTTTTGGTGGATTCTATGACAAGTTGTCATTGCCTATTCAAGGGATGGACACCCTTTTCTTGGTATTGGATGTACATGTGGCATTGTGTATGGTTCTTGGTGGTTGAGCCATGAAAAGCACCCAACTCTTTTGTGGGCATTTTGTTGGGTCTTAAGATGTTCATAAAATGAGTATTGCATGTAGTAGTGCAAGTAGTGTGAGAGTGAGAGATGAAAAGATATTTGCACAGGGTCATGCTGCCAGATTTTCTCTAGAATGGAGCAAGATGTAAATCTTCATTTGAAGGCTGAAAATGTATTGTAGCTTATTATTGAATAATACATTAGCTTGAAGGTTTGGAGGGTGGGGTTTTTTACCTGGAAAGGTTTTCCCCACATATATCTATGTTCTCTATTATGTCTCATTCTTCTAGTTCTATGATTATAGAGTAATAATCTATATGTCGTAATGCTGCTGAATTATGTTTAGATCGATAAATTGCAATAACTTTCCTTTAAGGTTTTAATTGTGGGAAATCAACTATGTTTGTTTCTGCTTTTATGGCATAGTAGTATGCACTTGTATTTGCTGATTAAAAGTTGTACAAAAAACTATTGCATACAAGATGTGCATACTAATCTCAGATGAATTTTTGGGATGCTCTCATTTCCCTTCAATTGGTATCAGAGCCCATTTTTTTGAATTGCATGTTGTTTGCATAGGAGGATTCATAGAGTTTTTGGTTCTGGGTATTTCTTCTATTAAGATTTCTTAGCTTGCAGAGCTTGAAGAAATTTTCTTTGAAGAAATTAACTGATAATTAATCCTTTGATTAGTGGAAGTCTTGTAGTTGATTTATTCTTTCAAGAGATAGTAGACATCTCTTGAAGGATGGTGAAGATAGAGAAAATAGAGTTGGTCATGTTGAAATGACATTGATCTGGAGCTCTTGGTTGAAAGTAGAATAACTCTTGATGCATGGGTATTTGAAGGTGTCTCTTTTACCTAGAATGCATTGAGACTATGGATTTGATCATTGGATGATCTGGAAGCTTCTGGATAGTCTCTCTCTCTCAGATGCATGTACTAGTAGTGGTTGTGGGATTGGTCTACAAGTGAGCCTGAAGTTCTAGTACTATGGTTTCCTCTTGGATGTTTATACATGCATGGCTTGGATTCTTGTTTGTTGGATTCAAGGGGTTTATAGATTTTCCTAAAAAAATCTATGGTGATGTTCATCTATGATAATCCATTATTCTGGGTTCAGTTGTTTGGTATTTTTTTCAGACTTTGAGTCTTCTAGATGAGAAGTGGGTGTGGATGTGCATGGGTGTTCTTAAACACAATGTTTTTGAAAGTTTTGCATGTTGAAATAAAAAGCTTGTGGTTTTTTGTGGATTTACTGAAGAGCTATTTTCTAGACTGTTGTTCCTTTAGAGTGGTACTGGATGAGATGGTTTTAGTTCTACATGCATGCATTCTTTGTGCATGGTGAGAGGAGGTGTTTTTCTTTCTCTGCATGGAGATTTTGGTATGTGATCAGTCACTCAACATTTCTATGGTGATGCTTTGTTGGATTCTTGGACTATGGTGCTTGATGTGGACATAATTGGCAAATCAGATTTGTGCTTGATCTGATGTTTGAGTCATGTTGTCTACATTATTATTCTCTTTGATCTCATTTGTATATGTCACTAATGTGATAGTGGGTTTGCATGTTACAATGATTGGATCTACAAGTTATGTAGTCAGGTGGGTAGGCCACCCATTTAATTGCAGTGGGATAACTTGGATGTGGACTATCTATATCCACCAAATCTAATTCAATGTTGGTGCAGACTTGTTAGCTGGCCTTGTTTGTGGGCACTTGTGCATTTGTGTGGTTGCTTTGAGATGAGAGGATGGATGATATTTGAGTACTTGGATAGTCAGTTATGGAGTCCTAAAGCATGGTGATTTTCCTTAGTGTGGAGATCTTGGTTTCACCCAATGTGATGTGTGGACCTGGATGATTTTCAGTTTTGGAGGATGGTGTGTCATATGCTTGGAGAGCTTGGTATCACACTTCAGTGGGAGCTTTAGCAGTGGCTGTATTTTTTCCATCATATGGTGGTGGATGATCTTCTTTAGTGTTGCAGATGTTGGAGGATGCCTTAGATCTTGTTGTTGTAGAAGGGTCTTTCATATTTGTTGGCTCACTACTTGGAGATGGTATCTTCATGCGATTGGAGATGTTGATATCTTTAGGATTCAAGGGGTCCTTGGTATAGATGTTGTTTATGCTTTTATTTGATATGTTATCATGGTGGCTTTTATGTCATGGTATACTCTTGATACGCGTTTAGAGTTGTGACATGATACAGTTATTTGATATGATCACATGAAGCATGTTATCTCTTTGGAGGAGATGGTTTAGATCATGATGTCATGATTATGTTCCTAATTCCATGGTTGGAGCTTTGACATTGATCTTGTTTTAGTTTCTTGGTATTAAGTACTTTGATCATTTTCTTGATACTTCATGATAGTTCTATGTTGTAGTGGAGTTTTGCCTGGAGTGATTGATTGTAGGTGCTTGTGGATACTTGGAGACTTAGGTGAGGCTGGAGTTCTCCTGAGATGAGAGACATGTTGTTGAGATGTATACTCTTGATGAGATTTCAGCAGAAAGTCTGAGGAGCCTACACCTTTGTTGGACATGAGTTCAATAGAGACCTATGAGGAGTTTGTTCTTAGATAAGTCACAGGGTGACTTGCATATCTTGGAGGAGCATTCTCATTCCCCACTCTTGGTCTACTTGGCAGTTTATCACTTGAGAGGTATTGCCCAATGTTGCTTTCAGGTGCTTTATCTTTTCTTTCATATTTGTGGATCTTGAGCTGCACTTAGATGGTTCTGGAGGATTCATTGTGAGAGATGGATAACATGATTATCTCCTTGAGGTGTACTTTCATTTATGATGACAATAGGAGATGGTAGTGGGCTGATTTCCTGAAATGGGAAATGGAGTTTGTTTGATCTTCTTTGAGAGGCTTACATCCATGTAGATTTATGATATCAGGTTATGTTTGATCTATTGAGGTTGAATATTTTTTGATGTAGTTGTGGCTTTTCTATTGGGCCTATGAAGGATATCATACATGGCACAATTGACATTTAGAAGTGTTTGTAGAAGGACATGCTACATGCTTATGGTTTGCAGTTTCTCTCTTTGGCTTTGGTTATCTTCTTGGATGTTTAGGTTCACATAACATTATTTTTTGAGATTTGTTGGAGCTATGTGGTCACTCTTTTGTGGTAAATTTTTATCACTTGTACTTCATTGTTTTTGGGTGATGACAAGTTGGTTCCTTTATCTCTTGTCTTTGTTGGATGTGGAGAACATAGGAGATTTGTGGAGACTAGATGAGAGAGATGTTTCTTGTAGTGTTTTTGCTACAGGACTTGCATATCTTTGTGGATGGTCCTTGGTACTACATGGTTTCACTTTCTTTGTGTTCTTATCAGTAGACTCAATATGCTTTTGATTTTTCAGATTTGACATTATCCATGGAGTGGGAGTTCTTGTATGTGTTTGGTCTTCATCAACTGGTTTGCACATAGAGCTTGAGGTTGTAGTTTATGGGTTATATGTGTGATTGGATGAGTTATCATTTACTTTGGATGCTATTTTCAATCTCGTAGTTTTATCAGTTGGATTGGACAAATCAGTTTGGTTGTTGTTCTGGCTGATGTTTTATCTTGTTTTTTGGAGGATGACTTCACAATTTTTTTGGGCTAAGAAGTTGATATTTTTGATGCTTCTATGTAGCTCATGAGCACAGTGGAGCGGTGGAAGTATGTGTAGCCTTTGTTATCACATGGATCTTATGCTTGTGTTATTTGGACAGGTGTCTAGTTGGAGCACGAGAGCATATGTTATGATTTATATTGTTTCATGGATGGCTGTGATGATATAGTTTCATCAATTTTGATGCTTGTAAGGAAGCTAGTTGGATTAAGAGATTGTGTTCTGATGTTGGTGTTGATGCAGAATAGAATACTATTTGATGCGACAGTCTGAGTGCTATTTTCCTTTCGAAGAATCCAACTTTCCATGCTAGAACGAAGCACATTGATCTGAAGTTTCACTTTGTAAGAGATATGGCAGAAGATGGAAAGGTAAATTTGGAGAAGGTAGATACTGTGAAGAATGTTGTAGATGCATTAATGAAACCAATAGGCACTAAGAAGTTCAGAATGTGTTTGGAGTCTATGGGCCTATTGGCCTATAGTGGTTAGTTCATGTTATGTTCATGTTGCTCTTACAAGGTGTTCGACAAGTGGGAGAATATTAGGAATAAGGTGTCTCAACCTTGTATAATTCCTATTCTTATTATTATTATTTTTGTAAAATGTATTTTTGCAAATAATATGTAAAGGTGAGTGTACATGTCTAGTTGGCATGTTGATCACTTACATGTGTCGGCATCTTGAAGTGTGTGAAGGAGATCATGGCTGAAATGGTTATGATAGATTCCTATGACGTGTAAGAGCTATTTAAGGAATGAGCTATAACAGGTGTAAGAGCATCTTATGACATGAGGCCTATTTGGGCGCCCAAGAATGAGTGGTTGGTGTGTGTAAGAGAATATGCCAAAAATAGGTTGGTATGATAGATTCCCTTACACTTCTCTTGTGACCACTATTTTTGGCAGATTCTATTACAAGTTATCATTGCCTATTCAAGGGATGGACAGCCTTTTCTTGGTATTGGATGTACATGTGGCATTGTGTATGGTTCTTGGTGGTTGAGCCATGAAAAACACCCAACTCCTTTGTGGGCATTTTGTTGGGTCTTAAGATGTTCATAAAATGAGTATTGCATGTAGTAGTGCAAGTAGTGTGAGAGTGAGAGATGAGAAGATATTTGCACAAGGTTATGTTGCCAGATTTTCTCTAGAATGGAGCAAGATGTAAATCTTCATGTGAAGGCTGAAAATGTATTGTAGCTTGTTACTAAATATTACATTAGGTTGAAGGTTTGGAGGGTGGGGTTTTTTACCTAGAAAGGTTTTCCCCACGTATATCTGTGTTCTCTATTATGTCTCATTCTTCTAGTTCTATGATTATAGAGTAATAATCTGTATTTCGTAATGTTGCTGAATTTTTTTTAGATTGGTAAATTGCAATCACTTTCCTTTAAGGTTTTAATTGTGGGAAATCAACTATGTCTATTTCCTCTTTTATGGCATAGTAGTATGCACTTGTATTTGCTGATTAAAAGTTGTACAAGAAAATATTGCATACAAGATGTGCATACTGATCTCAGATGAATTTTTGGGATGCTCTCATTTCCCTTCAGATAATACAACAAGTTCTAATATGTTAGGTGTTTTTATGTTTTAATTTTATGCATATGAATGTATCATTTCAAGGAAATCAATACAAATGAGCAAGCATTTCATTAGTTTCATTCTAATTCTCATCTCTAGCCTCAGTAATTTGTAGTCTTATGTGGTCTTGGAACAAAGATCTAAGATCCATTTGCATCCCCTTTAGGTTGTATGCTTGATGTATTTTTCTATTGGAACAAAGGGCCAAGTAAATGCTTGATGTGTTTGACGGGGTTACTGGTTATTTTGAGAAAGATATTTCATGAGAATGAGGTATTAATTAACACAAATGTCTGAATCATAAGGTGATAGGATAGATCTAATGTTTGGGTATATGAAATATGTCCTGATATCATAGATGTGTGTATTGAATTTATTGAATTGCCCAATGGATTAGGTATTGATCAATTATAGGGTCACTTGTTATAATACTACATATTTGAGGTTTTGTTGAACTCAACATTGTTAATAAATTGTATTTCCCTTTCATGTTGAAGAACCTAAATATGATGTCCTCACTCAACTTGTGAATATCATAGGATTTTCAATTTTCTACTATGGATCTGTGTCATTGCATAGGTGTTAGGAGATATAAGGGCTTTTATCTACTTTGATAGATTCACAAATATGTTTTTGCACTGGTAGCATTTCAATTGAATTTGAGGTCCACCCACCTAGGTCTTGTAGAGCCTAAAGTGAAGAAGGATCAAGCCTTATAGTTGGCTTGGTGTTTGAATTGATGTGTTTGAAGATGAGAGTTAGCTACCCCTAGATGTGTCATATTCTCATCGGGCTAATTGGGAACTGATAACATTTTCAAATACCAACAAATAGTACACTAACATAGAAGATGACAAAAATGACACTATACCTTAGCATACATGCAATTTCTACATTGGATATACTATTCATAACCTTGAAGTTTACTAGCAACAATACAATGGAGAGGAGTGTTGTTTGGGAGCCTTGGCACAAGGGCCTATATGCCTTTTCAATTAAAGGTATATCGAGGTTCTCTTCATCATGATATTTGAAGGGAACTAAAGGATATGGTTAATGGTACAAGAAAGAAGGATATTTTGAGCTAAGAGTCTACATTGATGCTAACTAGGTGGGGACTATTGATGACATACAAAGTGCTATTGGTGGAGCTTTCTTATTAGGAGAAAGACCAAGAACATGGATAAGTAAGAAAAGAAGTTATATCTCTCACTCTTTACTGAAAATGAGTACGTAGTTGTTGCAATTAACTATTAAAACATTGTATAGATTGAACAAATGTTGGAAGTATGTAAGAGGAAGCCATAGAACCTATTACTATATATTGTGATAATACTAGCTCTATTAATATATCAAATAACTTGGTGATGCATCAAAATACAAAGAACATATCTATCAAGTATTGCTACTTGAGAGTGAAAGTTCAAGAAAAATAAGTCAGATTAGAGTATGTGAAGTCCATGGAAACAATAGAAGATATATTCACAAAGCCATTACCTAATGATACTTTTGAGTATCCAAGAGATAAACTAGGGGTCCTTTCCCTATCCAATTTTCAATAAGATAAAGATGAATATTGTGTGAATTCATGGATGACCATAATATCTTTATGGAGTTGATGCTAGAATTCACTCTTTAGGGATAGTCCTAGAATTGTGAAAATGGATGGGATTAGAAGTTTTAATCAATACATGCAAGGTATAAGGTTAAACTACAAGGTCTAATAAGTTCCTCATTGAATCTTATGGATACCTTTGGCATTGCATCAAAAGGGGAGAAATTAAGTGAAACAAGGGAAAGATATTGAATGGGAGAGATTAAGCGAAAGGGGGATAGAGTCTATATGGACATATGTGTGTATGAAATAAGGTATGAAAAAAGTTGATAATTAATCAAAAGGGGGAGAATATGAAGAAGTCATTGAACATTAAAAGTATATCCTAATAGAGAGCATATGGAGTTATAAGTTGTAGACTAAGAAATAATTTTTAATGTAGAGTACTCAAACCATTAAACTATACATGCTTTATTTCATGATGTAATAATACATAATAATTTATTTCCATCAATGCCAAAGGGGGAGATTGTCATCCCCAACTAATAATGATGATAATATTTGTGAAATAGTTGTATCAATTATTAAGTTATCATTGACGTCAAGGATGACTGGTAAGATA
The DNA here is from genome assembly GCA_028749045.1 of Cupressus sempervirens. Lineage (NCBI taxonomy): Eukaryota > Viridiplantae > Streptophyta > Pinopsida > Cupressales > Cupressaceae > Cupressus > Cupressus sempervirens. The sequence continues at coordinate 793,598,271 of CM053793.1, forward strand.
ATCATATCACTTGATTGATGATGAGTATTTGAAGAAAGTATAATAATGAAGAAAATATTGATAAGTGTATGGATTTCAATGGGTGTACGAATATCAATGGGCAATCAATGAGTTAGAATTTGACATTATAATATTGACATGATTGTTTTACTGTTGAGATAATGGGTGTTGTACACATTGCATAGTATTGTTATATTGTATTATTTTGTTTTATTATGTAATGTTGCACCTAGATGGACGTGCAACATGTAAAGATTCCCCATGGGATATATATGATTATTTGTATTGTAACATTGTGATAATATTTCATGTAATTATTTAATATTGGGGAAAAGAAATTATATTTCCAATATTAAATGTGGGGTCAATGGGTTAGGTAGAACATGGTTTTAGCACATGGTTTATGTAATACCACTTGGTGGTTTTGTGGGACTTTCTACTATATAAGTTGTAACAAGGGTAGTTGTTGGAGCAAGAAGGAGAAGAGAAAAGGTAAAAGGCAAGAGTCGAGTAGGAAAATGCTTGACAAGTTAGCCAAGGGAGCATCTGTGGAGGTTGGAAGCATGGCATGGGATGTGTGGATTCATGCTTATTCACATGGATTGCTTGATTGTGACTATGGCTTCGAAGCCTTCCATGGTTGTATTGCAATGGTATTTTTTCTGAATAATACATGGTGATGGATGTTTTTGGAGGCTAGGCTTTCCCTCAATGAGGGTTTCCTAGGGTATATCTTGTGTCACAATTTTTTTGTGGGTATGCTATTTATTCTCTTGAATTTGGATTTTAATTGCATATTTATTTCAAATCTATTATGGGTTATGTGGAAATGGTTATATTCTTTGTTGTAGGTTTCCTTACAAGTCATATTAGAGCTATAGTTTTATTATTATAACCCTAGATTGAATCCATGAGAACACGTGAGAGGATAAAAGAAAGGGAAACATATATGAGTTTTTTATTGTAGATTTAAGAGTTTTGGGTTTGTTGTTATGATGGAATGTTGGTAGATTTTGGGCATGAGAAATGGTTGGACAAAAGAGTTTTTTCAAATTTTTCATTTAAATGAGGGTTTTAAGGAGGGGTTTTGAAAAATGATATCTTGGACAAAAATAGACCTTGCCATTGGATCTGGGTCAATGTTTCCATAAATTTTGACATATAATATGCCCTAGTTTGGCCACATTCAGAGTAAATGAAGGAGTTTTTCAATTTTAGCCTATGATGGCCATCAAATTTATTCTCATTAGAATTTTCTTCACAAAAAAAAATTGTAGTGAAAATGGTGAAAAGAATATCTTAGTAAAATGACCATAACTTTCTCTCAGGATATTAGGTTTTAGACTTCTTATAGGCATTAAAAAGCTAATTCAGAGCTCTACAACTTGGTGTAGGTTTGGTTCTGTGATTTAAATTTTTTTTAAGGTTTTAAAAGAACAAAAGTGAGATGTTATTTATTTTGAGCACAAATTAGGGCATAACTTAGGTATACAGAGTCAAAATTTTGACTTTGAATAGTTAATGAAAAGCTCTTAGAGAGCTCTACACATTGGTTCAAATTTGGAATAGGTTTGACATGGTTTATTTGGTGATATATTAATCTAAATAGTTTATGGTATATATTGACTATGGTAGCACTGTGAGTTTATGACATTATATGTTTCAAGATTTGGATTTGATGTCATTGTATAATCAATTCATATTTCAAATTGGTCTCGTGATGATATGATTATCAATATTTAGTTTGGATATGTATGAAGAGTTGTTGGGTCTAAAAGTTGTATAGTTTTGTAATAAATCTATAGCTATAGTGATGTAGGAACATCTTGGGTTTTCTTGGTGACTACTTTGGAGTTCTTGGGAGGAGGCTTGGTAGTTGCTTTGGAGGGTCTATGGACTAGTACTTAGTTGAAGAAGGATTGGTGCTCATGGAGCTTGGCATGGTCTATACAGCTCAGCATGGTCTATGGGACTTAACATGGTCTTTGTAGCTTGGCATGGTCTATGGGATTCAGCATGGTTTGGGAGCTTAGCATGGTCTTTTGTTGCTTGACATGGTCTTTGGTTGCTTGGCCTTGCTTAGGAATTAGGTGCCTGTTGTAGGCAATGTAACTAATCTTCCATAATGAGTTAGAAGATAAATATTTCAAGGATTGAAGAGGGCCTAGAATTCTAACTAAAATTTTAAGCATGAGTTCTAATTCATTTGGAGATAGGAGATATTGTGATTTTACCTAGATATCAATTTTGGGAATTTAATTGTTGTTGTAGGCCAACTTGTGGCATTTAATTTATGTATTTGTATTTAATTTGTGTTTTGGGTTGACTTGTGGCTTATATTGGTATAAGTAAGGGTTGTGGAGAAGTCTTTAGTTATTACTCATCCATCTTGGAGAAGAGGAGTAGCCAGAGAGTGATTTTTCTTGTGTCTGTGAATAGAGCACCAAATGTGAGGCAGTTTATAACAAGAATGTGATGGAGTTGTAAATGTGTGGATAGAGCATCGAATGTGAGGTAGTTAACAATTGGATCTTGGATGAAGTTGGAGTATAGCTTGTAGCTATGGCTTGAAAAATAAGGATATTTCTTTGTGGGCTTGCAAGCACAAGTTAAGATCTTCCTTGGAGGTTTCTACCAAATTGTGAATCTGGACTAGCTAGGGTTTGGATTGGATCTTGAGGGATCTTGTAGAATTATTATTGTGATTAGTATTGTACTTGGCCATAATTGGGAAGGCCTTATAGCTTGGCACATTGCATGTAATAGTTATTTTATAAATAAAGAGTTGTGATTTGGTATCAAATCTTGTGTTATTACTTCTTGTTGTTGTGTTTCCATTGTGTGGTTATTTATTGGGGGCTAGGAAATCTCCTTTGGGGATTTTCCTACCATGCACTACATCAAGTGGTATCAAAGAAAAGGTTGTTCCTAAGTGTGTAGATAGATCAACAAAGCTGAGGCAATTTGCACCAGGACTTGGGTTGGAGAAGTAGATCTAAGTTGATCTTGATTTGGTGGTGGATTGTACTTTTTGGCATCCTAGATCTCTTGGTTGTGAGGTGGCAGATCATGGTTCTCACTTGCAATTGTAGAGGGCTTACAAATTGATCAATGGATGTGAAGATGGAAGACTAATATTGTTGAGGCATGATCCTAGAGAGTTTATTTATTGTAGATCTATGGTCCTAGACTTGTAATGTGATTCTTGATTGCTCATGTAAGGTGGCAAGTTGCAATGTAACTTGCAAATAATTTAGTTTTATCACAAGGATCATGGGAAGAATTTGTTGCAGAAGTTTTACAAAGATCTTGGAAGATGGCTCTAAGAGGATTGGATCCCGAGATGATTACTAATCTTTGTAATGTAGTGGAGAGAAGGTTTTCTGAGATGATTTCTTGATTTGAAGCTAGCTTGGCTGATCAAGATAAGGATAGGATGAGGAAGGAATTCCATATATGTTTGTGGAGCTAGAGTTTATCAATTCAGAAGAGAGTTGTTTGGCTTGTTAAGAAACTTGTTTGAGAGAGAAGATAGCATAACAAGATCAAGGTGGAAGAGTTTGGTTTTGTTAATCAATTTTTGGAGTTTGATATAGAAGTTGTAGAGTAGTTGGAGGTTGTTGCTAAAGATATTCCTATCCTTGTTGATGCTAGGACAAAGTTTGGTTTCATGATCAATTAGTTGGGTTTGGCATGGAGATTGCAAATCACTTGGTCATGGATGATTTGGTTGTTTTTGGTGGTAAGTTATGTATTGTAGAGCATCTTGTTGTGTGCAATGAAATTGTTGGTGTTATGAGTTTGGCATGTGTTGATGGAGATCTACATGTTACTTCTGATGTGGAGTTTTTTGCTACTATTATAGATTCATTAGTTGCTAATTTGGATGAGGGTTTGTTGTTGATGCATTATGTTCAATTTTTTCCTAGGAGTGAGCATCCTAATTGGATGGTTGATATTCTAGTATTTGATAGAGTGATGCATATTTGGATGATGTGTAGATTGGTTTTCTTGTCCCTATATGGAGTGGAAACCTTTGGTGAAGATGAAGATGGTTGTTAATATTTCTTTGGGAATCAAAGTGTGGGACACACTTTTCTATTTACTTAGGGAGTCTAATGCAAGAGCATCTTGGGTTTTCATGGTGACTACTTTGGGGTTCATGGGAAGAGGCTTAGTAGTTGCTTTGGAGGGTGCATGGACTAGTACTCAGTTGAAGAAGGATTGGTGCTCATGAAGCTCAACATTGTTTATGGAGCTTGACATGGTCTATGGGACTTATCATGGTCTTTAGAGCTTGGCATGGTCTAGGAGCTCAACATAGTTTATAGGACTCAACATGGTTTGGGATCTCAACATGGTCTAGGAGCTCAGCATGGTCTTTGGTTGTTTGGTATGGTCTTTGGTTGCTCAGTCTTTCTTAGGAATTGGGTGCCTGTTACAAGTCATGTAACTAATTTTCCATAATGAGTTAGAGGATAAAAATTTCAAGGATTGAAGCAGGCCTAGAAACTATGGTTCAAAGCATGAGTTCTAATTCATTTATAGCTAAGAGATATCATGATTTTACTCAAATATTTATTTTTAGCATTTAATTATTTTTTGTAGGCTAACTTGTGGCATTTAATTTATGTATTTGCATTTAATTTGTGTTTTGGGCCCACTTGTGGCTTAGATTGGTATAAGTAGGAGTTGTGGGGAAGTATTTAGTCATCATTCATCCATCATGGAGAAGAGGAGTAGCTGAAGAGAGATTTTTCCTAAGTCTATGAACAGAGCATTGAATGTGAGGTAGTTTAAAACAAGATTGTGATGGAGTTGTGAATGTGTGGATAGAGCACCAAATGTGCGGTAGTTTATAGTTGGATCTTGGATGAAGTTGGAGAAAAGCTAGTAGCTATGGCTTGGAAAAAAAAGGAGATTTCTTGGTGGGCTTGTGAGCACAAGTTTAGATCTTCCTTTGAGGTTTCTACCAGAGTGTGAATCTGGAGTAGCTAGTGTTTGGATTTGATCTTGCAAAACTCTTATTGTAATTGATATTGTATTTGATCATAACCAGGAAGGCCTTACAGCCCAACACATTGCATTAATAATTATTTTATAAATAAAGATTTGTGATTTGGTAGAAAATCTTGTGTTATTTCTTCTTCTTGTTGTGTTTCCACTGTGTGTTTATTTGTTGTGGGCTAGGACATCTCCTTCGGGGATTCTCCTTCCCTATGCTACATCATATAGGTTGCATTTATAGCTTGGATATGGGTTATCTTTCCCCATTCATATTTCATTATTGATGCATATTTAGACTAGTGGCTTGGATTTGGGTTGTCTATGCCCTAAGTGACATGATTTGCTGATTTTTTTCTTCATGCAAAAGGGGTGAGATATTGTTACTAGGTATAGTCATGCTGGAGGATTGTGGTTGAATATTTTATGTTGATAGTTTGGATAGATTGAGATTCATCTACTTGATTCATGGATGTGATCATAATGTCATGGAATTTGGCATGAAATGATTGGATATATAGGTAAATCCTTGATGTTTATTAGCTTGTATTCCTGATTTGGTTATGGTGGTATATCTTCTTGGTTGAGGATCATGGTTATTTGGTTTTTTTTGAGGAGTTCATGATGTACATTTTGATTTCTTTGATGATTTGGTGCCTTGGTTTATTCTCATGGTTAGAAGATGGGTTTTCATCATGATTTCATGGATAGCTTGGATACATCATTTAGTGAGAGCTTGTGATAGTGATGAGGTGACAAAGCAGGATTAGTTCTTGGTTTGGTTTGTATCTTCTTGGTTTGGAGATCTTGGTTTCACTTTCTATTCAGACTTTGATTGTATGTGTACACATGGAGTATCTTCATGTAGGAGATGGATTTTATGATTCCATAGGTGACTTGGTACTATTGGCATTCAAAATTGAGTTCTAAATTTGAGCATCTATTTAGAATTTTGAGTCAAATCAAGTCCCATAAATGTGGATAAATGCAAGTGTACTTGGCTGTACCTTTAAGGCCCCTAAGGTTTTTAATGTTTCTAACACCTACCATTTAGCATGTCCACATGTTCCATGATGATAAGCTATCATTCTGAGTCATTTGACGAAGTCCTATTTTCAGCAAATGTCAAATCTGCATTCTTCACCAAAGTGTCAAACAATGACAAGAGGCCTTTTTTTAATCTAAATATCTTGCACCTAGAAATATTTTGTGATTTTCCACTTTGGGAATATCTAGTGTCCATACTTGAGAACTTATTTTTCAGATTTTGAGCTGTTTCAAGTTCATTTAATTAGGTTTTGAATCCCTCAAAGTTGGTCAGTTACTATCTCATGCATTTGTGTAATTGTGCAAATTTCTTGGAAGCCCTATTTGACGTGTTATAAATTTTGACCAGTTGACCAAAATGTTGAAAATCCTATATCATTACATTAAAAATGTTAGAGACTTGTTATGTTTCAAGTTTCAGCTTATGAAGAATCTATTTGATTAGTTTTTAAATGCAATTCCAAACGTAATTTCTAAAGTTTTACTAGTGTCAGTATTTGCAGATTGTTTGATACCCTTTTTCAGGACATCATAATTTGAGATCCATGATTGCTAAGATTGAATAGATTGTAACCCTATGTTTTTCTCTAAAAATAATCCAAGTGTGTCAATTTATAAGTCATGATGAATCCATTTGCACACTTTTCTAGGTCAATTACATTTGCAAAAATTGATTTCTTGTCATTCTTTCTAGTCAACAAATCCAAGTAGCTCACTTTGACCGCTTCCCAAATGCATCCTGTTATTCATCATGAGCCCAAATTGTAGATCCAAAATTTCCTCATGATATATAACCAATGTCCTACTTTTCATTCCCCCATGTATCCATTTGCATAGTTTTCAAGGCCAAATCCAAACCCAGTTTATTACTTTCTGACATGTTTTCTTGCAGGTGATTCTGAGAAGGTAACTTCGACAGCGAATATATTTTGATCCCAAATTCATCATGAGATGAAATTTGAAAAGGTAGAAATGTGTGGAACACAGAATCAATGCCACAATTTTTAGAGCCTAATCAATTGTTCGGGTTAGTTTTTAAGGCCAGTTAGCAAACCTCCTGGCACATATTTGATAGTTGGCTGAAAATTGAAAAATGAGTTTTTAAGGATCAATTGGTGCTCAATTTGGATTCTTGTTAGTCTGATAAGGTCATAGGTCAATTTGAGAATCTAGTTGTTTGGAAACAAATTTTTTTTTAGTTGAACTCACTTTGGGGCCCGACTAATTATACCATACTGTTAAGATTGATAAGATGGGAAATTGAAGATATTCAGAGATTAAAATGATATTGATCATTATTAATTGCTAGATTTGAGAAAGGGCGTCATGAGTAGTGCTATCACTGAGAATTAAACATCAACAAATTACAACAAATTGTTGGCTTAGTAGTATTATAACATGTTAGAGAAGTATGGTTATTGGAATTTTTTGAAACATGAGTTGTTCCCTTTAACTCAAATGTAACCAAAGCATAGTGCTCCTTCCAAAAGATGATTACAACTTATTTCAAAACAAAAGAAACTGATAATTTGTGCTAAGGTGAAGCAAGTTTTAGTAATAAATCATTGAGAAAAAGTCTTTGGAGGTTTGGTGAAAATCAGGAAGATCCAATATTGTTTGAAATGCGAGTTTGTATTTTCTGATTGGGGAAGAGAAGAACATTCAAATTAGAGAGCATCCTATGGCATGAAGAGGAAGGAACCTCATGCATTCAAAGGGAACATCAGGAAAAAAAATCTTAAGAGTTCCATGCCAAAGGTGGCACCATTTGCATAAGTGTTATGGTGACTAACTTAATGTGATATATTAAGTGTTATCTCTCCATACTTGAAAGAACATGTAAAAAGGAAGCTAGACACCATGTTGATTGAATCTTTGCATAGCCTTAACCAGATATAATTTTGGTATGTAGGAGGCGGCAATGAAGGAATGAATGACTTGCCCAATATGAGCATGAACTAGGGGAAGAAGTGGCGGTTGCTGATTCCAAAGGTGCCTTTGAATGGGCTTTCAAATGAATCAAGAAAAAAGTTTCTTTATCAAAGAGATTCAAGGCGGGCAAAATTTTTTAAGAAGGCAGAGCTGGCTAAGATAACTATAGGCAGCATATGTAATGTAGACCCACACAATGTCAAGGGGAATCCACCAAGGCAATTGAAAAGCTCCTCATGCTTTTAAAAAGGAATCCACACCTTCAAATAGCTTTGGAACTCCCCACAACTAAGTCAAAGAAGAAGACAAAGAAAAACATGCCACAGTAGGGGATGACTAGAACACATGAAAATGTGAGGGAGCAACTAGCATGGAGAATCCAAAGGGGAATTCAACTTTTAGCAGATATAGAGCAAGAGTAAATGAAAAAAGTGGAGAGCTCATGCTTTTAATGAGGACCTACACCAAAGAGAAGGCTCATGCAAATCTCATGGCAAGTAGAAAAGACAAGTTGCTAGTTTAAAAACACAAGAAAAAGGAAGACTATGCCAAAAAGAAGAAAAAAGATATGAAGCCATAGGCTATGAGAAAGGAGACCTACATGAGAATAGAGGAAGCTGCCATGTCTCAAGGGCAGCTCATGAAAAGAACACCCTGCGGTAATTAAAATGAAGACCCAAGCATGAGGAATGAAAAGAAAACCATAGTCAAAGCATCAAGAAATTTAAAATGAAAATCATGCTAAGAACACTCAAAGTAGGTAGATAATTGAAACAAAGAGCCACCAATTGTACAAAGGAACCATGTGTAATTGAAGGAACACACATATGGTTAAGAGAAGGAAACCCGTAGCTATAAAAGAAGTAGTAGGGTCAATAAAGGTAACCCATGACTAAAGAGCAGGAGCTGGATTAAGATGAAGAAGCCACCAATAAAAGAGAACCCATAAGAAGATAAGATGATCTCACACAAAGGAAATAAGATGAGTTACCCATGACATGTAAAGAGGAGGGTCCCCACGTGTTAGAAGTGGTAGCTCACATCTAGAGCAATGCAAAAATTTGCATCAAAAGTGGTGTGCAAAGGGTAAGAAATTATCCCACATTTATTGGGTGGGGGAGTTTTAATTGGTTTAAATGTAATTACAAAAAATATGAAGCATGTCTTAAGATAGCCAACTTTGAAAAGCTGTATGCTCATGTGGTGGGGCCTTTCTATAGCTGACTTAGAAGATTCTCAGTTAGAGGTGATGCCTACCTAATTTTTACCAAACAAAAAAATAGAGTATGATGACATCAGTAATAACAAGTGACCAAAAAGTTGAAAAATCTGGTGAGTGACTACATCGCTAGCCAAAAAGTCCTAGGTTCTCTGGCTAGCGACATAGTGAGTCATTAGAAAAACTCAAAAATCTGGTGAAAGATAAATGAGTTCAGATGGGAGGAGATTGTGACATGTGTCTTGATCATGTGGATGATGCTATCCCACCATAAGAAGATGCACATCAGTTAACTATAGTGACATGGCGAGGGTTAATATGGTGACAACACATGATAGTAGGTCCCAGTAGCGCTGACGAGGAAGATGTGAGTTTTGACCAATAATGGAGCACCATCTGGCAATAACAAGGTAGGTGTTGACTAGGTAGTGACTGGGTGATGAAGGAGCAACCAGGCAGCCAATTAGGGGATGCCACATGGTAGCTCAGGTGGCACCCAGTGGGCCCAGGGAGGAAAGGAGTTCTAAAATTAAAAATGGCCATAACAGGAGAAATTTTTAATTGAAATAGGCATTTCAATATACCATCGAAACTAGGAGAATCCAAATTTTCCATTTTAGAAGTCAGTTTGTGCACAGGTATTCACCAATTTGTGCTATAGGCTAGTTTGTATTTCTCAGGTATTGGCGACAAAATAAGCAAATTTAAACATTGATCATCAAAATTGGTTAAAGGATAGATATAAAGGCTTGCTAAAGTCTAAAAGTGAAGAAAATCAATTTTGAGATGTTTTCTTGGCTTCTTGAGGTTATTGTAACTAGTTTTTCACTTTTATCATGATTTCATTTAAACATCAAAATCAGTTACATGCTTTCATCATGAAATTTCTCAAATATTTCTATCTTGTAGAGGCCAAATGATGGGGATTTGATATTCAGTTATAGAGAGAAGGTAGAGAGAGGCTTTTTCAACTTCTTAGGAAGGAATTTAGAGGGGACACATGTCAATTCCAAATTGACTCCAAGAATTGCCCTCTTGATATGTATGCTTTCTTCTTCTCTTTTGTAAGGGTTGGAAAATGTTGGAAAGTTTCTCTGGAATGAAGCTTTAGTAGAATTGGCCCTAGAATTGATGAACTCTAAATGGAAGATCTAGGATGTGCTAGTTCTAGACCATGAAGCTTTTCTTTGGCTATGATACCCCATTCCCATCCCATCAGCTTCTCATTCCTAACATTTTCTCTCTTTTATGATAAGATTTGTTCATTGATTAGCTTGGTTTATTAGGTTCTTTATGAGTTAATGTCATGCATCTTTATGTATTATTTCAATGAAATCAATACAAAGAACAACAAGTGTTTAGTTTCAATTTAAATCTTGTCCCCTTTCTCAGTTGAGCTATGATGTTTTATGGTCTTTGACAGAGAGCCTAGATAATAGTTGAAGTCCCTTAAGGCTATATGTTGCTTCATTATTGCTTTTAATTAAATGAATTATGTAAATGATTCAAAGATTCAATAGGGTTGCAAGTTTATTAAGGAGGATATCAAGTAAGAATGAGATTTAAATTGAGCATTGATATCAAATTTACAAGGTAAATGGATAGATCTAGAGTCTTGGCATGAGAGTTGTGTTCTAGATATCCAAAGTGCATGAGGGAGATTCATGAATTGTCCAATGGATGAGGCATTGATCTATTATAGGATCATAAATTTTTTGTTCATACTTTTTTTCCATCCACTTTCCCCACCGACATAAAATCAAAATCAAACTCAAATCATCTTTGCATTTTATGTTGAAGAGTTAGAATAGTTTAACCCTCACTCAGCTTATGAGATTCATAGATTTTCATTTAGCTACTATAGATATGTGTCATTCCATTAGTTATTAGGAGATATAAGGGGTTTACATCCATAGTAAATAGATTTAGGGATATGTTTTGCATTGGTACGATATCGATTGAATCTGAGGTCTACCTGCCTAGGTCTTGCAGAGCCTGAAGTAGAAAAAGGGTCAAGCCTTATAGTTGGCCCGATGTCTAAAATGGCATGTAGAAAATTTGGAGTTAGGTACCCCTAGATGTGTAATATTCTCATTAGGGTAATTGAAAAACCTCCATCATTTTCAAACTCCAACAAAATGGTGACTCTGCTGGGGAATGTATTGAATCTATGTGATGGACAAACTTTGAGAATTTAAAGAAGATTCAACACATCAGAAAAGTGTTGCTATAGCAGTAGGGTTGTGAGGTGTTTCTTATTTCCTTGTTGAATTTTCATGCACCCCAGTACATTTTATCCATTTGCAATAGTAATTTCAAGGTTGAATACAAATTGTGTTACTAAGTTTTATTTCTAGTCAATTCAACTAGTTGTGGTTTTCGTAGTACTGTACTGTTGCAAATTTAGAGTTAGAATTGTGATCAAATTTTTTTTCTCTCTTCTAAGTGTTTTGAAGTTTTACAAATTCTACAAAGTGACAATTTAGTTCAGATCTATACTGTTATGAATTATGTTTTAAATCTTTCTCACAATTGTGAGTGGCGACTCTCTAAAGGATCTCTAAACTAGTGTAGATCAGTTATGTATAAATGTTTTCAAGATTTTTCAATTGAAATAGGTAGATCTAAAAGTTGTGTCAAAATTTTGAACAAAAAGAAAGATATATATACATTCTTGACTAATAAGTTTTAAAGTCTTGTTTGATTTGCTGTCATAAGTTTTGAAATGATAAAAAATGAATTATAGCTATGATTTCATTTAGTTCTCCTCAAGGAGATGGCAACTCTACAAAGGATATGATCAGTGGTGTGAGGAATTGAGATCAACACTAGGCCAATTAGCAGATCAGTGGTTTCATGTAGCAACACTTGAGGTATTTCATTTTCATGGTGTTTTTCTTATCATGAAAGAAAGTAAGTTTTACATATGTGTTCTCTGTCAACTGAAGTTTCAAACTAAGAAGAGGAGAATAGTTTTAAATTTTTATACACTTCATTAGATCAAGTTTTAGTCAATTGAATTTAAGTTTGTGAAGTGTGTTTGAAGTTGAGATTGGTAGAAGGGTATAGATCTACTGCAATTAATGAAAACTAAAAGTATCTTGGTGATTGAGCTTTAAGTTTAAAGGATGTCAAGATTCATTTCACCTAGGATGCAGCAAGATAGTGAAGTTCCTAGATCCATTTTTACCAAGCAGTATATGCCATTAAGTTTTAATGGTATTCATGGTTTCCCAAATCTCATTCCTACTGATGTTAGAAAAAGTTTAGTGGGAACCATCTTGTTTTAGCTGGCCATCATGTTGAGTTGTTTATTGATTTAATGGTTGACTATGAGATTTCTCATGAGGATGTGCATATGAAGCTATTTGTTTAGACCTTAGAAGGTGATGCTAGAGACTAGTTTTGTTTTCTACTAGCATGTTTCATTTCATCTTGGAGTGAGTTAAATTCTGCCTTCATGGAGCAATTTCGAGAATGGGTAAGAATGTTTGATTCTTATGATAAGTTTTTTAGGATTCACATTGAGGATGGTGAACTTGTGTTTGAATTCAATATCAGATTTGCTATAATTTTGAATGATATCCCTAAGAGTTATAGAATCAATGATTAAATGTGTCTAGTTGTTTACTTCAAAGCATTTGATAAGTGTAAGATTTTTTTGAAGGGAAAAATTCACCCAGGAACTAAGAACCCAAAAAAAAGAACATGGTAGACCAAAGTAGATAGAGTATGATCAGAATAACAATGTATTCAATAACTTGTTCATTAAGAGTACAGTAGGGGTGCCTAAATATAAAGGCCTCTGAGATACATCTAGAATGCATAGAAGTTAGCATCATGATGTGTCATACAACCAAGCACATGTCCACCAGATATGGGTTATCCTCCATTAAGCACGGAAGTAAGTGCAGTGATGAGAGGATAAGCCTACAAGGGTGTGACATGCAAAACAGTGTTGTAGACACCATGTGCTTAAATAGAGTTGCGTACTCCTATGTTGTCTACATGAAAACTCAAAAGGTGTGCAAATTCCTAAGTGTCTCACAAATAAAATAATTAAATAATGCAAAATAATTAAATAATGCATTAACCTAAGTAAACTTAAGTAAGTGTAATAAGAAAATACTTATTTACACCAACACCCCCCCTTAAGTGCAACTAGGGGAATGCCCTTAAGCTTACGAAACTAGGATGAAGATGCATAATAGGTCCTATGTTAGGTACCCATGTACATAATGAAGATGCAAATCTCTCATAAAGCAGGGAAAGAGGAAAAACCTCATGGGAAAAACCCTCCCCCAAAAAGAGAGATAAGAAAGGATGCATCGATGGATGGAGTAATCATGTCCCCCCCCCCATTACAACATAGATCCAATATATACATAAGTGAATAAGAGAAGGAAGAGAGACATAATAGGCTTCCCCCCCTAAAAGAAGAATGCCAACAAGTGAAAGCTACTCTAATGAAGAAGCTGATCCAAGAATGCAGAATGGTATTCCTCCCCTTAGGAAGAAACAAAGGCAAAGGTACACTCCTAAAGATGTATAGTGGCCCTAAAACCTACTCCAGTATCAATGTACTAATGCTGAAGTTCACCCCTTCCAACTGTGTTGAAAATAATGAATGCAAATCTGGCAAGGATGTCTGTTGAACTTGTTCCACTGAACCATCTATCTCCTCTACTGACAAAGAGACCTCCACTAATTGATGTTCATAAGGATCCACAATCATGCCAAATTGTGCAGATTGATCATGTAGAGAATGGACATGAGGGTCAAAGTGAGCCCTTGCAACAACTATAGAAGAATCATCATCAATGAGAAGATCTAAGTCCTCAAGTCTGTCTCCCAAGTCAAGTGAAGTTGGAGCTAGAAGATGAGATGTACCATGATGTGATGGACCTTTCACTATGGTAATGTATGCACATGGACTAGACTAATGTGACCTCTCACTGTAACTATCAATAGAACCCCACATGTCTGAACCTGTTGAAGCACTATCACTGGTGTCACTATCAGTTTCCACTGTGTATGATGTGTAGAGAGGAGTAGAGGACAAGCTAGGAGAACTTTCCTCAAAATGAACATCCTTCTCCACAAAAATCTCATGTGTCTCTAGATCCATGAGTCTGTAAGCCTTCACATTTTTTTCATAATCAATGAAAGTATAAGGCCTAGGTGTCGGTGCCTTGCAACTACTAGAAGAAAGGTTTTCCCATGCTAGACAATCGAAGACTCTAAGGTGACTCACAACTAGTTTTTTTCCACACCATGAATCAAAGGGAGCCTTGCTATCTAAGGCGGGATGAGGAGACCTATTAAGTATGTGAGTAGTACTGCTAATGGCTTCAACTTCAAGTGTAGGATTGAGAGACTTGGCCTTAATCATGCAACTTGTCATGGTCTTCAGGGTCCTAGTCCTCATAACTATAACATCTGTCTTGTGTGGATTGAATGCTGGTGAGTTTTGATGATCAATCCCCTCAATTATACAAAAGTTCTTGAGCCTTCATCTACATATCTATTCTCATTGTCCACTCTAAGTACTTTCATGGCTTTCCTTGTCTTGTGTTCAACATGAGTCTTCAAGTTTTGAAGCTTATGAACCACTTCATTCTTATGATGAAGGAAGAAGACCCAAGTGAATCTCAAAAAGTCATCAACAAATGTGAGTATGTAGCAGCCTTGGCTGACTAAAGTCACTGCAAAGGGACCTGCTAATACCATGTGAACTAGTTGAAGAACAACTAGAGCTCAAGAAGACTTCCCTTTATTATACTTCTCCTTGAGATTTATATCCACTGAACAAGATGAACACTCTCCCTTAGAAAAGTTAATATTAGGTAGACCTTTAAGCATATGTTTTGAGAATTTTTTTTGAAGAGAACGAAAGTCAATGTGACCAAACCACTCATAACATAAATTGATTTGTGAAGTAGAGTGAGTTAACAAGTCATGTGAAGGACTCTTGGGCACAAAGTGGGAGAAGGAGTATAATCTCTTGTCATCATTGACTTTCCTAACTGCTAGTAATGAATCATCTTTGAGACTATGCACCATAACTAAATCTGGAAGGAACTCAACCTTATGACCATCTCCTAGGTGAGTGACTTGGTAAACTGATAGGAGATTGGAGCTTAGATTTGGAATGTAGAGAACATCTTTGAATTCCCCATCTTCCATTTCAACATATCCTTTCCCTTCAACTTCCATCTTAGCATCATCTCCCACAAAGATGTGTGGTACCTTTGATTGCTTCAATAAAGAAAAGTCTTCCCTTGAAGAACCCATGTGGTAGGAGGCACCTAAGTCAACTATCCATTCTGAAGAAGAATTTTTGTTTGCCATAAGTGCTTGACCTTTACCTTTTGAAGAGGTAGGAGTAGAATCCTTAGAAGTATGTGGCACTTGAATCTTGTTCTTCTTGAGTAGATTTTCTAACTCATCGATTATTTTTGTCTTGCAATGATGCTCATCATGATTTGGCTTTTTGCAATATGCACAAAAGAGTTTGTCCTTTTTTTAATTACTTCCTTTCTTGTTTGAAGAAGAACTACCTTGTTGAGAGGAGTCATGTTATGTCTCAGATTGTGTTTTCTACTTCCACTACTTCTTCTTGTTTTTTCTTTTTCCCCTTTGACTTGATTTGAGATCATCACTAGCCACTAAGGCTTTGGTCTTAGATGACTTGAGAAGTCCAAAATCCACCAAGTGAGATTATTCAACAATCAACATGTTTGTGAATCCATCAAAGGAAGGCTTCTGGTAAGAAGATCCCATGGTTAACCTATGAGTATTAAAACTTGAAACAAAGTTGGTGTACTCAGAAGGTAGCTTCTTTAGGATGTGATGAATCAACCTATAATCCTTCATGGGATTTCCACAATCTTTAAGAAGTGCCTTATACTCATTGACTTTAATGATGTAATCCTGAATTGTGTCATAATTCTTAGGATCTAAGAGAAGTAGATCATCCTCAATATAAAATCCCTTTTTTTCATCCACCTTACCATGCAACTGTTCAAGTTTATCCCAAGCTTCCTTAGATTCTGAACAATTTTTAATGTGAAAGAGAAGATCCCCATGTACACAACTCTTGATAACACCTAAAGCTTGTCGGTCTTGTCTTTGCCATTCAATGAGTTCTTTAGCATCAATAGGTTTAGTAATTGTACCATCAACATAATGACTATATCCTTTTTCCATTAATCTACTCCATGCAATATCTTTCCATGTAGAATAGTTGCGTGAAGTTAAAGGAGGACATTTAAAACCCATGATGTAGAAAATGAAAGAGAATAATAGAGAGACACAAAAAAAGAGTACACACCCCCCCTTTTCACTCAATCAAAAGAAACCCCCAAAAAAGATACTATTGGGACTTTACAAGTAGTGTGTTTACAATGGACCACTTGTCAAAATCAACAAAGTGGACTTTTTGATTTGGATTTAACAACTACCTTATGAGGCTAAAATCTATCACTTAAGCACTTTAGCTAAGATTTACAACAATTTTGAAAAAGAATCAAAACTTTACAATGCCAAAGAAGGCCTAATTCTAAAAGTGAGAAATTGGTCCACACAACCCTAGAATCTAACTTCAGATCTGGAAAGTAGACCAAAAAATATGCACTTTCAAAAAAAATGGAACTTGAAAAAGTGAATAGATGTGCATGTATAGAGCTTGTGAAGTTGCAAAATGCAGGATTATGCAAGTACAATCACCAAAAAATGCAAATTCTACAAAATTTGTGCACCAAAACTAGAAAAAAAACCACCACTAGAAAACTCAAGAAATCTTACTTGATTTCAAAATAAATTGCACTTGAATCAGAGTTTGGATGTCCAAATTAATAGCTCGCAAAGTCAGGCTGCCAAACTGAAAAGTAATTTGAAGAGGGGTCTAAAGGAGAAACTTTAGTCTAAATTTGATGGTCAAATAGCTGTCAAATTAGTTATAAATTTCCTGAGAATGATGGTCAAATAGTCATCAATTTTAACCTCAGTAAATGATGACATCAGCAAAAAAATGCACCTTGGCTGACATGGCAGATGACTGTAGTTCCATACTATACAGAATGATGACATGTCAAAATACCTAGCTATCCATAGGTGATGTGGCAACTTCAATATGAGGTGTCACTGTGTAGATGGTAGGTGACTTTTGCAAACATGTGCCACTGTGTGTGATACATGTGGCAGTGTTAAATCTCACTGTGTGTCCAAGAAAATGGGCGCAGGTCGAAGGGATCTCAATCACCAAAAGACCCTGTCACTTGGGTGGGAGTTTTAAAACTGCCAAAATTTTTGGAACTGCCAAAAAAGTTTGAATAGTCAATGTGGGTAGGAGTTAAAAAACCTTTGTTTCTGTGGGACCATAGGCACCAAAAAATGTTAAAACTCACCTAAAAAATCCTAAACGATGTGTGGCTAATGCAATAGTAATTGTCAAAAATCTTTCACCATGGGCCACAAAGTTTTGTAGCAGTGATCACTGGAGTATATCATAGATGCTGGAAACTTTGAACATGCCGTATCTAAAAATGATCAAGCTAGAGAATTCTTAACCCCTTGCTGAAAAGTTGTGGCCTTGGGTGGGAAAATAGCAACATCGCCGTGAAATAGAGCGCTACCATATTGTGAAAGAAATGCTAGATTTGGGCACTAGAGATCCATGTCTGCGTTGTTGGGTTGCTAAAAGCTGGATCTATTGATTGTACAAGCCAGAATATGAAAAGCCGATGTTGAGAAATCTCGCAAACAGATGGTGGTCAGGATTTAATAATCCCACATGTGTTGAGTTTAAGTGCTTTACGCTATATAAAGTGAGAAGCCCACAAAGCCTTAAGCAAAGAGGACGTTGGAGTGTGGTGTGTGCTGACAATTTGTAGGTTGTTGGTTCTAAATTTGCAAATTGTCCATTGCATAATAGATGTGGTATGGCTTCTACAAATAAAAACTCTTGTGATGAAAGTAAAATCTCCAAATGGCAGATCCAGTGTTTGATAGCCTAGGTCTATTAAAAAAATTTCTTTGCGAGGTGCTCGAAGGGAAAAATAAAATTTCAAAAAAGCTTACGAAAATATAACAGAGAAAATAATAATTACAAATCTGAAAATAAAATTAAATCACAGATCTGTGAAAAATGACCATACCCATACTACAAATTGAGGCCTCCAAGCTCCAATTTACAAAAATAATTTGCCTCACGGTCAACTTGGGGCCAAGGTAGCCAAGTTTATAATCAATTTTCATTGATTCAACATTTTGAATGCAATGGCGAGGTTAGATCTAGCTCTAGACACTCCTAATTTCTACAGCAGTCTAGATATGGGATGAGGTGATGAAGCAAGCATGGTCTCGAATGGCTACATGATGACAAAGTCTCTATACTTTGATACCATGTAAGAATTTTCCTAAGGGAAAAATTCACCTAGGAACTAAGAACTCAAACACAAGCACGCAGTAGACCAAAGTAGATAGAGTATGATCAGAATAACAATGTATTCAATAACTGGTTCATTAAGAGTACACTAGGAGTGCCTAAATATAAAGGCCTCTAAGATACATCTTGAATGCATAGAAGTTAGCATCATGATGTGTCATACAACCAAGCACATGTCCACTAGATATGGGTTATCCTCCATTAAGTATGGCAGTAAGTGCAATGATGAGAGGATAGGCTTACAAGGGTGTGACAAGCAAAACAATGTTGTAGACACCATGTGCTTAAATAGAGTTGCATACTACTGTGTTGTCTACATGACAACTCCAAAGTTGTGCAAACTCCTAAGTGTCTCACAAATAAAATAATAAAATAATGCCAAATAATTAAATAATGCATTAACCTAAGTAAACTTAATTAAGTGTAATAAGTAAATACTTATTTACACCAACAATAAGAAAATGAATTTTCTACTAAGGGATAAAGAACCACAAACATTATATTAGGCTCTTATGACCACTAGAGATATTGAAAATAATTTGAGGTATGGACTAATGAGAGGTCATTTGTCTATGAATGATAGCCGATATAATGTGTTTGAAAGGAAGGATGAGTTTGGTGTAGATGTTTCAGTTTCAAATTAGAATATCAACACCCCTGCTATAGGTTTTAATCAGATTAAAAAATTTAAATCAGAATGTGTGTATAGGGAAGGTTAGTCTAGTTGCAAATAGAAACACACATGTTCATGATGTTACAGGAGTGAATAGTATTTCAGACTCTAATAAGGTTCAACATTGTGTTGATTTTATGGATCAAACATTAGTTACAATAGCAAGTTCTTCTCATGATAATTATATGTATGATGATGTAACTAACATTTGAAATTTTGAAGTTGCTGCACCTAGGTCTCAGTCTTGTGAAAGTGAGGAGGATGAAAGTCATCTCTCTAATCATGAGTTTAGTGTTGCTGATATAACATGTCATGGAGAGATAGCACAAGAAGAAGGATGTAAGTCACATTCATCTTATCCACAATCAAAATAAAAAAGTGCATATATTTCTAATGTTGTAGCAATAAATGGTAAGATGTATTTTCTTGATCAGCAAGATAGGCAAGAAATGAACTATCTTAGTAGCAATAGATGGTAAGATTTATTTTCTTGATCAGAAAGATAGGCAAGAAATGAACTATCTTATTGAGATATTGCATTATGTTGAGAACAATATAAAGGTTGAAGAGGAAAGATATGCATCTTAATGTGGGTACAAAAAAGTTGAAAGTCATCTTCCAAGTGATGACAATGAAGTTTTTGATCTGATGTATAATCAAGAAGCATCATATGAAGGAGATGATGAGAGTGGTTACTCAAATCATAGTGAGGAAAATAACACAATATGTTCACCTTCATATGAGTATGATGTTGATTGGGAAGAAGAAATCAATGATGGTAGTGAATATTCATCTGAAGGTGAAGGTATGACTTCTTTTTCTGAATCTAAAAAGGAAAGTGCATCTCAATTTTTGTGTCATACAAATCAGTTAACCAATGAAGAATTTAAGAGTGATTTTTCCTCAAGGTATGAAGATAAAGAAATTTTGAGTCCAATTAATGTTAATGATTTTGAATATTTTAGTAAAGGGTTGTCAAGTTTTCTAATATTAGACAATAAAGATCTTGCATGTAGTGAGGGGTTTAGGAAAGATTCAAGGTCAACTCGTAATAGTTATCCTAAACAAGATGATGAATAGAGTATAATTATAGACACTATATGTTTGGTAGAAGAAATGTAAAGGGAGTATTCATATAGTTCTTACTTTTCTTCATATGCTGAAAGTTTCCAAGAGGATAAAGTGGGTAGTGAATTTAAAGTATATGATAACACTTTATATGATGAAGCCTGTGATGATGAGTAACCCATGTTTTGTCCAAATGTTCAAAGAGGATCCATGCATGGAGTCATTAACCCATTTTTTGAAGAAGACATGGATGTTTTAGATATAGCAAGATTAGATGCAAATGGTGATACACTGTCATACTATTGTAATAAATCAAAATATTGTTCTTCCATTTTTGATATTGAATCTTCTAATGATGCTACATTTTGTGAGTTTAAAGATGAAGTGTTTCATGGAGTTGTCTTCGAAGAGAAACCAACACTTCATAGTAAGTTTTATGATGATTCAAATGAGGTAAAAGCCAATCAACACTTCAATTATGAAAATACATCATTAGGTTATGAAATCTTTTCAGATTGTGATGATGATGTTATGTGTGAATACAAATTTGATTGCTCATTTGACATTTAGCCAGCAACACTTGAGGAAATGCAAAGTCAAAGTGAGTTGAAATTACATGATATATTTAACTCTTTCCATGAATTTGAATATGAGCACTTTGTGTTCCTGGTAGACAGCATGCATGAATTAGTTAGTAAAGATTAGTTTTAGTTTGATGTTGACATTCATGAGCATGCTAACATTCTTTTTCATAGTGAGGAAGATGTTAAATTTATGCCAATATTTTACATGCACTATGGAAGTGAGGGTGATGATTTTGTTTTGCCAAGTGATTCATTTTATGATGTGTATCGAATTGGTGAAATTGATACAAGTGATAATTTCAGTTTACCTTATGAGGAAAGGAATGAAAATCAAGTATATGATAAAGGTAAACAATTTTGCTGAAGTTTGGTAGCCCGAGGTCATCATATGTACGTAGTAGTTGTAGTTGCTTCCTATTTTCAATAAACCTATTCGAGAGAGTTTTTGTAGTTAGCTATGTGGTCTGCTTCTCCTAGAGATCTGAAATCTTGCCATGCCCACAAGGGGCATGCATCCCCAGACAGAGCCACTGTTGGCGCTCAAAATTGAGTTCCCATTTTGAGCATCTATTTAGAATTTTGAGTCAAATCAAGCCCCATAAATGCATATGTACCCAACTGTACCTTTGAGGCCCCTGAGGTGTTTAATGTTTCTAACACTTTCCATTTAGCCCATTGACATGATCCATGATGATAAACTATCATTCTGAATCATTTGGCAAAGTCTTGTTTTGAGCAAATGTCAAATCTGCATTTTTCACCAAAGTGTCAAATAGCGACAGGAGGCCTTGTTTGCATTTGAATATCTTGTACCAAGAAATGTTTTGTGATTTGACACATTGGGAATATCTAGTGTCCATATCCAAGAACCTATGTTTCAAATTTTGAGTCATTGTGAGATGGTTTGATTGGTTTTTGAATCCCTCAAAGTTGGTTAGTTACTGTTTCATGCTTTTGTGTAATTGTGCAAATTTTTGGGAAGCCCTATTTAACGTGTTATAAATTTTGACTAGTTGGCCAAAATGTTGAAATTCCTACTACGTTGCATTAAAAATGTTACAGACTTGTTATGTTTCAAGTTTCAGCTTATGACAAATCTGTTTGATTAGTTTTCAAACATGATTTCGAACGTAATTTCTAAAGTTTTACTGGTCTCAGTATTTACAAATTGTTTGGTACCCATGTTCGAGATGTCACAACTTGAGATCCATGACTATAAATATCAAATGGATTGTAACCCTACATTTTCCTCTAAATATACTCCAAGTGTGTTAGTTTTTAAATCATGATGAATCCATTTGCACATTTTTCTAAGTCAATTCCATTTGCAAAAAATGATTTCTTGTCATTCTTTCCTGTTAGCAAATCCAAGTAGCTAACTTTGACCACTCACCAAATGCGTCCTCTTATTCATCATGAGCCCAAATCACAAATCCATAATTTTCTCATGAGAAAGAACTAATGTCCCAGTTTTCAAGGCCAAATCCAAACCCAGTTTATTACTTTCTGACATGTTTTCTTGCAGGTGATTCTGAGAAGGTAACTTTGACAATGAATATATTTTGACCCCAAATTTTTCATGAGATGAGATTTAACAAGGTAGAAGTGTGTGAAACAAAGAATCAGTGCCACAGTTTTTGGAGCCTAGTCAATTGTTTAGGTCAATTTTTAAGGCCAGTCAACAGACCTCTTGGTGCATATTTGATAGTTGGTTGAACATTGGAAAATGAGTTTTTAACGATCATTTGTTGCGCGAATTGGATTTTAGTTAGTCTAAGAAGGTCAGTAGGTCAGTTTAAGAATCCAGTTGTTTGGAAACAAATTTTTTTTTAGCCGGACCCACTTTGGGGTCCAACTAATTATACTAGACTATTAAGATTGATAAGATGGGAAATTGAAGATATTTAGAGATTAAAATGATATTGATCATTATGAATTGCTAGATTTGAGAAAGGGCACCATGAGTATTGCTATCATTGAGAATTATACATCAACAAATTACAACAAATTGTTGGCTTAGTAGTATTATAACATGTTAGAGAAGTATGGTTATTGGAATTTTATGAAACATGAGTTGTTCACTTCACCTCAAATGTAACCATAGTGTAGTGCTCCTTCCAAAAGATGGTTACAACTTATTTCAAAACAAAAGGAACTCATAAGTTGTGCTAAGGTGAAGCAAGTTTTAGTAATAAGTCATTGAGAAAAAGTCTTTGGAGGTTTGGTGAAAATCAGGCAGATCCAATAATGTTTGAAATGTGAGTTTGTATTTGCTGATTGGGGAAGAGAAGAACATTCAAATTAGAGAGCATCCTATGGAATGAAGAGGAAAGAAACTCATCCATTCAAAGGAAACATAAGGAAGAAAAATTTTAAGAGTTACCATGCCAAATGTGGCACCATTTGCATAAGTGTTATGGTGACTAACTTAAGGTGTTATATTAAGTGTTATCTCTCCATACTTGAAAGAACATGTAAAAAGTAAGCTAGATGCCATGCTGATTGAATATTTGGATAGGCTTGGCTAGATAGAATTTTGGTATGTAGGAAGTGGCAATGAAGGAATAAATGACTTACCCAATGTGAGCATGAAATAGGGGAAGAAGTGGTGGTTGTCACTTCCAAAGGTGCCTCTAAATGGGCTTTCAAATGAATCAAGAAAAAAGTTGCTTTATCAAGAGATTCAAGGTGAGAAGAAATCTTTAAGAAGGCAGAGCTGGCAAAGATAACTACATGCAGCATATGTAATGGAGACCCACACAATGTCAAGGAGAATCCACCAATGCAATCAACAAGCTACTCATGGTTTTAAAAAGGAATCCACACCTTCAAATAGATTTGGAACTTTCCATGACTGAGTCAAAGAAGAAGACAAAGAAAAACATCCCATAGTAGGGCACGATTGGAACATGTGAAAATGTGAGGGAGCAATCAGCATGGAGAATCCAAAGGGGCATTCAACGTTTAGCAGATACAGAGCAAGAGTAAATGAAAAAAGTGGAGAACTCACACTTTTAATGAGGACTTGCACCAAAGAGAAGGCTCATGAAAAGATCATGGCAAGTAGAAAAGACAAGCCACCAGTTAAAAAATGCAAGCAAAAGGGAGACTATGCCAAAAAGAAGACAAAATATATGAAGCTGTAAGCTATGAGAAAGGAGACCTACATGAGAACAGAGAAAGCTACCATGTCTTAGAGGTAGCCCATGAAAAGAAGAGCACCCTGTGGCCATTAAAATGAAGACATAGTCATGAGGAATGAAAAGAAAACCACAGTCAACACATCAATCAATTTAAAATGAAAATCACACCAAGAACAATCAAAGTAGGTAGATAATTGAAACAAAGAGCCACCAAGTTTACAAAGGAACCACATGTAATTGAAGGAACACATGCATGGTTAAGAGAAGGAAACTAGTAGCTATAAAAGATGTAGTAGGGTCAATAAAGGTAAGCCATAGCTAAAGAGTAGGGGTTGGATTAAGATGAAGAAGCTGCCAACAGTAGAGAACCCACAAGAAGAAAAGACAATCCCACACAAAGGAAATAAGAAGAGTTAGCATGACATGTAAAGAGGAGGGTCCCCAAGTGTTAGAAGTCACAACTCACAACGAGAGCAATGTAGAAATTCGCATCAAAAGTGGTGTGCAATGGGTAAGAAATTATCCCACATTTATTGCGTGGGGGAGTTTTAAGTGGTTTAAATGTAATTCCACAAAAGATTATGCATGTCTTAAGATAGCTGGCTTTTAAATGTCATAGGCTCATGTGGTGGAGCCTTTCTATAGCCGACTTAGAAGATGCCCAATTAGAAGTGATGCCTACCTAATTTTGACAAAATAGGAAAATAGAGTATGATGACATCAGTAACAACAAGTGATTGGAAAGTTAACAAATCTAGTGAGTCGCTACCTTACTAGCCAAAAAGTCCAAGGTTATTTGGCTAGTGACATAGTGAGTCACCAAAAAAACTCTAAAATTTGGTGAGAGATAAATGAGTTTAGATAGAAGGAGATTGCAACACATGTCCTAATCATATGGATGTCACTATCTTTCCATAAGAAGATGCACGGTGGTTAACTATAGTGACATGGAAAGGGTTGATGTGGTGACAACACATGGTAGTAGGTCTCGATAGCGCTGACGAGGTAGATGCAAGTTTTGAACAATAATGGAGTGTCATCTAGTGATGAGGTGGCAATGACGAGGTGGGTGTTGACTGGGTAGTGACTAGGTGACGATAGAGAAAATAGACAGCCAATTAAGGGATGCTACATGGCAGCCTGGGTAGTGCTTAGTGGGCCTGGGGAGGGAAAGGAGTCCTAAAATTAAAAAAGGCCATAATAGGAGCAATTTTTAACTAAAATAGGCATTCCAATTTACCACCAAAACAAAGAGAATCCAAATTTTCCATTTTTGAAGTTAGTTTGTGCATAGGTATTCATCAGTTCATGCTATAGGCCAATTTATGTTTCCCAGGCATTGGTAGTAGAACAAGCAAATTTAAATGTTGATCATCAGAATTGGTTAAATGATAGATATGAAGGCTTGGTTAAGTCTAAAAGTGAAGAAAATCAATTCTAAGATATTTTCTTGGCTTCTTGAGGTTATTCTGACTAGTTTTTTACATTTACCGAGATTTCATTTAAACACCAAAATTAGTTACATGCTTTCATCATGAAATTTCTCAGATATATCAATCTTATAGAGGCCAAATGATGGGGATTTGATATTAAATTATAGAGAGAAGGTAAAGATAGCTTTTCCAGCTTCTTAGGAAAGAATTTAGAGGGGACACATGTCAATTGCAAATTGAATTCAAGAATTGCCCTCTTGATATTTATGCTTTCTTCTTCTCTTTTGTAAGGGTTGAAAAATATTGGAAAGTTTCTCTGGAATGAAGCTTTAGTAGAATTGGCCCTAGAATTGATGAACTCTAAATGGAAGATTTGGGATGTGTTGGTTCTAGACCATGAAGCTTTTCTTTGGTTGTGATACCCCCTTCCCATCCCATCAGCTTCTCATTCCCACTATTTTCTCTCTTGTATGATAACAATTGTTCATTGAATAGTCTGGTTTATTAGGTTCTTTGTGAGTTAATGTCATGCATCTTTATGTATTATTTCAATGAAATCAATAAAAGGAACAACAATTTTTTAGTTTTAGTTTAAATCTTGTCTACTTTCTCAGTTGAGTTGTGATGTTTTATGATCTTTGATAGAGAGCCTAGATCATAGTCATAGTCCCTTAAGGCTATATGTTGCTTCATTGTTGCTTGTAATTCAATGAATTATGTAAATTCTTCAAAGGTTAAATAGGGTTGTAGGTTTTTTAAGGAGGATATTAGATAAGAATGAGATTTAAATTAAGCATTGATATCCAATTTACAAGGTAAATGGATAGATCTAGAGTCTTGGCATGAGAGTTGTGTTCTAGATATCCAAAGTGCATGAGGTAGATTTATGAATTTCCTAATAGATGAGGCACTAATCTATTATACGATCATAAGTTTGTTGTTCATACCTAGTTTTCATCCACTTTCTCCACCCACATAAAATCAAAATCAAATTCAAATCATCTTTACATTTTATGTTGAAGAGCTAGAATAGTTTAACCCTCACTCAACTTATGAAATTTATAGATTTGCATTTAGCTACTATAAATCTATGTCATTTCATGAGTTATTAGGAAATATAAGGGGTTTGCATCTATAGTAAATAGATTCAGGGATATGTTTTGCATTGGTATGATATTGATTGAATCTGAGGTCTACCCACCTAGGTCTTGTAAAGCTTGAAGTAGAAGAAGGGTCAAGCCTTATAGTTGGCCCGATGTCTAAAATGGCATGTTGAAAATGGGAGTTAGCTACCCCTAGATGCATCATATTCTCATCGAGGTAACTGAAAAACCTCTAGCATTTTCAAAATCAAACATGTACCATGGTTGAGTGGGATTTTTTTAGCATTGATATATTTATTGAGTGTTTGTAGATTTTGGAGGTTTGTCTTAGATCTTATTGCTGTAGAAGTATCTTTGACATTTGCATGATGCACTTGGTTATCCTCATGGTGTGTGTAGATGGTTAGATCTTGAGAACTCATGGGGTTCTTAGTTATCTTTATGGTGTGTGGAGAAGGTTCTTCATGATATGTGGAGATGATTCTTTTCATGGTGTGTGCAGATGGTTGCATCTTGAGGACTTACAAGGTTCTTGGTAAAAGTGTGGTTTATGCTTTCATTTGACATGTTATCCTTGGTGTTAGGATAGTTTCAATTTTTTTATTTCATGATATGCTCTTGATACATGTTTAGAGTTGTGGCATGTTATAGTATGTTCAAATTGAGCATATTATCTCTTTGGTTGAGATGCTTTAGATCATGTTGTCATGTTTATGTTCCTAAGGCCATGGTTGAAACTTTGACATTGATCTTGGTTTAGTTTCATAGTATTGAGTACATTGATCATAATTTGGATACTTCATGATATTGCCATGTTGAATTTGGAGTTGGCATGGATTGATTGGTTATAGGTTCTCACATATACTTAGAGATTGTGGTGATGTTGATTTCTATTGGATTAGAGAAGTATTTTTTGGGACAATTATTTGGTTTCAACAAGAAGTTTGAGGGGCATTGACCTAATATGTACTTGAGAGGAGATTGTTCTTAGATGAATCTTAGTTGGAGACTTGGGTATCTTGATGAGAATTTTAATCCCCCACTCTTGGTGTACTCGATGGCTTTCTACTTGAGACATATAGCCCATTTTTTCTCTTAGGTACATTATGTTTATTCTTGTCTTTTGATGGATATGGATCTTGAACTATGGTACATGAGTTAGTTCTATATGGTTCATTTGAGATAATGTTTAGCATTGGTTATCTCCATTTGCATATTTTTTTGTGTTGGTTGAGTTTGGGAGATGGTTTTATATTGGGTATATTCCTTGAATAAGGAATGGTTTATGAGTTTGATCTTCTTGTGAGATGCTTACATCTATGATTAGTTATATGGTATGGTTTAGGTATTGTTGAGGCTTCTTGGTTGGGGTTTTATGGAGTATATCATACTTGCATAGTTTACATCTAGAGGTTTGTGTAGAAAGACATGATACAGGTTATGATTTGCATGGTTTCTCTTTGGTCCTTGTTATCTTCTTGAATTTTTAGATTTACTTATATTGGATTTGAGATTGGTTACATATTGTGATCACTAGTTTTTGTTCATGTATGTCATGTGAAAGTTGACATGGTTATTCCTTTATCTCTTTCCTCTGTTGGTTGTGGACAACCTTGTAGAGCATTGGAGATTTTTTATGAGAGTTGTTATTGTGAGTTAATGGTTTATGTATTATGGATGTCCTTGATACTACATGGATTTAGTTCTTTGAGATGTTGTGAGTGGATTGGTTATAGATTTGACATTAGCTTTTGTAGTGGGAGATTCTTGGTAAATATGTGGTAGGTATTGCACTTGAGGCTTGTGATTCTAGGTTACAAATTTGATATGTTGATGACATGAGATTCATTTGGTATATATTTGGAGGTATGGATAGTTGGATGGGTTGACACTTGTTGTGGGTGTTATTTCAGCTATGGATATTTTGAGAACTATAGATACATGTGATTACCTTTGGATCAGGTTTTTTATGCTTGCCATTTCAATTGGTATAGGATTTTATGATCTTCTAATGTGATAGGTTGGGTGGCTTTCTCTTTGGATGGCTTATATGTATGTTGAGTGGTAGTGACATAATAGGAGGTGAGATCATTCATGTTTGAGATGTTGGATACTTTGATTTTGTTGTGGGTACTAGGATGGAGCATTTTGTGTACTTTGATCCATGATGGTAGATGTGTTGGGAGGGATTGTTCCCTTGTTTATTTATGTGGCTACAAATTGACCCTATGCAATGTATACAACAAGTGGGAGATTGTTGAGATAATGAGTGTTGTACACATTGAATATATTGTTATATTGTATTATTTTAATTTATTATGTAATGTTCCACCTAGATGGACATGCAACATGCAAAAATTACTATGGGATATACTTGATGGGTTTTATTGTAACATTGTGATAATATTTCATGTAATTATTTAATATTGGGGAAAAGAAATTAAATTTCCAATATTAAATGTGGGGTCAATGGGTTAGGTAGCACATGGTTTTAGTGCATAGTTTATGTAAAAATGTTTGGTGGTTTTGTGGGACTTACTACTATATAAGCTGCCACAAGGGTAGTTGTTGGAGCAAGAAGGAGAAGAAAAAAGGGAAAAGACAAGAGTTGAGTAGGACAAGGCTTGACAGGTGATGCAGGAGCATCCACAGGTATAAGGGAAATCCTATGTCACCCAAAAAAAATGTACTTAGACTTAGTTTCTATTTCATGTGTTTTCATTTCTCGATACCCATTTGGGTCAAATAAAGGTTCCAACTCTCACAGTTCCACTATCAGTGTTCTAGGTTAGAGTATTTGAACACCTTGGGATATGTGTAGATGCTAAAAAAATAGGAGTATGTAATTGAGCCATCATTTTGGTGAACTAGAAGGCATAAATTGGTTAGATGATTGTCATTGTAATTTAGAGCATTCTAAAAAAAAATCAAGTCAAAAGGCCCCACGGTTTGAAAGTTATTGCAGTTTTTCAATTTCTGGAGTCCTCCTAAGAATGCTTCAAAGTTAGGTTAGGGGCATTAAATGACCTCAAATAGGGCTGAAAAATGGAAGATGAGTGAAGCTGGTCCATAGGGCTATAGATCACTTTGAGAACTTTACAAAAATGTAAAAAATTTGTCAATCAGAGCTACGGTTCAAAAGTTATGCCTCTCAGAAGTTCGGTTACCATTTTTGGATTCCTCTAATTTTGTGCTGACTTCTAATGCAACTTCTAGAGCCTTCTATTTGGTCGGTGGATGCCAACTAGCACTTTATAGAATGTATTCCTAATCCTTAACCCTCTAGGGTCTATTTAAGAATATTTTTGGCATTGTAAAAGGTAGTTCAGAGTGGAGTTTGAGAGAAGGTACTAGGAGAAGAATTTATCTCCAAATTTATGTTGTTGTAAGCCCATAGGGCATGTTTTGGAGTCTGTTTCTTTGCACTAAGTGTACTGGCATATTTTCATAATTAATAAAATTTTTCGTTTCCTATTGTATCCATTCTATGCTTGGGTTGTGTCCCCATCAACAGGATAGCCAAAGGAATATTTGTGAAGGTTGGAAGCATGGCATGGGATGTGTGAATTCATGTTTGTTCACATGGATTTTTTGGTTGTGGCTATGAATTTGAAGGCTTCCATGGTTGTGTTTCAATGGTATTTTTGCTAAATAATACATGGTGATGGATGCTTTTGGAGGCTTGGTTTTTCGCTGAATGAGGGTTTCCCAGGGTATATCTTGTGTCACAATTTTTGTGTGGGTATGTTTTCTATTCTCTTGTATGTGCATTTTAATTGAATATTTATTTTAGATCTATTATGAGTTATGTGGAAATGGTTATATTCTTTGTTTCAAGTTTCCTCACGTTTACATGTTTAGATTAAGTGTTCAAATCATGTATAAGTAAGCTATGAAGTCATGAATTGAGAAGACAAAGAGATAATAGGTGGTGCTAAGATAGTTAGTGGCATTGGTGAATGAAGAACTCATTGCTCACCAAGCTCTTATAGTTTTCACCAAGTCCACAGAAAGAGAATTAAGGATGAGTGCTATTAGACAAGGAAGAACAGTGTTAACTAATCTTGGTGTTGATCTAGTGAATTGAAATATTAACCAAGAAAGGGAAAGAAGGACAATTTGGAATAAAATTGATTTGAGGATGACATTTGATGAAAGTATAGATTGATTAAGAAGTTTGAAAGATATGGATGAAGTTATTTATGAGATGTATGGCTAAAGGAATTAAAGAGGATATAATGAAGAAGGTTTAGTGATTTTAAATGAAGTATAAATTCCAAGTGAAAGAGTGATACCTCAGTGTCTAGATTTAATGAATTTGAGAAAGATAAAGATCAATTGATTCTGATCAGTAGAAAAAAAGTAAAAATATCATAAAGAGATAATAATTTGTCTACTTAAGGGATGAACAAGATGTTCATTATTTTTGATCAAATCATGTGTGAAGAAGAAGATAGAAGGTGAAACTGAGTAGAGCAACATTATGAGATATAGCAAGTGAAGTGTGAAGTGATGTGTATGTGAGTGGATTAGTCAGAAGTAAAAAAGAGGATACATAGAGGACAAATAATGAAAAAATTGAGATATGACAAAGAAAAATTAGTTTCTATTTCAAACAAATCATCTTAATGGTACTCTCTAATCATTGTAGAAATGTCTTAATCAAGTGAATTTAAGTTGTCAATCCATTTTCATGGTGACATTCCCTTAATGTTTGTAAGTTATCTTGTGGCTTTAAAACACATGCAAAATTACTCTTTGGAATAGGGTATCTTACGAGGCACCACAAGGAGAAGGACTATTATTTCTTATGTTTATGATCTAGAAAATCAAGTGTTGTATGAGATCTAGCAAGAAGAAGAGGATTTTTTTATATCTAAAGGAAAAGTGCATGCTTTTGCAAGTTGTGCAAATTTATCATGTATCCCCTTTCTCCTAAGTACCAAAGTTCACACATGCATACCTTACATACATGTGCACCTTAATAGGGTGCACAACTCCTCACCATGTGCAAACTAGTACCTATAAATAGGAGTGGACCTTCTTGGGTCCACTCATTATGATCTATCAACTATTTTTTTATGCACCATCACACCCTCCAAGGTTCACAAAAGTTAGTAGTTTCTACATCCTCCAAAAGATAAGGTAAATGCATAGTGTCCACCTGCACACCTATATAGGTATGTAGGTGTGAGACCATCACACATCCCCCTTAATAGATCAAAGCTTACACACTTAAGCACATAACCTCTGGTGCATAGTTTTACACCTCACATACCTACATAGGTGCACAACTACACATGATGCACAAGTACGCACCTAGGAAAACCTAACTTAGCTAGTTGATCATATTTACATATCCTATTCACTTGTGTAGGTGCACAACAACACACTTTTTGCTCCTTTTAGCCCTTTATCTAGTTTAGTAAAATTTTCACCAATTTCTTTGAGTTGTTAACCATAGTTTAGCTTATAAGAAATAATGTATTAATGTTTATCCTTTTGTGCAAGTTACCATGTCTTCATCATCTTCTATAGTGACAAAGATCACACCTAAATTGATAACTTTCAAATTCCAAGGAGCACCCAAGAAGTCAAGATTTATAAAGTTGCACTTTGAACTCAAAGATACAAAACTTGGACATATTTATTGGAACAAATTCTTAGTACTAAGCAATAAGCCCCATGAGAGATCTAAGATGATTTCTTTACTTATTTAGAGTAGGTTGGTGAATTCTAGATCAAATCTAGTGTCAATGTAGTCTTAAAAAATAATCATGACTATGAAGAAGTTATTCCATCATTATCAACTCATTGGATGAGAAACTCACTATGATCCAAAATGACCCATGGTTCTACATGACTTCTTTTGTAGTCTACTTGTTGGTAGCCTAAGTGGAAAATTATCTATCACTAGTGAGGAGGGAAAACATACAAGACCCTAATGCATGGCCTTATATTGTATACTTATAATTTCTACAAAAGAAACTCCCAGATGAAATCCTTGAGTATAGAATGAATGATGCCTTCATCTTCACCATAATCTAGTTAATAGAAGGAAATTATGCAAAATGGCTATCAATGGATGCAACAAAAAGGGTGACACAAGTGGTAGGGTATTTCATGTGGTATAACACATTCACATAAATCTAAGTGGCATGAAATCTCATTTTCTCAAAGAAGCTATCACACTATCCATCAGATAGGCTTGTGTTATTTCAAATTTCTCAATAGCTAGCCTTTGCATACAATAGGGTGATGAAGAATCATAGAAAAGCATAGAATTTCCTATCACCATTGGGACTTATAAGGTAAAATATATGAAAGACATAGCCACCTACAAGGTGGAATTGGAGAAGTACCCCCTAGATGACTACATTGCGGAACACCCTTATTTTGATAACATAGGGATTTTCTGACATGTTGTGGGAAAATAGCTCATCCCAAATGGTGCTATACAAGATCATTGGTGTAATTGTATGGATGAATCTGAAATCCAAATAAGGGACTATTGAACAATAGAGCTGAAACAACCAGAAAAGTTGTTAAATCTTTAGATACCACATAAGGTGTAGAATAAAGATAGTCTCAATATCCTACATCCCACCCACAATAAGGATAATATATTTGATTATCCCATCATGAATGCTAAGGTGAATTGGGAGGAGAATGATGATATCTAATCCCAAGCCCACAATGTTATTAATTTGATAAGGGAATGGATATAAAAGCCTTTGTGTTTGGATGTTATACCCAATATTCCTACATTAGAAGTACTAGCAAGGCCAAAGAAAGGGAAAGGGACCAAAGTCATTGTCCCTAGTTACAAGGAGATGTCCCCAGATAGGCCTAAGATGGTTCATATCTATGAGAGGGATGTATCATATATATACATAGGGAACATAAGTTATAGGGTAAGAAGAAGCAAAAGGCTATAGAGGAAGATGAAGCACAACTCAAACGTTCTCCTTCTTAGTTAGAAGCTTCCCCATTAGCATCTAAGAGGAGCAGGATGGAATTAACATAGATCTTTGAGACCATCATGGAGGCTACATTAGAAGAAGAACAAAAGGATGATATTAATATCATCCCTCTAAATAAGAGAACATGTTCAGCCTAGGTCACTAAAGAGAAAAGAAGGAGAAGCACAATGCAAAAACCCCAAGAAATTCAAGAACAACTAATATAGATTAAAGAATCAATGGATTAGGAGAAACAAGGATAGACATAGTCCGTATTATACAAAGGTTCACATCAGTTTAATCTTTTTAACTTTGACTTCATGCCCATAGGGACCCATTTGGAGGAAGGATAAAAAGGTATATGTCATTCGAGGAGTTATTGGGAAATGATTGGAAAAAACTACCTACACTTCTACATGGTCTAGTTGGGATACCTTCTCCATCTCTGGGAAAGCTAGAAACATTGCCTCCACCACTGCTAGGATAAGACATGGTGCTCTTGCCTCCTCCAATTTCATAACAATAGAGATAGACATCAAAGGATAAGAAGCATGCAGTGCATCATATAAAGGAAGATCTTGAAGAAGGACAAGTGGCTATAACTATAGAACAATCTCCTCTTATAAAACAACTATTATCCTCCCCTCCTAGAACCATAACAACCAACCTAGTGGTGGAACAATTGAGAGTAGAGGAGACCCCATAAAAGGATAGACAAGTGAAAAGAAATAGAATCTATGATAACTTTTTTGTCTAGCTAGTCAATATATGTCTTGAATGGAAGCTAGTCTAGCATAGCTAAAATAGGAAGTAGAAACTTGAACAAGGACATATATGTAAAGACTCATAAGGAGGGGATATTAATTTTAATAGAGGTAGTAAAGATGATAGTGTTTGTTAGAGAGGATCTGAACTAGTTGGCTTTCATCATGAAGGATAAGGAGCAGGATTTGATGGCACATATAATCATTTCTCCTCATGTAGATCAAAAAATAATGACTCCTCTAGATTATCACATGCAAGAGGTCATGTTTAGGTAAGCCAAAAATGACACAACCAAAGTTTTCAAAAATATGCGTCTTAAAATTTTTTTTAATCATTTAGTCCAAGGTAAAAAGGAACCCAAATGTTACAAAAGAAGAATAATATTTTATGGGAATTCATAAAAGAGGTAGTTGGTCCCATTGATCTATCTCATCCTAGATTGCTCTAGTGAATGTCCTTCAGAAATGAGCTCTATGTCCCACACCAGATGACACAGTTTTAGATGTGTGCAAGAGATGGAATCTTAGTTTTTAAGATCAAGAAGTACAAGTAATAGAGGCAAATATGCATCTATTGCATAACATATAGAATAATTTGGAGAAGCTAGCGAGAGTGATTAACCAAGAGTTTAGTTTAATGGATGAACTATTCACCTAGACTAGTTATTTAGAGGATTTATAGACAATAAAAGGTGTAGAGATATTAAATTCTTCTAGGCATTTATACAGAATAAAATCTAGACAAGATCAATTTTGATCAACAAGATAGAGGATGAAAATAAGGTCATATTATCTTTGTGTGAAGATATCCATAAGATGCAAGGTAGGGCTCAGGCCTAATTTTTAGAAGTAGATAAATGTTGTAGTGTGGCTAGTTTGGACATTTTTTTATGATGGATCCAAAACACATTTATGCTCAATGAAAATAGTTGTATAATAATTTTGAGCATCTTTTAAAGAAATATCCTCTAATGATGATGTTTGTTGGATATTTAAAGCCACAAACACATTGAAAGGTTTAGATTCCAAATTGGATATTTTTTAGAAGTATAATAGAAGGTTGAAAATTTAATGAGGAAGTGAAGGCTAAGTATCAAGCATTAGATTTTCTAAATCCCCAAGGCACTTTGGCCATAAAAATCCAAAGTCACCCATCTAGACATTATTTTGGTCAAAGATTAACAAGACCTAGATGTTGGAAACTAAGACTTAGGACTTAGGGAAATTCTACCAATTTTGATCTTGAGATATTTGAAGGTATGTAGTTCTAGATTTTGAAGTTTTGGTAGAGGAATAGATTTTGTCTCCAAAGGTGTGTACATGCACAACTTCACAAGGTGCTTAGGTGTGACTGTTTTTGAACACTTCTAGTTGTGCCAATATATAACCACCAATTCTAGATTTTGGGCATTTTCATGAACTAAAAGTGCACTTTTGCAATTTTGACAATAATTTAATTAGTATAAAATCATGGAGAAGGCCAAGTTCTCATATTTGGAAGCTCTAAAATCTCAAGTTTTATCTAGATTCATATTTCTTATCTCCCTCTTCTATGCCAATTTAGAATGATTATAAAGCCACATTTACCTTTTAATGAATAAAAATAAGAGGGAATGTCTAATTAGCACCTAGTTAGGAGTGTATTTGTACATAATCTTAATAAAAACCAATTCTTTTTGTATGCTATTTACAAAAGAAAATACCCAGTTTCAAAAATTGCATGAAGGATAGGGTTTCTTAGAAATGGAGAGAGGTAATATGTATTCATGGCCAATATGTTGATGTAATAAAGTATGTTATTTGTGCTTTCATTCTATGTGTAGTGTTTCTTCCTAGAATGTGTGTTTCCTTTATGAATTCAATGGAAATGGAACCAATAGTCTTATTATTTTTTGGTGTTTTTTGTATTTAGTAACATAATTCCTCTATTGTCACAAATTGAAGAAAGGATCAACTTCTAGTTTTGCATAGTGACTTGTCTTGTGTACATATACTTTATATGGATACACAATTTGATGAATCATGAAAAATCATTTAATTTTCAATATTTTCTTCGATGATTCCATTGGTGGAGTTAAGGATACACTACTCCTAATTACATTGGTTTTTGACTTGATCCTTTCAAAAATTTAATGCATAGATGCATTGTTATTATGACTTATGTCCATCTAGAATTTTGATTTAAAAAATAAAATATAAAAATTTCTTGCAGTGCCTCTTATCTTTGTAGTCTATAATTTTTTATATTTTGATTCAAGAGATACTTGATACTCTTTTCATTTGTACTTTAAGTTGACCTAAGGGTCAGATGTTATACATTGATTTCAGTACCATACATGATTTACTGCTATGTTGTTCAATTTATCATATTTTCATGTTGATGCCATTTTGAGATGATAGTAGGTCTATGATGATATTTGATTATCTGGCATTTGGACATATCTATGATTCTATTATGTGATGGATTTTATGCTATGATTATTTACTTCATTCTTGTCTCTTTATGCTTTATGTAAACATGAGTGATGTAAATGGATTATTTAGGTATAATTAAGTAAATGGTTAAATTATTTATTTAATGCATTTATTGCTTCAGCTATGATATTATATGCACTTGCACTTGATCGTGTGCTTTAGTGTGCATGATTTATATCTTTGGCGGTGACATATGGAGTTAGTGATTTGGCTATTCATATTTTGTCAATGTTGTCCCTATATGGTTAATGTATCCTTATTTAATTGTTAAAATTAAACCTCTCAATTATTATTAGATCCAAACTCATTTGTATTATGTGATTAGACTAGTGAGTGTGTCTATGCATTTAGAGGTTCTAATTTTTGTGAAAGTTGTTAGTGAAATTTCTATGATTTTTGCATTTTTTGGCTTTAAATTTCACTAAATTTTATTTCTGGCAAATTTTTCATAAATGAATTCCTATTTCTAAGAATAGCCTATTTTTGTTTGGGTGGATTCAAGGTTTAACTAGGCTGGCTAGTTATTTTTCCTAATCAATTACTCACTCAAAATGTGAATAAGTATGGAAAAAGGAAATTAATTCCTTGCTTTTCAATAATGCAATTTAGAAATTGGAGAGCTTTTTTGGAAATCCTTTTATGAAGGATTGGTCTTCTATTTGTTGTTAGAGCTAGGGTCATGGGATCCTTGCAAGGATGGATTTGTTGGATCTAGCTTAGGGAGACCTTACTTTACCATCATTTTTAGTAGTATCTATGAGTTATTTATTTTAGCTGGCTATTTTTTGTATTAGCCATTTTAGCTGTCAGTTAGGGTTTTTCCATTTTCTTGTTTCTACTTCATTTCAACTTTTGTTTCTAGCAGTAGTTTGTGATGATGTTGAGAAATAGTGTTCCCCTCCATTTCTATTTGTTGGTTTTATCTGGTTGGTCAGGTATGAACATTTTTCTATTTTCTGGATGGGGGTTTGGGGTCTCACATTGTTATGCTGGCCATTTCTGCATATAGTGGCCAAACACAAATTTCATTTGATTTTTGAGGCTTTTGTGCCCAAAGACCAAATGGGTTTTAATTTTGAATTTTTCTAATTTTTTAGGGTTTTTACCTCATTTTGTGTGCTGACCTATTTTATTAGGTTTCCTTGGCATGATTTTGGCCATGGACTTGGATCATCCATTTGGATGTTAGTCAAACCATTATTGCACTTTTATGTTGCATTGGGATGCATGTCACATCTTTCCTCTTAAGCTATTTCAATTGAATGATATTTTTTCTTTTGTTATCATCTAGTCCTTATGTTATAATCTTTGTGATGATGGTGGGCCACACATGAGTATGTGTGTATATATTGTTAGGTGACTTACAAGGGCCGAACTCTCATTTGTACTATAGTGGAGTTATGATTATTTTGGTTTGTGTTGGGAATATGCATGCCTATAGGCACTCATCATTGGATGAGCATTGGTAGGGTAGGGTAGCATATGGAGGGGGCTTCTATCTTGCAGTTTAGTGATCATTACCTAGAGGGTTGGCAGGGGTAGTTTTAAGTAAATGATAACTAAATAAAACTTTAGGTGATAATAACATTTAAGATAATAAAAATACTTCAACATGAGAGCCTTCCATTAGGAAGTTGAGTTTGCATAGTTTCAAGCTTGGGCTTGTCAATGCTGAGTGACTCTCCATGATGTTAGCCCCTACATAATAGGCCATTGATTGTTTGACCAAGACCTATAGTCTATGCATTGTCTATGTTCCTTGTTTCAGTCATCATATTGTCAGGCATGAGTGTTCACTATTATCACAAAATCTTGTGCCCTTGTCCAAATTCTTACCTAAGGATAGCCTCATGAAACATGCAAACAACCTCCAAGTTGTGGGATTTGAAATTTGAGGTTGAGTCTCTGGAGAAGGCCAACTTCCTCTACTATTAGGATGCACTTAAACTACTCTTGAAGAGAAAGGGGAGAAGGGATACATAAAAGAAATTACTTGATCTATTCTAAAGAGGTGATGCACCAAAATAGGATGTTCAAACTAGCCTCTACCCATACATGCACAATACCATTATTATCATAGTCAAAAGATATACAGATTCAAACTTTGTTTTAATTTGTGAACTACACAAAGATCAGACAACCATATGAGTGACACAAGGAGAATACTTTATTTCTTATCATTCATGGGTCAAAGAGATACAAAGGATGTAGATTACAGATATTTGTAGTACATCAAAGAAAGGGCAAGTAAGTTTACATAGTATGATGACAGTTTGAAAGAGATAATGCAAAAATTCATATAACTCAGAGGCAAAAGGGGATTCTATAGTAGTATTCCAAGCCAATACTAGAGAAATAGAGAGGATCTGACTCTAAGAAAGAGTAAAACACTTGCCTTTATAGTTTAGGCATAACTTAGATAACCTCTATTACAAGATAAAATTCAACTACTACAATCAAATCTCTAGAGAATAGTTACTATGAAGTTGAAAAATTTGGCCATTGAGTATATCCACACATGAGAGGATCACTTCTACTCCAAACAAATATATGAGAGGTCAAGAGTGATGGTTATTTAATCTTTGACTAAATGAGTGGATTGATAAAAAATGATGGAGTATTTCTTTGCACTTATCAAGCCTAGGGATCAATGAAAGTGGTTGAAGGAGATCAAAAGCATTAGATTCTTCATTCAAGGAACTACATTTGCTGCCACCAATCCACCAAATTGATCATGATTTAAGTTAACTAAGATTAATCATCAAGCCTTGCCATGTCGACTATATCAATGTTATGCCACCCTGTCAATAGTTTAATCTTTATGTCCTACATTTAATCACCCATGATTATATCCTCACCACCACCACCTTCCCTTAATAACTATTACTGCTTGTGAAACTATGATTCACTAGTCATCACCACCTCATAACCCATTCTTGACATTCTTTACTAACCTCCATAACTTTGTGAAAGATGAAGTTAGATTTTACCCCTACCATCCCCACCTTGACTTGGTATTACTATCTAACCTTTGCGACCAAGTGAAACAAAGGGAATCACTCTATTGCAACTCAAGGGTTAGCCATCTCTCAACTCAAAGTCTTCATGCATTGTTCATAGATCTGAATGATCTAACAATGCAAGATATGTTTTGGGCACTGGAGATCTACTTTTTTATATCATCACAACTAAAACCATAGCATGTGAACATAACCATGGGATCAGGAAAAATCAAAACAAAGCACACCTTTATCATCTTAACATTAGTCAATACTGACCCACCCATGACCATGCAAATCACACAGTCATGACTTAAAATATTAAAGGAAAAACATGAAAAAAAGGATATGGCCAACATTAAATCATTTCATGAGAATCTTGGGTGACCATTAAAATAGATCCTTATTTGAATTTGACTTTTTTGGTAGTGGGGCAATTTGGGCCAACATTTTTGGCAATGTAGAGGGTATGCAGGCCTGCTTAGCATATGACTACTAACCATCAAAGAGATCCATTGGGCTATTAAGTTTTTGAAATTGTAAAACTCATTAATTTACTACCTCTGCTACATTTTTTTTCATAATAAGTTCTATTCCTCTACAACTTGCAAAACAACTTTAGGACAGAACCATTTTCCAACAAAACAAAAAATGTGCCTATGCACTTCTTGAAAATAGGAAAGAATAGGGAGGAAAAACTACTCTAACTATGTGCATGAAATATTGATATTCATCATAAATAGTGCTCAAGATATATCCTATTAATAGGGATGGGTGAGACTTTTCCATTAGGTCTACTCAACTAAAAGGCATTAGATTGTTTATAACTGACGATCACATAGGGGTCGCTCCATAAGGCATCAAACTTTGAGTGTCTCCCTACCTTTTCTCTATCTACATCACATTTAAGCACGCGATCACTTCTCTTGAATTCCTAGCCTTAGCCTTCTTATCAAAATTCCTCTTTATCTGTTGCTAATGTATTTCTAAGGTCTAGATTTCTTGACCTCTTTTTTCCTATAATTCCATTAGGTCTGCCATTCTTATATACATAGCATCATTTTCAATCAATTCTAGCTAATGAACTAACTCAAGAGTAGGAAAATCTAGTGAGACAAGAATCCTAGCTTCCCTATCAAAGACTAACATGAAAGGGGAATTTCCTATGGCTCTCTCAGGTGTTATCCTTTTAACCCAAAGGGTAGTTCTCAACTTCTAGTGCTAGCACTTTTGGTTATCGTCTATATTCCTCTTGATGATCCTGATCAAATTCCTATTAGATGACTTGGCCAAGCCATTACCTTGAGGGTAATAATAAGAGGCTATGCTCAAGTAAATACCATGCTCAAGTGCCCATGTACAAATCTAAGCTCCTATGAATGATTTAGCATTATCTAAAGTAATAGTTGAGATGGCACCAAACCTAGTTACAATTCCATCAAGGAATTTAATGACTGAAGGTTCTATGGTATCTTTTAGTCCTAATACCTCTATCCACCTTATAAAATAATTTATAGCAGCTAGAATCTATTTATGATAAAAGCTAGAAGGAGGATTGATAGGACTAATAAAATATAATCCCCACTAGGAAAGAGGTTGATCTTCTTGGATAGGGTGGAGTGGAAGAGCTACAAGTCTCTTCTTACCTAAGAAGAAACAAAAATTCTTGCACATCCTTACATGTTTCTAGCAATCATGGAATAGGGATGGCCAATAGTAACCAACTCTCATAATTTTCATTATAGTAGTCCTTGCTGAAAAATGGCCACCATTAGGACCATCATGAAGTTCTTTGACTATCCTTTCTACTTGATCTATATCAACACATCTTATCTAGGCTCCATTGAAATTTTTCCTAAAAAGAACACCATCAATTATAGCATAAGGAATAGAATGTAGTCTAAACTATCTTCTCTTAGCTTTATCCAACCCCTGAGGGTACCCATTCCCATCCAAGAAGGTCTTCATATCACCCATCCAACTCCTAGGATTGTCATCTCCTATCCCTTGGTGTTCTTCCAACACCAAGACAACCTCTTCCCCAATCTCATGAGATGAGATCATCTATTCACACAATCCTCTTCCCCTTATCATCTTGGTGATCTAAATATCCACATCATATTCCATTACCTTAGTGATCCAACTAGCTCTTTTCTCATTAATATCTTTTCTGAATAAGAAATCCTTTACACTATCATGAAGGAGAATCAAGTGGATTTTTTTATGAGATAGCAAGTGTCTAAATTTATTTAAAGCTCTTATGATTGTAAGGGTCTACTTTTCTACATACTTGTATTTATTTTCATATTCCTTAAGTCCTTCACTGGAAAAAACAATAGGTTTCTCTTTATTTTTTCCATTTAGTTGAGTCAAGATAGTAGAAATACTTGACTCAACCCCCAAGGTATGAAGGATGAAATCCTTATCAAAATTCAGATTGATGAGAGTAGGAGTCAAAGCTATGGCTACTTTGATCTCTTCAAAACTTTATTTCCCTTCTTTGGTCCATGAGAAGGCTATATTCTTTTTTATCATAGCTATAAGAGGTTTCACCATGGTAGCTAGGTTAGGAATAAATCTTCTTACAGAATTTATTCTACCAAGGAAACTTTGTAGACCCTTCTTGTGGCTAGGGAGAGTAAGGGCAATTATTTCCTTTATTCTATCTAGATCAATGGTAAGACCCTCTTTAGATACAATATGTCCTAACAACTTCACTTGATTAGTGGCAAAGACACACTTGCCTAGATTTAGGGACACTCCATACTCTCTACATCTTGAAAATACCTACTTAAGATGATCAAAATGCTCTACTACATTCTTTGAGTATACTATGATATCATCAAGGTAGACCAACACAAACCTCTCAATCATATTCTTGAAACCTCCATTTCTTTTTGAAATGTGGCACCTATATTTGTTAGTCCAAAAGGCATCTTACTATAGGCATATGTACCACATTTGGTAGTGAAAGTAGTTTTATATCTATTATTCTCCTTGACCAACACTTGATTATAACCTAAAAATCCATCCAAGAAGGAAAATCACTCTAAACCACTAACTTTGGACAATATTTGCTCCATAAAAGGGAGAGTATGATGATCTTTAAGGGAAGATAGGTTAAGATCCCTAAAATCTATGCATAGTCTCATCTCTCCATTATTTTTTCTAATTGTGACAAGGTTTTCCACCCAAAAGAAGTACTTGATAGGGAAAATGATATTAGCCTCAATTAATTTGTACAACTCATTTCTCATTAGGGGCTCAATCTTGGGATTTAGTGGTCTCATTTTTTTCCTAATGGGCTTGACATTGTGCACCAGATCTATAGTATGTTGAAATAGACTAAGTTCAAATCCTTTCAAATCATCATATGTCCAAGAAAATATATCATTAAAATCTTGATACAGATGGTCAAAACCTTCTTGCTTAGTTTTAGAACATACCTTCCCCGAGTTCAATATCCTTCCATCAACAACTATGATTGGCACATGATCTCCTTTATTTGAAACAAGATTGATGTCTCTTTCCCTTTCTTGGTCATTAGGGTTGAAGAAACTCTCTAAAGTAATGATACCCTTAGGTAATCTATTGGATTTGAGGTTGATCATTTGATCACCATATTGGTCATGTAATCTCAATTGATTTCTATCTAAGAACTCTGCTTCATCCTGCAAAATACTCATAATTTGTGCATCAAATTTGAAGACCTACCATTTGATATCATTATCAAGAATAATATGCCTAACTAGCATCTTAATTATTTCTCTTCTCATCTTTGAGGATTCTTAGGACATCATGAGATGCACCCACTACTACAAGTCTTTCAGCATGTTTGTTTTCTTTTCTAGGAATGCTTTAAATATTGAATACACTAAAATCTTCAAGCAAATCCCATACCCTATGTTTGTAAGACTTGAGAGGATTATTCTTATTGATCTTTTGGTTCCTCACTTGATTGACCACCAAATCACTATCCCCATACACACTTAATGCTTGGATTCCCCTT
The DNA here is from genome assembly GCA_028749045.1 of Cupressus sempervirens. Classification (NCBI taxonomy): domain Eukaryota; kingdom Viridiplantae; phylum Streptophyta; class Pinopsida; order Cupressales; family Cupressaceae; genus Cupressus; species Cupressus sempervirens. The sequence goes on from CM053793.1 coordinate 793,642,134, forward strand.
TTCTAAGAAATTAAGAGACCTTAAATCAAAGCCCCATATTTAGCTACATTACTAGTACAATTAAACTGCAACCTAAATGAGAAATAGTACTTTACTAATGCAAGAGAAACCAACATTACACCAGCCCCTAACCCATTCTTATTTCTTAATCCATCAATGTACATGCTCCATATCCCACTTGTGTCTTCTTTGGCTTTTATCAAGTTCAGGACAAGAGTATCATTTTTTGATATGCAGTATGTGCCCAAGCTAGTTTCTAAGCTTTTTGTAATAGGATCAAATTGATAAGTGTTAGCCCATTCATCCAAGAGGAAATAAGGTGTATCAAATAAGGAAGTGGTAGGCTCATTTTTATTATTATTTTCATTTATCTCTATGATGGTATAATTCATAATGATGAGGTTATGAGTATAGGGCTCAATATGATGGAGGGTTAATGGTTCTACTTTGATTGAAGCCTTAGTTCCATATCTAGTCCTATAAAACATATATGACCAATCAAAAGATATGTAACCACCCATTTGAGTAGTGAAGTCTCTCAACAAGCAAATGGAAAAATGTGGCTTCACTTTATCAATTGATATATCCTAAACTACAGTGCAACCTGGACATGCATGTAAGGCCATTTCCATGTTTTTAAGGATTCCAATAGTCTTGATAGTACTACCATCTAGTTGCAACACATATTTCACAATCGGTTCATATTCAATTGCTCCTGAATCATTCATGCAATTGTGAACTAGCTTATCTCCTATAAGAAGAGAAATATAAAATGGGGGAGGTCTAACCCTTTTTCTTATTTCTACCTCCTTTGATGGTTATACCAGACTCACAACATTCTATTTACCAGGCTGATGATCTCTAAATTCAATGCTTTCCAACTCCTGCCATAGTAACCTCCTTTGTGGTGGTATAGTAGTTATAGCATCCCAAATAGAAATTTTTGCATTGGTCTTCCTCATCTCCTCTACCACACTAAAAGGAGCATTAGATATTTTTGTAGGAGCCTTGGAAGTAGAAGTCTAAGACAAGATAGTCTATGCATTGTTCACATTATCTATGCTTCCATCCAATTCCTGATGTAGAGAAACATTGGTAGGCTGATTCACATTGTATTTTTGGGTGACTGCTTGTACATGTGGTGCTGCACTTGATGTGGAAGGTTGACTAGGAGGTTGAGGTGCCATCTCCTTCACAACTCTTTTCTTGCTCCTAGTATTGTAAGTACATGAATCATAGATTACATTACCATATTCTTCCACTAAGCAGTTCATAAAAGAAAAATCACCCTACTGAAAGGTATGGTTAACCATATTTGCCTCCTGCCAAAAATTTAAATTCAAATACTTGAGCTCACCCAACGACCACTTACTATCTTTTATATTATTTTAGTGCTTTGGAAATACAGAAAAAATAAAATGATTAAACCTTATGTATTTCCTTATTTCTAAGTGACTGTGCACTTCAATGTTTCTACTAGCCTACACTTTCCGTGCCATCAGATCTTTCATGATCTATGGTGGGCGCTTTCCCACATTGTCAAAATGCACTACCTTTATGTAATGCAAGAAAGCCCCTTTGTGATGTGTGGTAGGTGGGTCCATCTTCTTTTGAGGGACATAAAGGGGAGAGCTACTGAGTGATCTGGCATTTTGATTGGTGCCTGCTTCCCTATATTTTGTGTTTTGTTAGACTTCTTGACAATGCGTGCAAATGCTAGATTACCATGTGTCCTCATGGGCCTAGAAGAATAAAAGCTATAGTTGCATTGAAGGATGTCACATGTTCTTAGTTGTACCTTCCACCATCTAATGCAATGAGATTGAGGGTCGACACTTCCTCGCATTCTAAATATGTAAGGAGATTAAGCAATGCAGGCAAGCACCTCGCTGCCACATATCTTTGTGGGGCTTGTTTCTTATGTGGGTCACCAAGGTGGTACTAGTTGGATGCCAAGTTGTGCTTAGTGGATTCATGGGCCCATAAAATGTATGGGAAAGTGTAGTATAATAAGATTTTTCACAATCATTGATCTCATGGAGATCAACTGTTAGTGCTTTCCCATATTTTGGAGTTACAAGGAAATTAACCAATGTAGGAAAGCACCTGAAGGATAGCTATCCTAGTGGGCCTAGCTAAGGAAATTAATAGGAAGGTAGCACAGTTAAGGCTGGTGGTTATTTAACATCACAGTCAGGGTTTTGAGGAGGTGGCATAGTTAGTTGAGAAAATGTGGTCAACCATGTGGAGACTTTGCAGGGTGGAATTTGAAATGAAATCATTGGTCCACATGGCTCATCTTGATGGCAAGATTTGGTTGACTTTTTGACTTTTCTAATTCATGAGCTAAAAACAAGGGGAATTGATTTTTCTTACATAATCTAATCTTCATGATCGATTCCAACAACTCTCAAGTGAATGTTGCACTTGGTAAATGAAAGAGAACACTCCACCACCCTAGTTTATCCATCTACTTGGTTAGAATGACTTAATGGCATCATTTCTGTCAGGGTCCTACTTTAATAAAATATTAAATTTCATGGTATCTAAATCCGTGCCCAAATCAAATTTTCTATAGAGACTTAATGGCAATGGTTGTGGAGTAACTTCAATTAGAGAACACCTCAGTTATGCCTAAGCTAAAAAGGAAATTTTTTTAGATTTTATCTATGTGGTCGAGTCTTCTCTATTTCTTTGATATTGCTCTACAACTTTAGTCTAAATCCCCTTTGCTTCTGAATTCTATGACATTGTACCTTATCTTCTTCATCCATTGATGTAAAGTGCAAGAACTATTTTCCTCTCATTGGTGTATTTTGGATATCTGCATTTTTGCATGACTATATCTCTTTTGGCCTATGAATGGTATATAACTGAATCCTCTCTTTCCTTGTGTCATTCATTTGGGTTTCCTAATCTACATTTGATTGCTAGATTAAAGCAAGTCTAAATTTGTATATCTTTTGTTGTCATGATGGTTCAATAGTGCATGTATGGGTAGAGATTGGTTTGAACACTCTATTTTGGTACATCACACCCTTGGGTTAGAATAGGTAGATTTTCTTCTATGCATTTCTTCTCCCTTTTCTTTTCCAAGAGTAGTTATGTGAACCCCTATAGTAATGAAAGCTAACCTTTTCTAGAGACTCAACATCATAGTTCAAGTCCCATAGCTTGGAGGTTGTTTCCATGTTTCACAAGGTTTTCCTTAGGTAAAACCTTTGGACATGGGTGTAAACTTTTGTGACAATAGTTTTTGGCATGCCTGGTGGGACAAGGAAGATTCAACTCTATATGTTTGTTTGTTAGCTAGTTGAGTGATACACTAAGAATTTGGGTTTTATTCTTATTATTACGAGCCTATGGAGGCATCTAGTCAAAGACCATGGTGACTCTAGTGCAAATCTACTATTTTCAAGTAGAAACAGTGCTGGTATGTGTAGAGACCATTTCTAATCTTTTATGTTTTCAAGTTTTTTCTATAGATTAGTTAATTGAATGCTTTATCATGGATTCTTTTCATAGAGATCCTTCCCACCTTCTCCCATATCATGAAGAGGCTATCCTTCATCTCCCTCACCCCCTACATCAACCTGTCTAGTCTCCCTTGGAACCTCATAGTGAAATCATGTCAAAGGTAGGATTACTCTACGATCACTTAGATAGCTTGGGTTTCAAGTTTGCTAAACTTAGAAGATTTTTCAGCCATGTTGAAAATCATTACCTAGATACAGATTATGGGGATTTTTATCACATTAGACACATTATGATTGTTTGGAATGAAGAGTTTCAAAATGACAGGGAGACATGGGAAGATGACCCTCTTGTTTGTAGCATGGTGTTTGAGGTTTATGATATTTTTGAGTTGACTTATCATGTTCCCCTTAGAATGAAACAAAAAGAGAAGGAGAGATAGAGACATTTTGAGGAGAACCTTGCAAGTCAAGTTGTTGTAGCAAGAGAGGAGGAAATGAGGCTCTAGTTAGCTCATTTTCAAGTCAAGGAGGCGGATGCACCCCCTTTTCCAAAATATGTCATCCCAAGCTTTAAGAATCCCCCTCCCTCACAAGAACCTACTATTGTAGCCCCTTCACCCCATATAAGAGAGAGTTGGATTAGTCATGAACTCCCCAGACCTATCACTATTTCCCTATTTCTAGGTGGGCTGGTTGTATGGACTCCTGATGGTACAAATATGGAGTTTTGGGAGAGTGAATCCAAACCCACAAAGATTCCATGTGAGGAGTTGTAGTTTGCTAAGGAGAACAAAGAGGAGGCTGTTGAGCCAAAGAAGATGACCCAATCCTCTTATTTGAAGAGCTTCCCTCTTTTTTTGAGAAAGAAGAAGAAGACAATAAGGTTATTCCTCCACTTGAGGAACAAGTCATGGCTTTTGAGCCCTTCCTAGTGAATGAGGATCTGCTACTAGAGAAGGAAGAGAATCATTTTCTGTAGTAGACTACCCTCTATGATGTGGAGGATGGACAAGAAAGCCTCAAGGATAGCTTTTTCCTTAAGGAGGAATATGCTAACCTACATGAGGTTTCCCCCCAACCTATGCATGTCTTTGCAACTATAATAGAGGAGATCAATGATGAGGATGATCTTTTGGATGAGTTGGATGCTATCTACTCTTCCATAGAGATTGAATTGGTATCTCCTATATACGAGGAGCATGTTCCAAAAAAACAACAAGTGGAAGGTCACACCATACTAGTAGATCCAAAGGAAGTGGTTCATGGGCAGCATGAACAAGATGTGGAAAAAATTTATTTACAACAAAAGGAGGAGCCTTCCAAAATAGTTGAAGGCTACCATTGCAGAGCATAGTCAAGTGGTCAAGGATGATTCCTCTGGCCCTACAAAAAATCAACAAGTTGCCCCCAGTCATGCTCACTCTAGAGCATGAGGAAGATTATCACATGGAGGAGTAGGTAAGTTTTGCTCCACAAGGAAATACCCTAGTGTTGGAAAGCTTCACTATTTTTAGCATTAGGGAGGAGGTGTTCCATGCATTAGTATGCTTGTCATACCTATTGATTCATCTGACTTCCATTATGCATGGAATAAGAAACCAATTGATAAGGAAGGGCATCTATTTTAGCAAACTAGTCAATGGGTTTGTTTGACCCCTCTATTTGTAAATATTTGTATATATTAGAGTAGTTTTCTTTCTATTGGTTTCTAGCTTTCCAAGAAGTGCATGAGCACAAGTTTCTCTCTATGAGGTAGCAATTTTTTTTTAAGTTTTGAAGGTTGCAAAAGGTTTTTTGGTCTCTGGTTCCAAAAGTAGAGATAGAGCTTTCAGGGTTTTGTTCTCACAAAGGTAGGGTTAGGGTTTCATAATGCACTGATCCAAATATTTTACAACTCTATGGCCCAATGGATGCATAAGTTCATTGATCAAACACATAGCTAACTTGTGACCCCTCTGAGTTGCCAAAAATGTTAACCATATTTGCCTCCCACAAAAAATTTGAATTCAAATACTTGAGCTCACCCAACGACCACTTACCATCTTTTATATTATTTTAGTGCCCTAGAAATACAAAAAAAAAAATTGATTAAACCTTATTTATTTCCTTATTTCGAGGTGAATGTGCACTTTAATGTTTCTGTTGGCTTGCACTTTCTGTGCCATTAGATCTTTTGTGATCTATGGTGGGCGCTTTCTTGCATTCTCAAAATGCACTACCTTTACGTAATGTGGGAAAGCTCCTTTGTGAGGCATGGTAGGTGGGTCCATCTTCTTTTATGGGCCACAAAGGGGAGAGCTACTGAGTGAGCTGGCATTTTGATTGGTGCCCACTTCCCTGCATTCTATGTTTTGTCAGACTTCCTAACAATGTGGGCACGCATTAGACAACCACATGTCCTCGCAGGCCCAAAATAATAAAAGCTACAATTGCATTGAAGGATGTCACATGTTCTCAGTTGTACCTTCCACCATTTGATGCAATGAGATCGAGGGCCAGTGCTTCCCTGCATTATGAATATGCAAGGAGATTAAGGAATGCAGGCAAGCACCTCACTGTCGCTTGTCTCTATGGGACCTGCTTCTTGTGTGGGTCACCAAGGTGGTGCCAGTTGGATGCCAGGTTGTGCTAAGTGGATTTTTGGGCCCAAAAAAATGTATGGGCAAGTGCAATATAATAAGATCTTTCATGATCATTGATCTCATGGAGATCAATGGTCGGTGCTTTCCTACATTCTAGAGTTATGAGGAAATCAAAACAATGCGAGAAAGCTCGTGAAGGAAATGTGTCCTAGAGGGATCAACTAAGGAAATTAATAGGAAGGTGACACAGTTAACACTGGTAGTTATGTAACATCGCAGTTAGGGTTTTGAGGAGGTGGCGTGATGAGTTGAGAAAATGTGGTCAACTATGTGGAGATTTTGCGGGGTGGCAAAATGAAATGAAATCATTGGTCCATGTGGCTCATCTTGATTGTAGGATTTGGTTGACTTTTTGACTTTGCTGATTCATGACCCAGAAACAAGGGGAATCAAGTTTTCTTACACAATCTGATATTCATGATCAATTCCAACCACTCCCAAGTGAATATTGCAATTAGTAAATGAAGGAGAACACTCCACCACCCTAGTTTATCCATCTACTTGGTTAGAATGGCTTAATGACATCATTTTTGTTAGGGTCCTACTTTAAAAAAAATCATATTTCATGGTATGTGAATCCATGCCAAGATCAAATTTTCTATAGAGACTTAATGGCAGTGGTTTTGGAGTAACTTCAGTTAGAGAACACCTCAGTTATGCCTAAGCTATAAAGGCATTTTTTGTAGATTTTATCTATGTGGTTGACTCTTCTCTATTTCTTTGATATTGCTCTACAACTCTAGTGTAAATCCCCTTTGCCTCTTAATTGTATGACATTCTACCTTATCTCCTTCAACCATTGATGTAAAGTGCAAGAACTATTTTCCTATCATTGGTGTATTGTGGATATCTGCATTCTTGCATGACTATATCTCTTTTGGCTTATGAATGGTATATAAGTGAATCCTCTCTTTCCTTGTGTCATTCATTTGGGTTTCTTGATTTGCATGTGATTGTTAGATTAACGAAAGTCTGAATGTGTATACCTTTTGGTGTCATGATGGTTCAATAGTGAATGTATTGGTAGAGATTGGTTTGAACACTCTATTTTGGTGCATCACCCCCTTAGATTAGAATAGGTAGATTTTCTTCTATGCATTCCTTCTCCCTTTTCCTCTCCAAGAGTAGTTAGGTGCACCCTGATAGTAAAGGAAGCTTGCCTTCTCTGAAGACTCAACCTTATAGTTCAAGTCCCATAGCTTGGAGGTTGTTTTCATATTTCACAAGGTTGTCCTTAGGTAAAAACTTTGGACATGGGTGCAAAATTTTGTGACAACAGGTATTAATAGGCTAAGTAGCATTGTGTTTGTGGAAAACTACTCACCTAGGTATACTTAAGGCCAAGTAAGATTCTCCCTTTTGACACATGCAATATCCATAGGAGTAGTTACAAGTAGGGAAGAAATATTGATCTTGGGAAAGGTTTTCTTGAGGGACTAAGACCCTATTGAGGTTGGTGTTCAAAGACTTAGGGTGGTCAATAGGTCTTTCATGATTGTAGGGGGTATGATTCTCGTTCGGAGGTCTACCATAAATGGGACCTTGACTTTGGAGTTGGAAAGGCTTATTATTTTGAGCTTGTTTCCTCTTCATGATCACCAACTCATTTCCCATTTTCCACACTATTGCACTATTCTCCTCCATCTTCCTTTCCTGATCCAATATCCTTCTAGCTACATTCTGCATTAATGTCTACATTATAGCCTCAATCCTATCAACCCCACTAGAGGACATAGAGGCTATTGGGACTACAACAAGATGTTGACTTCTAGAGGGAAGATGAATAGGGGCTATAGTGGGATGATGGTTAGGCATGTCAAGGAGGAAAGAAATTTGGGGCCTTGGAGCTAACTTCCCTCCCTATGTCAAAATATTTTCAGCTCTTATGGCAACCTCATAAGGATTTGATGAAGTGTATCTCCCCATAGATTGCAAGGTGGTAGCAATATCATTGTTGAAGGCTTTGAGATAATACAAGATTGTATTATTGGGAGAGGGCTTCATTGTAGTAGGTATTCTATTCCATGTTTTTTGAAATCTATAATTGGAATTAGTAATACATTCATGGGAGGTCCTCTTGATAGTTTCTAGTTTCTCTAAAAGTGATAGGTTGTCATTTTTATTCTCAAAATTCTTGCATAGGGCTGCAGGCTGCACCTAACCCATCCCAACTAGTAATAGAGTTGTAAGGAAAACCTCTATACCACTGTAATGCCTTTCCTTTCAAAGATGAGGCCATAAGTTTGACCACTACATCATCCTTTGTGATACTATGAATATTATAGATATTAGACACCTCGTAGATATGTTCAATAAGGGATTTGGAGGTTTCACCAGTAAACTTAGGTACACTTTTGAGAGTTGATACTATTATATCATGCCTCTAGGATAATAGGAGGGGGCTCCCACCATTAAAGGTGGTGAGAGTTTGAGTTGTAGCCAAGGATACCCACTTCTTATGTCAATAAGAAAGTGTTCTATTGACATAAGAAGTGGGTATCCTTGGCTGAGACCTAATAATAGGAGGGCTAGAGATAGATCTTGCAGGGGTGTGCACTACTATCCCACTCCTAACTAGTGATAAGGATACTCTAACTTTTCTTCTTGGGTTGGAAAGAGAAAGTTCTTGATACTAGAAAATACCTCTAGAAGATGCCCTTGTTTTTCTCTTGGGCATGAATCATGACAACTTTGGTCTAGAACCAAATGCGCTTTGAAGCTTAGAGTCACCAAGTACTTCTAAATAATGAGCCTCTCTAATGCTTTATAGTGAGGGCACTAGTATCTCTTCAGCATGAGCAAGGAATCTATCCTGACACTAGTGAACTTTGGAATATTAAAATATATGAGCATCCCACTAGGAATGCCAAAAATTATTGTCACAAAAGATTGCACCCTTGTTCAAAGTCTTACCTAAGGACAACCTCATGAAACATGGAAACAACCTCCAAGCTATGGGACTTGAACTATGAGGTTGAGTCTTAGAGAAGGCTAGATTCCTCTACTATTAGGATGCACTTAAACTATTCTTGAAGAGAAAAGGGAGAAGGAATACATGAAAGAAACTACCTAATCTATTCTAAGGAGTTGATGCACCAAAATAGGATTTTTTAGACTAGCCTTTTCCCATACATGCACAATACCATTATTATGAGATATATGGATTCAACTTTGCTTTGATTTATGAACTAAACAAAGATTAGGCAACCATATGAGTATCACAAGGAGAATAATTCACTTCTTATCATTCATGGGTCAAAGAGATATAGAGGATGTAGATTACAGATATTCATGGTATGTCAAAGAAAGGAAAGCAAGATTACATAGTATGACAATAGCTTGAAAGAGATAAGGTAGAAAGTCATATAACTTAGAGGCAAAAGGGGATTTTATAGTAGTATGCCAAGGCATTACTAGAGAAACAAAGAAGATCTAACCCTAAGAAGAGTACAACACTTTCTTTTATAGTTTAGGCATAACTTAGATAACTTCTATTACAAGATAAAATTCAACTACTAAAATAAAATATCTAGACAATAGTTATTGCGAAGCTAAAAGATCTGGCCATTAAGTACATCCAAACATGAGATGATTACTTCCACACCAAAAAAAACTCTCTGATAGGTTAGGAGTGATAGTTATTTAATATCTAATTGAATGAGTGGATTGATAAATGATGGTGGAGTATTTCTTTGCACTTATTGAGCCTAGGGAACAATGAAAGTGGTTGTAGAAAATTAGAAAGATCAAATTATTCATTCAAGGAACTCCTTTTGTTGCTACCAATCCCCCAAATTGACCATAATTTTAGTCAACTAGGATTAATCATCAAGCCCTACCACATGGACCAATAATTTCTCATAGTTATGCCACCCTATCAATGGTTTAGTATTTATGTCCTACATTCAATCACCCACTATAGCATCCTCATCACCACCTTCCCTTAATAACTATTATTTCTTGTGAAACTACGATTGACTAGTCATTGTCGCCTTGCAACTTGTTCCTAGCATTCTTTACTAACTACCATGACTTGACAAAAGTTAAAGTTAGATTATACCCATTTCATTGCTACCTTGACCTAGTATTACTGTTTAACCCTTGGAACCAAATAAAACAAAGGGAATCACTCAATCACAACTCAAGGCTTAGCCACCTCTTAATCCATGGTAATAATGTGCTAGCCATACAGCCAAATGATCTAATAATGTATGATATGTCTTGGACACTAGAGATATACTTTATCACATCATCACAACTTAGAACATAGCATGTCAACATAACCTTGCAATTGGGTGAAATCAAAGAAAAGTGCACCTTCACTATCTTAATCTCAGTCAACACTCAATTTCCCATGACAATGTGAATCATACAGTAATGAATTAAAATATTAAAGGAAAAATATGAAACAAAGGATATGGCCAACATTAAATCATTTCATGAGAATCTTAGGTGATCATTAAAATAGATCCTTATTTGAATTTGACTTTTTTGGTGGGAGGGAAACTTGAGCTAACATTAGCCATGGACAATTTCTTTATGTGCATTTTGGTATTATCTCCATCGGCATGATGGGAGTGGACGTATGGGTTCCACATGATTGGGAGGTGCAGATACCTTCACCACTACTAGGGACTAGTGTGCAAAGATGGCTCTTTATTCTAGTATGACTATTGCTTGTGTTTCACTTAGTACTTCAGGTTCTAGAGTATGTTATCTTGTGATTTATGCTTTCATTGGAATGCTTGTATATCATGTTTAGATGATGTTAGTATTGATGCATTTCCTTATCATGATGTTTAGCATATGTAAGATGATTAGTTTGTTTTGTAGGATTATTTTATGTTTTACTTCTAATGTTTTAGATTTCCTTATTCTTATGTTGTAGCACATTTTAGTAGTGACATCCTCAAAAGATAGCACTGATGATCTGGTCATTAGGTTGGGGTGTTATGCATAGGGGATGTCTAGGACCCACAATGGTCTTATGATGCTATTATGATTGGGAGGAAACAAGTTATTAGTTTGGTTGTTTGGTTCATTTTGATGTCATTTTATTTTATTATGATGTTTTTTTAGTACACTTCAATGTTACCTTCTATAGTTTCTCTTCACTATTATGTTAGATGGTTAGATGTAGTTTCCATCTTGTAGTTATTGTTTTGAGTGTCTTTCCCTCAATTGTGGAGCTAGTACTCCCTAATGTGGAGGTTTGATTCTTATTTTATCCCTTTTTTTGGTCCTTAGAGTAATTCTTTCTTTCTCTAGGTGACCATGCATTAGCATTGGGTGATACTTTAAAGTATCACACACCGAAAGGAGAAGAATCATGTGATACAAGAAAGTATCGTAGACCCATGTAAACTTTATCATGCAACACTCTATTGTATCACATGCCTACTAGAGAAAGGTCATATGATACTAGTAAAGTATCACATGCCTTCTTGATAAGTTTCACCCAAACCTTTATTGTATCACACACTTTCATTAAAAAGGTCATACAATACTAGGAAGTATCATACTATGGTGATTTAAAGTAGCACCTCGGTTTTGGAAAAACCTATCTAGGTAGATAGCAAGCACTTTTCAATTTGAATAGAAGAGTTTTGGAGGTGTTTTGAATACCCTTTATGGTTTTCCCGAATAAATTTGAATTGCATTTCAAATTTGGTATGTTTTTCGATTCATATTTGTTTGCATCCTTCTGTGGTTAGTCATTTTTTTTGGGTAGTGGTGTTTGGAGATTCATTGGTTGTCAAGATGGTGGTTAATTCTTCTATTGTGATCTTTGTGATCCTTGTATGATGTTGTTGTGTAAACTCATACTTGTTAAAAAAAATCTTGGCTTGTGTTTCATCCTTGTTCCAAGGATCTTCGGGTAGGGCATTACATCTAGTATCAGAGCCCATGTTGCAACATTGGGATCTTTGTGTCATTCTTCCACTATGTTGTGTTTTCTATTTTTTATTTCTATTATATGGTTGATATTGTGACATATTGTAGGTTCATGTTTGCGTCTCTTATTCTTGTGATGGATGTTTCTCACTTTATCTTGTTACTTCCATAGTGATGCCTCCTACATGAAGACCTTATAGATAAGTTGTTCTAAAAGAATGCCAGGAAGAGGAAAAATAGGATGGTAGGGGAGAATAGGTTAATAATAATTAGAATTTCATAAGGGCATTGGTACCAGTGCTTCAGGAGATTCTTGCTCAATTGGGCCCTCATGTAGAGGAGCACCAATAGGAACATAATTAAGAAGATGGATCTCATCATGGAGATTCCATCTGTTAGAGCATAGAGGAGGAGCATGAACAAGAATGTTCTCATATGTCACCTAGTGGTAGAAGGCACTAATGGAGAGGTTGTGGTCATAATGACAATGATGATTTTACACAAATTCAAATGATGTAGGAACTTTAGAGCTCTAAACTAACATAGTTTGATGGCTAGAGGAGATGACTTAAGGTTGAGACCTAGTTGCTTGATATGGAGCATTGTTTCTCCTTACTACCTTATGGGAGTAATGTAAAGGCCTTGTTGGCTCCTGATATAACAATTTTGGAAGCCAAGAAACCAAGCCAATACATCTAAGGTTAGAAAATTCCTATGATGGATGCACTTGACTACAATCTTGGGCCAACTATAAGGATAAATCCTTCTTCTTCTTCAGGCTCTATTAGACCTAGGTGGGTGGACCTTAGACTCTTTATATGGTACCATTGTAAAGGCATACAACTAAATCTAGAAAATAGATAAAACCCCTTAATCTTCTATGTTTATGCAAGCATCCATGGATGAAATACCTACTTAATAGAGCACATGAGCTTGATAAACTAAGTGAGGGAAAACTCTTTTAATTCTTAAACACAAAGGAAAGATATTTGATTAAGATTTGTATCTCAGCATAACCCAAGTATGGAACAATAGAGAACATGAATCCTTCAAGCTAACCAGTCTCTTATCCATTGGGCATCAACTAAACCTTAACATGTAGATGGATACTTAAATTATACTCATACATTTAGGCATGTGATCTATCTATTTGACTTGAAAACATACATCAATCTACATAACAACTCTCGTACATATTGTAAAATCCTTCTAGTGTAACCTGCAACCCTATTAGTATAAACAAGCATTTACTTGGCTTCTTTGTTCCAATAGCAAATTAATCCTAATATACAACCTTAAGGGGTTGCAACTGAGTTCAAGACCTTAGTTCTTAAGCACAGAACATTGCAAGTAACAAAAGAAAGAGATGAGAATAAGAATAAAATTAAGAAGGTTAAACTCTTTGCATTAATTTCATTGAAAATACTACATCATATGTATATAAAAATTCAGATGAGAACACCAAGAATGACTATATAATATGGAATGATTCAAAAGAGATATACTATGCTATTCATAACAAGAGAATACTAAGAAAAATTGGTATCACAACTATGAGAAAACTCAAGAATTTGGAACCAAAATAGTTTCACAATCCACCTAAAATCTTCAAAGAATTGGAACCCTTACAATAAGTAGAAAAGGATGATATATAGGAGAGAAAATATTTCTATTGGAAATTATTGAAAAGATCATGAATGAAGAATGGAACTAGTAAAGAATGTTTTCAATCATTATTTTGTCATTGATGTCAAAATTGCTACTTGCAAGAATTAAAATTTCTTAAGTGATCCAAGTACTATCAATTGGTTGATTAACAAGGAGGCAATCAATAAGATGTAACTAGAGCACCTAGAGAAAGGTTGAAGTTATGATGTTGTAAAGAAGTATAAGGATCATCTAAGTCATTGATGAAATAGTGTATTGATGACATACTCTAAGACACAAAGGATGGACACACTGAGACACATAAAAAATGTAATGTTTAACTAAGTCATTTGTAAAGCCTAACTAGGTTTATTAGAGAGAGCGGGGCAAGCTAGTTAGAGCCAAGTGATTATTTAGGTGCTGAGTAACACATAATTGTTTAGGTGATGAGCATCAGAAAAAGGTAATGGATGTCGAGTAAGTCTTCAAGTGCCAAGAAAAGAAGAAATGCTATAGGTGCCAAGCACTAGTAAAACAATAGTAGGAGCTGAGTAACATAGAAGGTGTCGAGCATCAATAAACAAATAATGCCAAGTTTCTACATTATTTTTTAAGTCACAAGATAACCCAAATCAGTGAGGATAAGTTTGTTACACCGAATTTTGTGAATTAGTTAGATGATAAGGATGATGAGTAGATGTCACAAAATTTTATGTAAACCATGCAAACCAATTCAAGGTGAATGTTAATGGATTTATCATGAAGTTTCTAGAAGAAGCAATTTGGAGGGAAAATAATACCATTTTCTCATGATCAAATTAAGATTTGAGTGGGAAATGAAGAATATAAATTCTTTATAAGGAGTTATAGGTCAAAGATCAAGCACATGTGTGAGAGGGAGTTGGTCAAAAGAGTGTTTGTGCGAAGGAGCCAAGAGAAGGCTAGGGTGAAGTTTCAAGAAGAGGGCACAGTGAGGAGTAAGAAAAGTGCATCAAGACTCTGAGTTGATCGAGTGACCATAGAGTGCATTGGCATAATGAGTGGAAGAACTTAAGAAGACAAATCTTGAAGGGTGAACAAGCTATCAGCACTATAAGGAAGAAAATAAAAGAAAAGAAAAGAACTAAAGAGTGATATGAAATCTGCATGATTAGGGTTGCAATCTTTATCAGGTCAAAACCTTTCTAATACTTTCTTACCATTGTATTAGATATTAAAATCCTACCTTTTTAGGTTAGCTTAATAGCTAGGTGGATAAGCCTCAAGAAAAGGATATTAGATCCCCAAGAGAAGGATAAAGAGATCCTCAAGAGAAGGATAAAGAGATCCTTAGGAGAAGGATAGGAGATCCTTAGGAGAAGGGTAAGAGATCCTTAGAGAGGGATAAAAGATTCTTTTTAGAAGGTGATTATCCCATGGACTTGGGTGAGCCTACTAGCTCTATGTAAATCCTTTAACAAGCTGATATTCTAAGTTGAATTTTCTTAAGTACTCTAACAGGGTGTAGAAATCCTTTAACAGGGTCACATTTAACAGTGTGTTTTAACCTTTAACAAGGGAGGCCTTTAACAAGGCAAACCATCATAAGTGGTTGAAATTAATTGCACAATTATTTTGTGGGTGTCATCCCCACCCCATTTTTACCTTCTTATTCCTAGAGGGTTTCTAGGTTACTGTTGTCACTTAGGTTTGCACCCTTGTCCAAGGCCTATGCGCAAGGACAACCTAGTGAAACATGGAAACAACCTCCAAGCTGTGGGACTTGGACTACGAGGTTGAGTCTCTAGAGAAGGCTGACTTCCTCTTACTGTCAAGGTGCACCTATCTATTCTCAGAAGGGAAAGGGAGAAAGAGAGCATCAAAGCAAATCTACCTAGTCTAATCTAAGGCGGTGATGCACCAAAACAGAGTGTTCAGACTCATTCCTGCCCATGTATATGCTACAAAACCATAATAACATACAAAAGTCATACACATCTAGACTTATATCGATTAGTAATCATATACAGATCAGGAGAAACCAACCAAATGACACTAGGAAAAGGAGATTTCACTTATGTATTATTCGATAGGCCAAAGATAGATACAGTATGCAGATCGTTGATCTCAATAATACACCAATGGGAGGCAAAGTGATGCACATTCACACTGATGGCTGAAAGAGATGATACAGGTTATTACATGGCTCAGAGATAAAGGGGTCTTACACTGCAAGTCTGCAAGCAGTAGCAAAGGAATCAGGAAGAATTGACCCTAAGAACAGATCACGAAACTGCCTTTATAGATCAGGCACAACTGAAGATTTTCGAGTTACATTCACTTCTTACCTACTGGCATTAACTTCCTGTCATGAGAATCCAATCGAGGATCTGGATTGAAATCCTGGCCTGTGTACCGAGAAATCTCATTTCTTTTGAGAAGAGCCTAGAGAAGATAGAAACGGCGCCACAACATTCCCTGACATGGTAGATGGATCGACCGGATGGGTGGAGTGTCCTTATGTCTTGCATTCATTCCTGGTAGGTCAGAAATGATCGCGAAGATCAGATCACAAGATACGTTGATCGCCTCTGCATTTTGGTTCATGAATCATCCAAGCCTATCAGTCGACACGACTCCCTATAAGCCTACTAGGCCACGCGGGCCAATTGTAATCCTTTGTCTTGCCACCTGGAGAGTCCTTCCACGGTTGACTGCCTTCATCAAACTAACCGCGCCACCTTATCACCTAACCGCTGGCCGTCAGCTAATTGCCACATTGAAAATTGAAATGCGAGGACACATGTCTTCCGAGCGCTAACTTGCTATTATAAAATCTGCGCAATTCCTTCATGGCAAGATAGCGTCGACCCTAGATTCTCACAGATCTGATGGTGGAGAATCGACCCCTCAATGCGCTGATTGCATTAAGAAACTCGGCCCCACGACGCATCTGTGTTCTGACTTGGCACACTTGGTTGTTTCTGATTCGTCGCGGAATCTCTTTCCTATGACTGGGCCCCATCCAAATCGGCACCACCTCAATGATGCATCCAGTGAGACCTGACCCCATCGATACATGTCAGTCGAGTGCGATGTCGCCATGGTAAAAATCCCGTAGCTTCACTAAGGTGACATGGCGCCTACCGTTGATCTCTTCAAATCTGACAGTGGAGAACCTGACCTTTCATAACCCTCTGTTCCTATTGATTCACTAGGCCCACCAACACGTGGCATCCCCCTATTGGTTCGTCAGTCACCCCACCCTATTTGCTTCTGATGGCATGAAATGCAGCCCTGCCAGGACACGTGGCGCACGAGCGCCATGTCGCTGATGCTAAAGTTTGAGCAGCTCCTGATGGCGAGATAGTGCCAGCCATAGATCTCCTCAAATCTGACGTGACCTTTCGTAACCCTTCGTTACTATTGATTTGCTGTCGTGACACGGGCTCCGCCAACTGGGCAGATAAGGTACGCAATGGGGGCCAATATTTGTCTGAAGTTCTCACCATTTATTTTCTTCGGCCTGCCAAACTTTATGCAATCGTCGTAACATTTTCGGCCACGTGTCCCGCCCACCGTCGTGAGTATCTCCACCTGGCGCTATGTCGCCATGGAGATTTTTCGGTTGGCGTGTGATAGCGCCATAGCGCTTGAGGTGCCGAAAAACTTTCCTGACCCGCCCTCCGTTGTAGCCTCCTGCCGGGCCCACCAACATGTGTTGTTCAGGCGTGATGTCACCAACACTACCTCCCGTGTAACTTTCGATGATGAGATCGCGCCGACCGTTGATCTATCTAAAATCTGACGATCACAAAACCTTGGTGAGTCGGGGCATTAAAATAGCAATTTTTTGGGTAATCGTTGAACATGCCGTGGATTTGAATTTGAACCTTTTGGTGGCAAAACCAGAGGTAACACTTCTGGCGACTCGTAGGGGGCATGAGCCTGCTCGATGCATGACCAGTGCCTAAGAATGATCCATTGGGCTATGGAGTCGAAAGAGGACCAGGAGGCACAAGCTAAGAGCTGCAAGAACCCTAAACCTTAAAGAGGAAATCAAAACATTAAAAGCCCTTAAGGTTATAACTCTGCTTCTATGATTGGAAACAAAAAACAAAAAATGGGACCTCCTCAGCAGCATGAGACATGTCAAAGATGACTCACGAAGAGGGCCATGTGCTCGTGCACTTATTGCAAAATAGAAACAAGTAGGAAGCAACTAGATTAACTATGTACATAGATTCACAACCCTTCAAAAATAGGGCTTCAGATAGATCGCATTGACTGGAATGGGTAGAACTTCACCACTTGGCCTGCTTAGTTGGAATGCGTTGGCCTATTTGCAACTGGAAATCAGATAAGGGCCACTCCATAATGGGTCAAATTTGGAGTGCCTTCCTGGTTTTGCTCTGTCTGAGTCCCACTTGAGAACTAAATCTCCCTCTCTGAAGATTCTGGCCCTTGCCTTCTTGTCAAAATTCCTCTTCATCTGTTGCTGGTGAATCCCTAGAGTTTTCATGGCTTTGTTTCTCTTTTCTTCCAACTCAATTAGTTCTGCCATTCTTATTGACATGGCATCATTTTCAACCAGTTCCAACTGATGAGCCAACTCCAAGGATGGGAACTCCAATGAGATTGGGAGTCTAGCTTCCCTACCATATACTAGCACAAAAGGTGAATTCCCAATAGATCTCTTGGGTGTTATTCTATCAGCCCACAGAGCAGTCCTTAATTTCTTGTGCCAGGTCCTCTGATTGTCTTCTATTGTCCTCTTCATAATTCTGATCAGATTCTTGTTGGAAGATTCAGCCAAACCATTACCCTAAGGATAGTAGTTTGATGATGTGCTTAGGTAGATATTGTGATTCATAGCCCATGCACAAATTTGGGTTCCAATAAAACACTTGGCATTATCTGAGATGATAGTAGAAGGAGCACCAAATCTAGATACAATTCCATCAAGGAATTCAACAACAGATGGCTCTGTGGCATCCTTCAAGGCAACTACCTCTGTCCACCTAGTGAAATAATTAGTAGCAGCCAAGATCCATTTATGACCTACACTAGATGGAGGATTAATGGGGCCTATAAAATCCAACCCCCACTGAGTGAATGGCTGATCCACCTGAATAGGATGAAGAGGAAGAGCTACAAGTCTCTGTTTGCCTGAGAAAAAAGCACATTTCTCACATTTCCTCACATACCTATAACAATCATGGAATAGAGATGGCCAATAATATCCAGCCCTCATGATTTTCATAGCGGTTGCTCTTGCAGAGAAGTGGCGGCCATCAGGGCCATCGTGGAGTTCTCTAATCACCCTTTCAGCCTGATTCACTTCAACACACCTCAATAGGGTCCCATTAAAATCCCTCCTGAATAGGATATTGTCAATCACAACATAGGGGATGGATTGTAGTCTATATTGTCTTCTTTTAGTTTTGTCGAATCCCTGAGGGTATCCATTCCCTAATAAGAAATTCTTCATGTCATTTATCCAGCTCCTTGGACCATCAGCATATCTTTCCTCCTGCTGCTCTGCTATCACCATGGCAACTTCTTCATCTAAGTTCTGATCTGATAACATTTCTTTACATAATCCTCTTCCTCTTACCAATTTGGTAATCTGAATGTCAACATCATATTCCATTACCCTAGTGATCCATCCAGCTCTCTTCTCACTGACATCTTTGTTTAACAGGAAGTCTTTTACACTTGCATGGGGCACCAACAAATGGATCCTATTATGGGATAAGAGGTGTCTAAACTTCTTCAAGGCTCTAATGAGTGCAAGGGCCTGCTTCTCAACAAAGCTATACTTATCTTCATATTCCTTAAGCCCTTCACTAAAGAAGGCTATGGGCTGCTCCTCATTCCTGTCATTTGTTTGGGTCAAAATAGCAGAGATACTTGACTCACCACCTAAACTGTAGAGGATGAAATCTTTCTCAAATTTTGGATTCATGAGGGTAGGGGCTGATGCTATGGCTGCCTTGATCTTTTCAAAACTCTCCTTCCCCTCCTTGGTCCATGAGAAGACCATATCTTTCTTGAGCATGGTTGTAAGGGGTTTCACCATGGTGGCAAGATTAGGAATAAACCTTCTTACAAAATTTATCCTACCAAGGAAACTTTGTAGCCCTTTCTTGTGTTTAGGTAGAGGAAGGGAAAATATTTCTTTTGTCCTTTCTGGATCAACGGTCAATCCATCCTTAGATACAATGTGTCCCAATAGTTTTCCTTGGTCTGTAGCAAAGACACATTTGGCTAGGTTGAGAGATACCCCAAACTTTCTACATCTTAGAAATACCTATCTCAAATGATCAAGATGATCTTCCACATTCCTGGAATACACAGTTATATCATCAAGCTATACCAAGACAAACTTGTCAATTAATCTTCTGAAAGCTACCTCCATTGCCTTTTGAAATGTGGCACCTGCATTTGTTAACCCAAATGGCATTTTGCAATAAGCATAGGTGCCCCATTTAGTAGTAAATTTTGTCTTGTATCTATCAGACTCTTTAACCAGCACTTGGTTATAACCAGAAAACCCATCAAGAAAAGAGAATCTCCTTGACCCACTGACCTTGGACAGAATTTTCTCCATAGAAGGGAGAGGATGGTGATCTTTAAGGGAAGCCTGATTGAGATCCCTAAATTCCACACATAATCTGATTTCTCCATTTTTCTTCCTCATAGGGACAAGGTTAGCTACCCATGATGAGTGTTTGATAGGAAAAATTATGTTAGCCTCAATCAGTTTGGATAGTTCTTTCCTCATTAAAGGTTCAATCTTGGGATTCACTGGCCTCTGCTTTTGCCTTACTGGTTTCACCCTATCAACTAAATCTATGGTATGCTGAAACAAACTAGGGTCAAACCCTTTTAAATCATCATATGTCCAAGCAAATACATCACTAAATTCTTGACATAGATGAATGAAATCTTCTTGCTCAGCTTTAGAACATACCTTCCCCATGTTAAGAGATTTTCCATTAGCAATAGTAACTGGGGCATGGTCATCCTTTTCTGCAACTAGATTCATCCCTTTGCCCCTTGTTTGATCATCAGGATTAAAGACGCCCTCCAAGGTAATGAGACCCTTGGGTAGCTTGTTGGAACCGAGATGAATGATCTGATCACCGTATTGATCTTGTAGTCTTAGCTGACTTCTGTCTGAAAATTCTACTTCATTCTGCAAGAAGCTCACAATTTTCTCATCAGACTCGAACACTTGCCAATGAGTATTATTATCAGGAACAGCAGGCCTCACCACTACCCTTATTTGTTGTTTCTTTTCTTCCTCAAGATTCCCTGGCACATCATAAGATGCACCCACTGCTGCAAGTCTGTCAGCATGTTTATTTTCTTTCCTAGGAATGCTCTGAATGTTAAATGCATTGAAACCTTCAAGCAAATCCCAGACTCTATGTTTATAAGACTTGAGCAGGCCGTTTTTGGTGATATTCTGATTTCTCACTTGGTTCACTACCAACTCACTGTCCCCATATACTTGCAAGGCTTGAATTCCCCTTTTTTGGGCAAGTAGGAGACCTTGGATCAAGGATTCATACTTGGCCACATTATTGGTACAACTGAATTGGAACCTAAAGGAGAAGTAGTATCTTATTTGTGTAGGAGAGATCAACATAACACCAGCCCCTGATCCATTTTTATTCCTTGAGCCATCAAAGTACATTCTCCATACTCCATTTAAGTCGTCATTAGTCCTAACAAGGTCATGAACTTGAACCTCCTTCTCTATTATGCAATATGTACTAAGGCCTGTCTCAAGGGTTTCCGACATAGATTCAAACTGACATGCATTTTCCCACTCATCCAAGAAGAAATCAGGAATCTCTACTATGGAAGTGACAAGCTCGTTTACTATGTTATTTTCGTTCACTTCCAGGATAGGGCAATTCATATTGATGAAGTTGGGAGTGTAGGGTTCAGTGTGGTGAAGGGCTTGAGGTTCTGCTCTTATTAAAGCATTGGCCCCATATCTGGTCTTAAACGACATGTAAGACCAATCAGCAGATATGAATCCACCAATTTGAGCAGTGAAGTCTCTCGAAAGACAGATGGCAAAATAGGGCTTAACCTCAGCCACAGATATGTCTTGAATCATAGTACAACTAGGGCATGCATGTAGGGGCATTTCCACACTTCTAAGGATGCCTACGGTTTTGACAGTACTCCCATCTAGTTGTAACACATCCCTAACAATGGGCTCATATTTCATCCCTAAAGCATCAGCAACACACCTAGGCATTACTGAGCTGCTAGCCCCTGAATCTATCATGCAATTATGGACTAATTTGCCCCCTATAATCAGAGAAACATAAAATGGAGGAGGTCTAACCTTTTTATTTTCCTCCACATCTTCTGCTGGTTGTACTAAACTAGTGGCACTCTCCATGGTAGATGACTGATCCTTGGGCTCAATCCTTTCCAATTCTTGCTGCAACATCTTCTTCTATATTGGTATGGTAGCAACAACATCCCACATGGAAATGTTTACATTGGTCTTCTTCATTTTCTCTACCACACTCAATGGTGCACTAGGGATTTTGGTAGAAACTTTGGGGGCTGCACATATAAGAGGTTGAGGTGGGACAACAAAAGGATCACTTGCGTCCTCATTTCTTTGACCTTGCTTTTGCTATTGTGAGGTGTCTGTCTACTCATTTGCTGTCTGTGTGTTAGGTATAACACTTGAAGTTGAGGCCTGTTTAGGAGAAGGAGGAGCAACATGTTCCATAGCTCTCTTCTTGCTTCTTGTGTTATGAGCAACGAAGTCCTGGTTTACATTACAATGTTCCTCCATTCGGTGATTCATAAAAGAGCAATCACCCTGCCTCTGAACATATGAGGCTTCCTTGGGATGATCTTCTTTGTGTGATTGCTTTACTATGGACTCCTGGACAGTTAGGGCCAAATAAGATTCTACTTTATGACACAAGCAGTAGGTATAAGAATAGTTACATGAGGGACAAAAATCTTGGTCTTGGGCCAAGTTATTTTGAGGGACTATAGCTCTATTCTGATTTGAGCTTGAAGTAGAAGCATGAATACTCTGCCTATTCTGATCAAAAGAGCTATTCCACTGATTAGGAGGCCTACCACCATTTGGAGCCTGATATTGCAATTGGGGAGGCTTGCCACCCTGGGCCTATTGTCTTTCTAAGGCCACCACCTTGTTACTCATCTTTTGTATTAGAGAAAAACTATCCTCTAGTCTCTTCCCTTGGTCCTTCAACTCCCTCCCCTGCTCTTGTAATTTTTTATCCAGGGTCTTTTCTCTTTTATTTTCATTTAATACTAGACCTTGGAGCATTTCCTTGAGTTCATCTATTCCGTTTGAGGATGTGGAAGCTTGGGGAACTGGAGTAAGGGCTTGTGATGTAGAGATTGTAGGGAGAGGGGCTATTGCTGGTTGGTGGTTGGGAACATCAGGAAAGAAAGGCATAGGAGGCCTTGGGGCCAACTTTCCTCCTTGTATTAGAATTTTCTCAGCTTTTATGGCTGTCTCATAAGCATTAGGTAATGTATCTCCTCCCATAGTTTGGATTGTAGTGGCAATATCATTGTTAAAAGCTCTAAGGTAATGCAAGAAAGCATTACCAGGGGTAGGTTTCACTATAGTAGGTATTCTATCCCATGTCTTTTGGAATCTGTAATTAAAATCAGTCATACATTCATGGGGGGCTCTTTTTATTGTAGTCATCTGCTCTAATAGTGACAAATGGTCACTTTTATCCTCAAAATGTTTGCATAATCCTGCTCCTAGTCCATCCCAATCAGTTATGGAACCATGAGCTAAGCCTCTATACCACTGTAATGCTTTTCCTTTTAGAGATGAGGCTATAAGTCTGACAGCAACATCATCTTTCGTAATACCATGAATATTGCAGACATTCGCTACCTCTTGGATATGCTCTAAGGGGGAAACAGAAGTTTCACCAGTAAAATTAGGTATGCTTTTTAGTGCAGCTACTGGTATATCATGTCTTTGGGCTAACAACAGAGGACTTCCACCATTAAAGGTGGAAAAAGGATGAACTCTTGGTTGTGCCATATAAACAAGTGTTCTATTGATGAGTGTTGATGGCAATCTAGGTTGAGTTTAGACAGAAGGAGGAGTAGAGATAGATCTCACAGGTATGTTGATTGTTACTCCACCTCTAACTAGTGATAATGAAGCTCTAGCCCTCCTTCTTCTAGGACTTGAAAATGAGAGTTCTTGATATTGAAAATTACCTCTAGAAGATGCCCTTGTTTCAGCTCTGGGCATGAATTTCTGCAACTTTAGCCTGAAACCAGATTTGTTGATGCTCAGAGTCGCCAAGTACTTGATGAATCAGCCTCTTGAAGGCTTGAATACTGAAGCCAGCACTACTCCTTCAGCATTAATCTCAGAAACTCTTTCTTCTTTTGACACCAGTAGACATGAAATCTTCTGATATAAGTCCCACTGGGCGTGCCAAAAACTGTTGTCACTTAGGTTTGCACCCTTGTCCAAGGCCTATGCGCGAGGACAACCTAGTGAAACATGGAAACAACCTCCAAGCTGTGGGACTTGGACTATGAGGTTGAGTCTCTGGAGAAGGCTGACTTCCTCTTACTGTCAGGGCACACCTATCTATTCTCAAAAGGGAAAGGGAGAAAGAGAGCATCAAAGCAAATCTACCTAGTCTAATCTAAGGCGGTGATGCACCAAAACAGAGTGTTCAGACTCATTCCTGCCCATGTATATGCTACAAAACTAGAATAACATACAAAATTCAAACACATCCAGACTTATATCGATCAGTAATCACATACAGATCAGGAGAAACCAACTGAATGACACTAGGAAAAGGAGATTTCAATTATTTATTATTCGATAGGCCAAAGATAGATACAGTATGCAGATCGTTGATCTCAACAATACACCAATGGGAGGCAAAGTGATGCACATTCACACTGATGGCTGAAAGAGATGATACAGGTTATTACATGGCTCAGAGATAAAGCGGTCTTACACTGCAAGTCTGCAAGCAGTAGCAAAGGAATCAAGAAGAATCAACCCTCAGAACAGATCATGAAACTTCCTTTATAGATCAGGCACAACTGAAGATTTCCGCGTTACATTCACTTCTTACCTATTGGCATTAACTTCCTGTCATGAGAATCCAATCAGGGATCTGGATTGAAATCCTAGCCTACATACCGAGAAATCTCATTTCTTCTGAGAAGAGCCTGGAGAAGATAGAAATAGCGCCACAACATTCCCTGACATGGTAGATGGATCGACCGGATGGGTGGAGTGTCCTTATGTCCTGCATTCATTCCTGGTAGGTCAGAAATGATCACGAAGATCAAATCGCAAGATACGTCAATCACCTCTGCATTTTGGTTCATGAATCATCCAAGCCTATCAGTTGACACGACTCCCTATAAGCCGACTAGGCCACGCAGGCTAATTGTAATCCTTTATCTTGCCACCTGGAGAGTCCTTCTGCAGTTGACCGCCTTCATCAAACTAACCATGCCACCTTATCACCTAACCGTTGGCCGTCAGCTAATTGCCACGTTGAAAACCGAAATGCGAGGACACGTGTCTTCCGAGCGCTAACTTACTATTGTAAAATCCACGCAATTCCTTCATGGCGAGATAGCGCCGACCCTAGATTCTCGCAGATCTGATGGTGGAGAATCGACCCCTCAATGCGCTGATCGCATTAAGAAACTTGCCCCACGATGCATCTGTGTTCTGACTTGGCACACTTGGTTGTTTCTGATTCACCGCGAAATCTCTTTCCTGTGACTGGGCCCCATCCAAATTGGTGCCACCTCAATGATGCATCCGGTGAGACCTGACCCCACCGATATGTGTCAGTCAGGAGAGATGTCGCCATGGTAAAAATCTCGCAGCTTCACTAAGGCGACATGGTGCCTACCGTTGATCTCTTCAAATCTGACGATGGAGAACCTGACCTTTCCTAACCCTCTGTTCCTATTGATTCACTGGGCCTGCCAACACGTGGCATCCCCCTATTGGTTCGTCAGTCACCCCACCCTATTTGCTTCTGACGGCATGAAATGCAGCCCCGCCAGGATACGTGGCGCATGGGCGCCATGTCACTGATGCTAAAGTCTGAGCAGCTCCTGATGGCGAGATAGCGCCAACCGTAGATCTCCTCAAATCTGACGGTGGAGAACTTGACCTTTCGTAACCCTCCGTTCCTATTGATTCGCTGTCGTGACATGGGCTCCGCCAACTGGGTAGATAAGGTACATAATGGGGGCCAATATTTGTCTAAAGTTCTCACCGTTTATTTTCTTTGGCCCGCCAAACTTTATCCGATCGTTGCAACATTTTCGGCCACGTGTCCCGTCCACCGTCGTGAGTATCTCCACCGGGCGCTATGTCACCATGGAGATTTTTTGGTTGGCGTGTGATAGCGCCATAGCGCCTGCAGCGCCAGAAAATTTTCCCGACCTGCCCTCCATTGTAGCCTCCTACCGAGCCCACCAACATGTGTCATTCGGGCGTGATGTCGCCAACACTACCTCCCGTGCAACTTTTGATGATGAGATCGTGCTGACAGTTGATCTATCTAAAATTTGATGGTCACAGAACCTTGGCGAGTCGGGGCATTAAAATAGCAATTTTTTGGCTAACCGTTGAACAGGCTGCGGATTTGAATTTGAACCTTTTGGTTGCAAAACCAGAGGTAACAGTTACCAAAATCCATTGTGTTATGGTGTGATGCATGTTTACTTTTCATGATTTTTTAATGTTTAATTGCATGCATGATAAGAAAGTAAAAGGATAGTACTTCTAATTCAACCCCCCTCTTAGTTATTGTCAAGAATTCTAACAATTGGTATCAGAGCTCACTGTTGATTTGTTTCAAGGTACTAGTAGCAGGAAGATCAAGATGTCCAAGAGAGAAGTTCCCAAGCTAAACAAAGACAACTTTGTTGCATGGCAAAGTCTAATGAAGCTACACCTCAGATCAATAGGTGACAATGCACAATCCTCAATCATAGTTGATCATGTAGACCCTGTAGGACCCCTCACTGCAAATGACATGAGAAAGAAGAAGGAGGACAATCAAGCGATGTTAGATATTGCTTCAGCACTAAGCTATGCCTAGTATGATGACATCAAAGAATGTGGTACTACACATCAAATGTGGGAAACATTATCAAGAATCTATGGAGGAGATGATATTGTCAAGAGAGCCAAAAGAGAGAGCCTAAGAGGAAAGTTTGATGACATGAAAATGGAAGGAGAGAATGTTGCTCAATATGGTGAAATGATGAAAGAAGTGGTAAGTGCCATAAGAAGCCTAGGAGGACAGTTAGTAGAAGAAATAGTATGTAGCAAATACATGAGAACTTTTCTTCCTATCTATGTGATAAGAATATCATCCATCCAAGAGCTAAGGTGTGTACTGGGTAATGCATTGTCATTTGAAGGAATAATTGGAAGACTCACTACCTTTGAGCTATCCAAATTTGACAACTAAAAGCTAGAAAAATTTGAATCTGCATTCAAAGTGAAGATGAAAATAAAAGACAATGAGGAGGTGAAAACAAAGAAAAAGAATAGAAAAGGAAAGTATGTATCTAGTGACGACAGCACCAATGAAGATGATGTAGACTAATTGGAGGCATTACTAGAAAGAAGATTTCATAGAGGAAGAGGGAAATTCAAAAGTAAGTTTCCAATCATTTGTTTCAATTGTAATGAAGTTGGTCACATTGTAGCCAAATGCACACAAAAGAAAAATTATAAGGATGGAGGAAACTTCAAGAACAAGAAAGAGGACAAAAAAGAATACAATGGTAAAGGAAAAAGATGCTACATTGTTGAAGAATACTTTGATTAGAATGATGATGAAGTAGTCTATTTGGCTATGAAAGATGAATTAGATGAAGATGAAGCAACTACCCTGGTAACCTGCATGAACAAGAATGATAAATGGATTATAGATAGTGGATGCTCTCATCACATGACTGGAGATAAAAGTAAGTTCATTTCCTTTACTCATTATGAAGGAAATAGTGTTAGATTTGGTAACAATGCACCATGTCAGATCAAAGGGAAAGGTAGTATCAAGCTTACTAAAAAGATATCATGTGATAATGCATACTATGTTGAAGGCTTGAATTACAACTTTTTAAGTGTCTCATAGTTAGGCAACATAGGATGCAAGGTTGAATTTGAAAATAGAGTTGCCAAGATTTATGATTCTTAAGGAAGTTTAATAGGAAAACGTGATCAAAATAGGAGTAATTTGTTTTACCTAGACATGGAAGATGCTTCTTGTCTCATTTTTCAAACTGATGATGTATGGTTATGGCACAAGAGGCTATGTCATGTAAATTTTGACAATTTAATAAACATCAAAAAAATGAAGAAAGTCAGAGGTCTACCAAAGTTGAAGAAGCCTAATAACACTAGGTGCAAACAATGCCAACTAGGGAAGATGACCAAGTCAAATTTCAAAAGCAAGGCTTATACTTCTAATAAAGTATTAGAGCTAGTTCATACTAACTTGTGTGGTCCTATTGAAGTGCAAAGCTACAAAGGTGATAGATACATAATGCTATTTGTAGATGACTATTCAAGCATGATGACAGTCATGTTCCTAAAACAAAAATCAGATGCATTCCAAATGTTCAAATGGTACTTGGCCAAAGTTGAGAAAGAGACTAGGAAGAGCCTAAAATGTCTCAGATCTAATAGAGGAGGTGAATTCAAATCAAAAGAATTTAAAGAATTTTGCAATGAAAGAGGAATCAAAAGGTAGACATCAGCACCTAGGACTCCACCTTATAATCGTATAGTAGAAAGAAGGAATAGATTAGTTATTGAGTGTGCTAGGACCTTAATGATGGAGAAAAATGTTGCACTCAAGTACTAGAGAGAAGTTGTAAGTACTGCAATCTACACACTCAACAAAGTTCAAGTTAAGAAAGGTACAAATGCAACACCTTTTGAATTATGGTATGGGCATTCTCCTAATGTAAAATATTTCAAAATATTTGGATGCAAATGATATATATATAAAGACCCTAGAAATGGAAATTTTCATGCAAAAAGTGAGGAAGGCACATTTCTTGGTTATTCTACTAGAAGAAAATCTTATAAGTGTTTGAATGTTAACACTAACAAAGTAGTAGAAAGCACAAATGTAAAATTTTATGAGCTTCCAGAAGTTCAAAGTGTTGAGAACACCAAGAAAGTAGAAGAATACAAGACCTTTGTATATTTTTATGAAGGTACACCTAGTAATGGTGAAGTTGCAACTCAAAATGGCAATTAGCAACAAAATCTAGCATCTGCCAAACCACAGACAGTGAATGTCAAGCAATAAGAACATTTAAAAGCTGAGCTACAGAATATAGAGAATGTTCATTCAGATTTTAAGAACAACCAACATGAATGAAATGAATAAATACCTAATGAAAATACATAAGAAGGCTCAAGTTCTGAAAGAGACAACATGCAAACAAGGAAAGAACCAATATTGGCAAAGTATGTAAGAAGACATCATCCTGCAGATCAAATTATTGGAAACAAAGAGGCGAGACCAATGATAAGGAATAGACTCAAAAGTGAGACATGTTTGCTCAGCAAAATGGAACAAAAAATAGTAAGTGAAGCCATAAAAGATGATGAATAGTACAATGCTATGAAAGAAGAAATAGAACAAATTGAAAAGAATAAGACATGGACCTTAGTCTCAAGACCAGCTAACCATAATGCAATTGGAACCAAGTGGGTGTTTAGAAACAAGCTAGATGAGAATGGTGAAACCACAAGGAACAAGGCAAGACTTATTTGTAAAGGGTATGCACAAGAAGAAGGACTAGACTATGGAGAAACTTTTTCTCCAATTTCCAGAATGGAAGGAGTAAAGACCTTACTGGTATATGTACCATTCAAAGGATTTAAAGTCTATCAAATGGAGGTTAAGTTAGCATTTCTAAATGGTATTCTTGAAGATGAAGTCTACATAGAGCAACCAAAAGGATTTGTTAATGAAAATAACAAAAATAAGGTATGCAAATTGCATAAGGCTCTATATGGATTAGAGCAAGCCCCTAGAGCATGTTATGAGAGACTTAACAAATATCTAGTGCAAATAGGATTTGAAAGAACTGATGATAATAGAAACATGTACATCAAATCAGGAGAAGGTAAGGATATTCTTGTATCTGAAATCTTTGTGGATGACATAGTTTTTGGAGGAAAAGATTTGCTTTGCAAAAGTTTTGTTGACAAAATGAAACATGAGTTTGAAATGTCTATGTTTGGAGAAATCAAGTTCTTTTTTGAATTGCAAGTACATCAACTAAAACATGGTATATTCGTGACACAATCAAAGTACATCAAAGAGATACTCAATACATTTGGATTGGAAGACTCCAAAGCAATCAATACACCAATGGCAATAGAACATAAGCTATCCAAAAATGATGAATTAGTTGAAGTCAATCAAACACTATACAGATCCATGATTGGAAAACTACAATATGTTGTACATAGTAGACCAGACATAGCACTAGCAGTTGGAATAGTGGCTAGATTCTCTACTAATCCTAAAGAAAATCATCTCATGGTAGTAAAAAGGATAATGATGTATCTAAAAAGAACTGGTGATTTTGGTCTATATTACAAAAAGAATGAGAAGTTTGAGCTCAATGCATACACAGACATAGATTGGGGAGGCAACATTGATGACAGAAAAAGCACAAGTGGAGGAGCATTATTCTTAGGAAGAAGGCTAGTTACTCAGACTAGCAAGAAGGAAACTTGTTCATATCAGTCCACTATAGAAGCATAATATGTGGCAGCAATAGTCAATTGCACAAACATTGTATGGCTTAAACATCTATTGAAAGGAATGAAAGAAAAGGTAATCAAACCTGTGATACTATATTGTGATAATACAAGTGCTATAAAAATATCCAAGAATCCAGTATTGCATGCAAAAACCAAGCATATTGCAATCAAGTATCACTATGTTAGAGAATCAATGGAAGACAAACAATTGAAGATGGAGTACATTCACACAAAGGAACAAATTGTAGATATCTTCACCAAACCATTGCCCAAGGATACTTATGAATATCTTAGAGGCAAGTTGGGGGTAATGCCCCTAACTCAAGTAGTCTAAAGCAACAAAGAAGCTACCCTACATTAATAGGAACAGATCATTGAAATATCAGAAGAATGATGCAGAGGATGGCAATAGGAACCTAAATTCCAGATTAGTCATGAGCATGGTGACATAGGGAGAAAACATGAGATGCAAATGTTATATTTAGCATGTTGAAGATGCTACATCTTTAGCATTTATGTCAAAGAGGGAGATTTATGAGAAACTAATCAATGAAAGGTATAGATATGGAGATGTATGAGATCAGTAGTAAGGATGGAGTAGTCAAAAGGGAGAAGTAGAACAAAAGGATTTAGTTTGTATCAGCAAATGAGGGAGTTATATATGAAATAGAAAAAATATATAATTTTGGTGGTAACTAAGTTGATCAGCTCAATCAATTGATCAGTTTGGTTTGCCATCAATGCCAAAGAGGGAGATTATTGGAAATGATTGAAAAGATCATGAATGAAGAATGGAACTGGTAAGGAATGTTTTCAATCATTGTTTTTTCATTGATGTCAAACTTGCTACTTGCAAGAATGACAATTTCTTAACTGATCCAAGTGCTATCAAATGGTTGATTGACAAGGAGGAGGCAATCAATAAGATGTAACTAGAGCACCTAGAGAAAGGTTGAAGTTATGATGTTGTAAAGAAGTATAAGGATCAGCTAAGTCATTGATGAAATTGTGTATTGATGACATACTCTAAGACACAGAGGATGGACACACTGAGACACATCAAAGATGTAGGGTTTAACCAAGTCATTTATAAAGCCTAACTAAATTCATTAGAGAGAGCCGAGCAAGGTAGTTAGAGCTGAGTAGTTGAAGCCAAGCAATTTTAACTTTATTGTGAGTCGAGTGATTATTTGGGTGCCAAGTAACAAAAAAATGTTTAGGTGTTGAGCATCAAAAAAAGGTAATGGATGCTGAGTAAGTCTTCAAGTGGTTAGAAAATAATTAATGCTATAGGTGTTGAGTGCTAGTAAAACAACAATAGGAGCCAAGTAACACAGAAGGTGTCAAGCATCAGTAAACCAATAATGCCGAGTTGCTACAATATTTCTTAAGTCAAAAGATTCGCTAGATCAATGACAATAAGTTTCTTACATCAAATTTTGTGAATTAGTTGGATGATAAGGATGATGAGTAGATGTCACAGAATTTTATGTAAACCATGTAAACCAATTAAGGAAAATGGTAATGAATTTATCATGAAGTTTCTAGAAGAAGAAATTTAGAGGGAAAACAATACCATTTTCTCAACATCAAATTAAGATTTGAGTGGGAAATGAAGAACATAACTTCTTTATAAGGAGTTACAGGTTAGCGATCAAGCCTATGTGTGAGGGGGAGTCAAATTACAAACTGATCTCCCTCCTAGAGGAAGATAGAATTGGGTTGTGAAGGAAAATAAAATGCAGAAAGGAAGCTATTCATAGGAGCAACTAGTAGGGAAAGATAACATTCACCATTCTGTTGTTGAAAAGGTGCCTTTCTCTAAGGGTCAAAGATCTCATCTAATTTTGTCTAATGATGATTTCTATAATACCCCTAAAATGATATGTCAAGAAAAGCTTGTGTAACCACATACATTTGGTCTTGAGGATAGGACTCATAACAATCTTTTCCAACACAACACACACCCTTTCATGTTAGATTATTCCCCTGAAAAGGTCAAACCTAGACACTTAGAACCTAAAAGTTTTAATGACGAGAAAACATCTAGGTCTGAATTTACTATCCCTGATCCTGATGAGAATAAAATTTTGAAAGCACAGCTTGCTGAGCAAGAAGCTATAAATAGGAGATTTCAAAAGGAATGGGAAGAAAAGATCACAAAGGCTTATGAAGAAAAGAAAGAATTACTTAGGCGAATCACTGCTATGAAGAAGAAAAATGAGATAACAGCTATTGCTTGGCAACTTGAGATTGTGGGACAAGTTGAATAGTTTAAGAGGAAATAGTAGAATTTATTGGAAACTTAGAAAATGAATCTAGAGGGACCTGTAATATAGAAAATTAGGAACTATACTTCTCTAGAAGTTGATAAAAATAGAGTAAAAAATGTGGAACCTATTACAGGAGCTAAGGACAAAGGAAAACAAAAGGAGATTGTTATTAAGATCAATGAGCCAGTAAAGATAGTTCAAATCCATGATTCCATGTCACTTTCTGATATTGAATTAGAAAATAGAAGAAAAGAAATGGATGCTTTATCCAAGAGATTGGAGATTGTAGAAAGTGAGACTACTATAGCTGAGATGAACAATAAGATCAAATTCCTAGAAATTACCAAGAAGCAGTCAACGGTCATGCTTATAGATGATGATGGATCTAATGATGCAAATCATAATACTAATAAGGTACCTATTTCTTTCTTGTCTTCATCTTCACTAAAAGTAGATCTTAACAAATATGTTGGTGATGCTAGCACTAGTAATACTATGAATAATACTAACATGAGTAATAATAAAACATTCAATTCATCCTTAAAATTGTTGGAGAAGTCAAATTAGATGAAAATATATCTAAATCTAATTGCAATTTCATCTATAACATTAAATTTTTACTTCTTCTCTGTATAAATCCTGCTACAACTCTTCAGATCACTGGATAAAAATTTGGTGCCCTAGCTCTGAAACTTCTTTATGCTCTATTAATTTCTTGCAATTCTATAGTTCAAATAATGGTGAGATCATAGATTATATTCAAGCATTGAAATCACATGAATAAGCTTTGTTCCATATTTAACTCTTAGTAACCGTTAGCTCCAAATTGCAATCAGCTTTAAATTTTATCCATATATTTTCACCACATTGGGTGGTTCTAATTCAAAAAGCAGCAAAATTTTTGGCAAAAAAAATGGCCACATGCATTATTGCTTACCTGCATTCCCTAAATTTATTACATCTTAAAATAGCGGGTAAGCACCAATCATTGATCAAGACAAGATCAATGACTACACAAATTTATAGTTGACTAAGGCCCTATCATCCATTTTAACCAATAGGAAGTCTCCATGTGAGTTTGTTCCTTTTGAAAACCTCCACACAAGTGAGTCCCATATAACCTCCTGAGAAAATGAATACTTGATGCCATTTTTTCCACGTGTCAAGCTGGCACATTTCCACTTTCCTTATTGAACAAGAATCTCCATATTGTAGGATTGTGTGAGCCATTGATCTTTGAAAGATCAACGGTGACACTGATTATACATTTAATCCTTCTGAGTTGGCAATAGTGATGTCACCATAGACATGTGTCCACATGGCACATACTCACTTTATTTAAACTTCATTCAAGTTCTCAATGTAGACAAGCTCCCTCCACTAATCAAAACAAGATCATAGATGTAAGAAAAAATCTGTACTTTATGGTTACTTCATCTACTTGGGCCAATGAAATGATTGGTTTAAATTCTCGTGCTTTGACCAATTTGACTACTACATTAATCTCTGAAACTTTTCGTGCCTGTAACATAAGAACTTCTACCTAAGAATATGTGGCATACAACATGGCATGACTCAGTTTCCTATCCTAATCTTGGCCCCACTATGATACTCGGCACAAAAGTGCATTCTTGCATTCCTTATTGAATGATCAGTTCTTTATTGTGGGCTTGCACCAGCCCTTGATCTTTGAAGGATCTATGGCTGACCAAACTTTGATCACATCTGGTAGGGAAATCTCCTTAATGGCACAACTAGTAGTACATGTTAGTAATCACTTTTCAATTTGGTACACCATAGTATATACTAAGAACTCCCAACCCCACCTTGCTACATGTCCAAAAACTACTTGCCCGCTTTATTTAAAAGCCTTGCATCTCAACATTGTGGGAATGTGATATCTGTTGATCCGAACAAGATCAATGGTCACACTGAATTAATAATACTTTGGGCATTTTTCAATAAAATAATATGGTCAATAAGTTTTTTTTCAATGAGATTTTAATAAAACCATGCTTACATAGGCCCAACTTTAGGGTAAAATGATATATTTTCAAAATCATTTTTATGAAAAACAATTTTGAGGGTTTTTCAAAACTAGGGTAAAACAAGACATGACACTAGGGTTTTTGAGAAATTCCTTGAAGACAAACTTGAGAATTTAATAGAATTTCAAAGACACAAGTACCAAGCTATGAACTAGGGAAATCTAAGGATTCTAAAAATATAAAGAACAAAACCCTATTTTGCAAGATTTTAAGATTCAAATGATTTTTCACTAAATTTTCCATAATATTTACATTGTGAAAAATTAGACCAATAGTGACTCTGTCTGGGGATGATAGACTAACTGAGTCTATGCAAGAATTAAAAATCTTTGGGAGAGCAGACCACATACTTCATACAGGGAAATGAAAACTTCCTCAAAGAGCACAGAGCAACACACAGAAACAAGAAAATAGACTACACAAGGATATTTATAGGGATTTACAAAATATACAAAATGTACAAGAAAACCAAGAACCCTAAAACTATTATTCATGGAAAATAGATACTTTTAAGAAAAGTACCTCTTCAAGAATTGCCCATGAATTGGAAATTCAAGAATACCTCTAGTTAAATCCTTCAAAAAATATGAATCTTCTCCATTTTTATCACAAATGTTATATGGGCCAAGTCAAATTGGGTCAAATTTACCATGCTTTCCTTTATCTTCCACTCTAGCATTCCACATCAATACCATGTCACCTATTTCAAATTTCCTATCATTGGCTCTTTTGTCATATAAATGCTTCATTTGTGATTGTAACTTGGCATTTTTAACAAAAGACTCTCTCCTTGCTTCTTCTAATTTCAAGATATCATCCATTATGCATTGCATTTCATCAATGATGTCATCTTCATGTAGTTGAACAAATTTATACATCTCCTTTAGGTTATTTTGTGGAAGTCTGGCCTATATACCATAAACTAGATCAAATGGGGTACATCCAATGGCATTTTTCATAGTAACCCTTTCAGCCCACAGAGCTAATGGCAACTTTGAGTCCTAAACCTTCTTGTTTTCTCCTAAGATCCTCTTGATAACTTTTAATATATTCTTATTAATTGATTCTGCCTAGCCATTCACTTGAGGATGATAGGGTGATGATGTGTACTCTGTAATGCCATATTTCTTGCAAAAAAATTATATTCTTATGATGTTAAACACATATCATTATTTGTTACAATATTTTGTGGGCATCAAAATATGGTCACAATATTATTTAAAATAAAATTAATCACCACCTTACTTGTATTCTTAGTAGGGACAACCTCAACCCACTTGGTGAAATAATCAGTGGGTACTAAGATCCATGAATGACCACCACTAGATTTATTTGTGATCTCACCTATAAAATCAATTCCCCATTGTTGAAAAGGTGTTTGCACTTCAATTGGTCTTAATGGGAAATTCCTAGAGAATTTGAACTTTCCACCAAACCTTTGACAAGTATCACACACTTTTATGAACTCATGAGTATCTTTGAAGAGTGTAGGCCACCAAAAACTAGCTCTCAAGATTTTATGTGCAGTAATTTTTTCCATATAGTGACCACCACATACACTTTCATGCATTTCTTTTAGGATCCCTTTAGATTCATTTTCATCTACACACTTCAAAAGTACCCCTTCCATATTCCTCCACCATAATTGACCTTGCACTATAACATACCTTATAGCTTGTAACTTGAGGGATCTTTTCTAGTTATCTATTAGCTTTGATGGAGATTTCATGTTTTGTAAATAATGAATTATGTCTTTGTACTAGTCCGAGATATCCATATCACAAGGATTATCTTTGCAACTATCATCAAGTTGATTAACTTGATTTGCCTCTAGATTAACTTATGTCATCAATTTAGCCAAACCTTGACCCCTAACCAGTTTAGTAATCTGAATGTCAATGTTAAACTCTTGTATCCTATTAATCCATCTACATCTCCTTCCAAACACCTCTTGTTGTGAAAAGATGTCCTTCACAGAAGTAGTAGGAACAAAATCAATGACAATAGCTCCCATTAAGTAACATCTAAAAGCCTAAACTCCTTTCACCAGTGCATATGTCTATTTTTCATTGATGTCATACTTAAGCTTTGTTGCTTGCAAAGACTTGCTGAAGAATGCAATAGGTTGCTCATAACCTTCTTCATTTTTTTGTAATAGTACTATAGCAATAGTTTGAAATGAGGCAAAATAAAATATATGCATTGGTTTGTCATAATATGGAGCTCTAAGAATAGGGGCATTTTTAATAGCTTGGTTAATTTTTTGAAATGCAATACTAGGTTCACCATCCCATGTTATCTCAGATCCTTTCTTTAGCATTCTTGTTATATGCCTACTAATCTCTACAAAATTTGTCACAAATTTCCTAAGAAAATTGATCTATCCAAAGAATGAATGAATTCCTTTAACACTCTTGGGTTTCTAGATCTTATCTATTGCTTTTACCCTTTTAGGCTCAATCCTTACTCCATGCTTACCAACTAGATGTCCTAACAATTTTCTTTTAGTGACACAAAAGTTACATTTCCTTGGATTTAAAGATATTCAATATTTAAGGGGTCTGATAAATACCTTTTCTAGGTGCATGCAATGATCATTTTCATCCTTCGAGTAAGAAGTAAGGTCATCCTAATACATAGCCAAAAATTTGCCAATAATATCAGCAAAAGCCACATCCATAGCCCTTTGAAAAGTAGCTCCAGCATTAGTAAGCCCAAAAGGCATCCTGACATAAACATAAGGACCCCATGGAGTAGTGAAAGCAATTTTAAACTATTCTGATTCTTTAACAGCTACTTGATTATAACCTAAAAACCCATCCATCATTGACATAAGCTTTGAACCAATGGCCCTTTGCAACATGGCTACCATATTTGGCAATCCATAATTATCTTTTAAGGAAGATATATTGAGATTTCTGAAGTCAACACATAACCTTATGTCTCCATTTTTCTTCCTAACAGGAACTAAATTAGATACCCAAGAATAATATCTAATAGGTTTTATGATCACAACATCTCTTAACTTGATCAATTCTTCTTGCATTTTGGGAGCCAAGATTGGGGTTATTAGCCTTTGTTTTTGTCTAAAAAGCTTAGCATTTGGTTTCAAAGGGACTTCATGTTGAAAAAGATCTCCCCTATAGGCCTTTAGATCATCATATGACCATGCAAACACATGTCTATATTTCCTTAGTAGGTTTATTAAATCTTTCCTAATTTTAGGAGGCAATTTCTTACCAATATATACCTTTTTAGGTGTTTCTTGAGTTCCCAAGTTCACCTCCTCTAAATCCTTGGCACTATATCCATTAGTGTCCATTTGTGATCTATCCTGGTTGTCAAAAATGGTTTCTAAAACAACCAAACCCTTTGGAATTTTATTTTTCTTCAATTGCACAACTTCCTTCCCAAAAACAATATCTTTTCCATGTACATTTTCCACATAGGCTGCATAATCAATTTCTTGTCCTGACAACATATGCTCACAATTCAAAAATCTCATAATATCCTTATCATCTTCAAACACTTGCTAATTCTAAACATTATCAAGGATAGAAGGTCTAATTTGAATCTCAATTTTAGACACACCAGCAAATGTGATATCATCAGGTTTTATTGCTATATTTGCTAGTAAATCTGCCATTTTATTATTTGTCCTATCCTTCCAAATTATTCCAAATGCATCAAAACATTCAACCATATCCCACACTACATTTCTATACTATTTTAATCTTTTATTCTTTGACACATAAGACTTTCTTACTTGGGATACCACCAATTTAGAATCTCCTACAACATGTAAACACTTTATCCCATGCTTATGAGCTAATCTAAGGCCTAACAACAAAACTTCATCTTTTACTATATTGTTAGTACAAGGAAAACTTAAAGTAAAGGAAAATTTGTATGTTACCTCTGTTAGAGATATCAACAAATTGCCTGCATTAGATCCATCTTTGCAACATGGACCATCAAAAAACATAGTCCATAGATCACCCTTGTCTATTTTTGTGTCAACTTCCACTTCTAACTGAGACTTATGCTTAGATTTTTTCAAAGTCAAAACCTCATCTCTAAATGCATTAATATCTATATCCACAAAATTTGTTATGTTGTCATTTTCCTCTGTCATGTATATACTCTTAGGTTCCCAATTGAATTTTA
Organism: Cupressus sempervirens; assembly: GCA_028749045.1. NCBI lineage: Eukaryota > Viridiplantae > Streptophyta > Pinopsida > Cupressales > Cupressaceae > Cupressus > Cupressus sempervirens. The sequence continues at coordinate 793,681,116 of CM053793.1, forward strand.
TCAAATTTCCCTCAATATTGAAAGTAGCAAATGATAAAATCACACTATAAAATCCCAGCCATAGTAGCACTCCATTTTCTTGATAATAGTATGCCATATTGAGGTGGAATATCAACAACCAATATGCTCATAGTAAGCTCTTTGTCAGGGCAGGTTGTTAATCTATATGGCAAAGAGTTTATAGTACCTATAATTTTCACTTCTCTTTTATCCATAGCACAACATCTTCCTTGAGTAGTATCCACCTTTAAGCCTAATTCCTTCATTATGTCAAAAGGCATCACAGTGTTGGAAGCACCAGAATCAATCATCCAATATTTTAATCTTTTACCATCTACTAAAATGCTTAAGAAAAATGGTTCAACATTTCCCAAACATTGATTTATAGAATTATCTAAAAATATTTGAGGAATTTGAAAGATAACTCCTTCAGCTTCATTGTTCTTTACTTCTTTACTGCTTTCTTTGGAATTGTGATTTTCATTAAAATCCTAACATACGTTTAAATCAATATTTCCCAACTGTGCTATATCTTTATTTCAATGTTCAAGGATTCTTAGCAATTCAAACAATGGAAACTTAATAGTAATTTGAGACAAAATAGAAAGTATATCTATGTAAGAACCAAGAGGATCATCAATAGTCAAATTCCTTTTCTCATCTTGTTTATCCGAAATGTTCAAAGCATTTTGATGATTCTTATCATGTTTTCTAATGATCCTTGATACCTTCTCATCTATTTTTCTAGGGACATTATTTGAAAACTCCATATCTTTAGGATTTCCTCCTTTCTTTTGTTCCCATCTTCTATTAGTAATTTTAACCTTCACAGAAGGAGTCTCATTAGGTTTCACAATTTTCCCCTTCTTAGGATTAGCCCCTTTTATGAAGATACCAGCTACTTTATCACTTTCATCTCTTTGAGCCATGTTTCTAGTCTAAACTTAAGCTATCATATTAGCAGTAATTTGATCAATCTCTTCCTTAGAAGGTTTTCTCATTGTAACTTCTTCCTTTGCATCTACCATGTTACACACATTGTCTTCTAGATCACTCTCATCAGAAAATATTTATTATTGTATGACATTCTGAAAGTGTCTTTGATCATACACATCTTTGTCATAATCTTCATAGTCAGAATAATGTGATTCAAACATATTTCATCCTACATCATCATTATTTTCTCCCTACTCATGACAGTTTTCTACTACAGCTTGATTTCCTGGGAATGACAATGCTACTACAAAAGATTCGGGAGAATGGGGTAATTGACATGCAAAGCACCATGTAGGTTCAGCAACAAACTCAGGATCATCTACCAAATTTATAGAATTTTTTGACAAAGGATTAGGGGTCACCTTATTGTTGTTGTTTTTGGAAAGAGGGATACTAGGTTGACCATCCTTCCAAGTAGTGTTATAAGGGAAATTTTGTAGCCTATTTTGTCTATTGAAATTTTATTGATAAGGGGCCCTATTATCAGTGGGGTTCCTATCATTCTTCATATAAGGAAGATTCAGACCTTTTATAGCATTTAGAATCTGACTCATTTCACTAGGCTCTTGCTTTTTTCCTCCCATGGCTTTATTTTCTTCCTTTCTATTTCCCTTATTCCCAAATAACCTAGGATCATCTCTTTTGCTTTCTAATCTCCCTGAAATCCTCAAATTATTTTCTATAATAATGGAAATCTTGAAAGCATCTCTTAAGGTCCTAGGCTCTTTATCACTAAGTTGGTATGCCATTTTACCATTAAAAGCATTCAGATAGGTAATCAAACATACCTTTTCATCAATTTTCATGGCTTGCATTAGCTTGTACATCCTTTTCTAAAATCTAGTGTTAAATTTAGTAACAGATTCATTAGGCAACCTCTTGATATTATTCAATTCACTCAAAATATTGCTCTATTTTTTCTTCTCACCATATTGCTCTTTGAAACAAGACTCAATATATTCCCAATCAACAATAGACAATTCAAGAAGTCTCTTGAACCACTCTCTAGCATTTCTAGTTAATGACTACACAAAAAACTTCATAATGACATCTTCATCTTCCACCTCATAATCATTCATCATATCAAGAAAACTCCTTAAATGGTCTTCACAAGAGATAGCATTATTTCCATCAAATTTAGGCAATCATTTCCTCATTTCTTACAGGATAGGATTTGGAAAACCAGGGATTCCATCAAAACATATTTTCCTATAGCCTTCTAATTGAACAGGTCTTCTTTGTAAATCAATCTTGAGGTGATTAGCACTGTCTTTCTTAGTATTATTCATAGTATTACTAGTGCTAGCATCACCAACAGATTTGTTAAGATCTACTTTTAGTGAAGATGAAGACAAGAAAGAAATAGGTACCTTAGTAGTATTCTAATTTGCATCATTAGATCCATCATCATCTTTAGGCATGGTTGCTGACTGCTTCTTGGTAATTTCTAGGAATTTGATCTTATTGTTCATCTCAGCTATAGTAGTCTCACTTTCTACAATCTCCAATCTCTTGGATAAAGCATCCATTTCTTTTCTTCTCTTTTCCAATTCAATATCAGAAAGTGACATGAAATCATGGATTTGAACTATCTTTACTGGCTCATTGATCCTAATAACAATCTCCTTTTATTTTCCTTTGTCCTTAGCTCCTGTAATAGGTTCCACATTTTTTACTCTATTTTTATCAACTTCTAGAGAAGTATAGTTCCTAATTTTCTATATTACAAGTCCCTCTAGATTCATTTTCTAAGTTTCCAACAAACTCTACTATTACCTCTTAAGCTATTCAACTTGTCCCACAATCTCAAGTTGCCAAGCAATAGCTGCAATCTCATTTTTCTTCTTCATAGCAGTGATTCACCTAAGTAATTCTTTCTTTTCTTCATAAGCCTTTGTGATATTTTCTTCCCATTCCTTTTGAAATCTCCTATTTATAGCTTCTTGCTCAGCAAGTTGTGCTTTCAAAATTTTATTCTCATCAAGATTAGGGATAGTGAATTCAGACCTAGATGTTTTCTCATCATTAAAACTTTTAGGTTCTAAGTGTCTAGGTTTGACCTTTTTAGGGCAATAATCTAAAATGAAAGGGTGTGTACTATGCTAGAAAAGATTTTTATGAGTCCTATCCTCAAGACCAAATGTATGTGGTTGCACAAGCTTTTCTTGACATATCATTTTAGGGGTATTATAGAAATCATTATCAGACAAAATTGGATGAGATCTTTGACCCTTAGAGAAAGGCACCTTTTCAATAGCAGAATGGTGAATGTTATCTTTCCCTAATAGTTGCTCCTATGAATAGCTTCCTTTCTGCATTTGATTTCCCTTCACAGCCCAATTCTATCTTCCTCTAGGAGGGAGATCAGTTTGTAATTTGATTCTTGGGTTTTTCCTCACATTTGCCTATGTATTTCTGTTATTTTCCATGGTTTTGAGACAACAAAGTTCTTAATCTTGACACTGGTTAAAACCTTTTGAGTCGCCAGCCACTCTATCAAAATGGAAAAAGAACTAAACAAATGATAAATCCTTTAGTGACGGTCTTGGGAAAAATGTATACAAGTTCCAAATCCATGGGAAACTTCAGCATGAAATGCTTACTTCAAAATCTACCCAAGGTAAGCACAAGTCTTAAATGATATAGGTATGTGCAGGATCATGGTGTACCTAACTATGGCCTTAAGTGGCAGTGAAAAACTAGTAAATCAGGGTTATGTCAACTTGACACATAATTTTAAAGTGGTTCTAGACTTTATACCAAAAATTTGTAAGAAAATAATTTGTAGGAAATTGAATCTAGTTTCTAAACTACAAGGCCTTATCTAGAGAAAATTTTTTTTGATTGGTCAAAAGTTTGGATTTTAATGCAATACTACAAAAATTTCAGGGCAAAAATAAAAAGTAGGTGTATGTCTGACCACCTTAATCATAATCAAATGATAATATTTTTAAATATAATTTTAGATATAAAAAGTAGACTCATGCCTGGATGTGACACATATAATTGGGAATTTTTATTCCAAATAATTAATTAATTATGAATTTTTTACTATACTATTTTCAGAATTAAAAAACTCCCGTGTCTGACCACCTTAACTAGTTCAAAAAAAATTAAAATTAAGTTTTTTTTTTCTTTTCTTATACTAGTAAAAGCATAGAATGTGACACATCTTTTGGATTTCACAAACCTTATATGGTTTGAAAGTTATAGCTTTTTTTCAACGAGTATGTCAATCAGCACTTTGTAGCTAACTCCATTAGAAAATAAGTAATAATTACTTACTGAACTCGTAATTTGAAAAACCTTACATTTATGAAAAGCTAAGAACATTCTTAAGAAACCCTTTTCATTACATCAAATTTTGGTTTAAAAAAAGTCATCAGCTACATGCTTGAAATAAAAAACACATAAAAATATGCCAAAAACACATTTTCGGGATGTTTTAAAGATGACCATATAAGGTTGGTATCGAAAGATATAGTAGGAATTATAAAGGTATTAATTTTTTTCATTTAGTATCAGGATGGGTGGGAAAAAAGTTGGAATAAATTTTGAAATTCTTCGAGGCATTTCAGAACTACATATTTTTTAGATCACCATTTTTTGGCACACCATGATCCTACACATACCCATATACTAGTTTATGACAACATAGAGTATATTCCCCAGCAGAGTCATCATTTTTTTGGCTCTTAATTTAATACTTTTGGAAATAACCAAGAAACCAAACCAATACATCTAAGGTTAAAAAATTCCTATGATGGATGCACTTGACTATAGTCTTGGGCCAACTATAAGGATAAATCCTTCTTCTTCTTTAGGCTCTATTAGACCTAGGTGGGTGGACCTCAGACTCTTTATATGGTACTAGTGTAAAGGCATACAACTGAATCTGGAAAATAGATAAAATCCCTTTATCTTATATGTTTATGCAAGCATCCATGGATGAAATAGATACTTAACAGAGCACATGAACCTAATAAACTAAGTGAGGGAAAACTCTTTTAATTCTTAAACACAAAGGAAAGATATTCGATTAAGATTTGTATCTCAGCATAACCCAGGTATGCAATAATAGAGAACATGCATCCTTCAAGCTAACCAGTCCCTTATCCATTGGGCATCAACTAAACCTTAATATGTAGATGAATACCTAGATTATACTCATATATTTAGGCATGTGATCTATTTATTTAACTTGCAAATAGACATCAATCTTCATAACAACTCTCGTACATATTGTAAATTCCATCTAGTATAACCTACAACCCTATCAGTATAAACAAGAATTTACTTGGCTTCTTTGTTCCAACAACAAATTCATCCTGATATACAACCTTAAGGGTTGCAACTGAGTTCAAGACCTTAGTTCTTAAGCACATAACATTGCAAGTAACAGAAGCAAGAGATGAGAATCAGAATGAAACTAAGAAGGTTAAACTCTTTGCATTAATTTTATTGAAAATAATACATCATCTATATATAAAAATTTAGAAGAGAACACCAAGAATGGATATATAATATGGAATGCTTCAAAAGAGATATACTATGTTGTTCATAACAAGAGAATATTGGAAAAAATTGGTATCACAACTATGAGAAAACTCCAGAAATTAGAACCAAACTGGTCTCACAATCCACCTAAAATCCTCAAAGAATTGGAGCCCTTACAATAAGTAGAAAAGGAAGATATATAGGAGAGAAAATATTTTTGGGTCTCTAATCTAAATTTGACACATGTCCCACTAAAAGAGTCTTCAATCTGGAGTTGTTGAAACTGAATTTCCTCATCTACCTGCACTTTGAAAACCATAAATGATGCCAAAATATCTGATATATCCCCACTTAAAAATATGCAAATGTCTCATGAAGGAATATCAAGAAATCATCACAATCTATACTGAGGCTCCAAAAATCTACTCTCAACATGCTACATTTGCTTTGGTGTGAAATTCAACATTGTGCACTTGCCAGAAAAAACAATTGCTTCAACCACCTCCAAAAACATTCAATTCATCCTTACAATTGTTGGAGAAGTCAAATCAGATGAAAATATATCTAAATCTAATTACAATTTCATCTAGAACATTAAATTTTCACTTCTTCTCTGTATAAATCCCACTACAACTCTTTGAATTGCTGGATAAAAGTTTTGTGCCCTGGCTTTGAAACTTCTTTATGCTTTGTTAATTTCTTGCAATTCTATATTTCAAATAATGGCAAGATTATAGATTATATTTGAGCATTGAAATCACACGAATGAGCTCTGTGCCATATTTAACTCTTAGTAACTATTACCTCCAAATTGCAATTAGCTTTAAATTTTATCCGTAGATTTTCACCACATCGGGTGGTTCCAATTCAAAAAGAAACAAACTTTATGGAAAAAAAAATGGTCATGTGCATTACCACTTACCCACATTCCTTAAATTTCTTGCATCTTAAAATAGAAGGTAAGTGCCAATTGTTGATCAAGACAAGATCAAAGACTACACAAATTTACAATTGACTAAGGCCTAGTTAGCCATTTTAACCAATAGGAAGTCTCCATGTGAGTTCGTGCCTTTTGAAAACCTCCACATAAGCAAGTCCCATATTACCTCTTGAGTGAATGAATACTTGACATCATTTTTTCCACGTGTCAAGATGGCACATTTTTGCTTCCTTATTGAACAAGCATCTCCATATTGCAGGATTGCACCAGCCATTGATCTTCAAAAGATGAACAGTGACATTGATTATACCTTTAATCCTTCTAAGTTGGGAATAGTGATGTCACTATGGACATGTGTTCGCATGGCACATACCCACTTTATTTAAACTTCATTCAAGTTCTCAATGTGGGCAAGCTCCCTTCATTGATCAAAACAAGATCAATGATGTAAGAAAAAATCTGTACTTTATGGTTGCTTCATCTACTTGGGACAATGAAATGACTGCTTTCAATTCTTGTGCTCTACCGAATCTAACTACTGCATTAATCTCTAAAACTTTCTATTTCTGTAACATAAGTACTTCTAGCTAAGCATATGCAGCATACTACATGGCATGACTCAATTTCCTATCCTAATCCCAGCCTCACTATGACATGTGGCAAAAAAGCACATTCTCACATTCCTTATTGAATGAGCAGTTCTTTATTGTGGGCTTGTGCTAGCCCTTGATCTTTGAAGGATCTATGGCTAACCAAACTTTGATCGCATCTGGGAAGGAAACCTCCTTAATGACACAACTAGCAGTACATGTCAGCAATCACTTTTCAATTTGGTACACCATAGCATACACTAAGAACTCCCAACCACACCTTGCTACATGTCAAAAAACCACTTGCTTTCTTTATTTAAAAGAATTGCATCTCAACATTGCAGGAACGCGATATCCATTGATCTAAACAAGATCAATGGTCACGTAAAATTAATAATACTTTGAACATTTCTCAATAAAATAATATGGTCAATAAGTTTTTTTTAAATGAGCTTTTAATAAAACCATGCTCACGTAGGCCCAACCTTAGGGAAAATGATATATTTTCAAAATATTTTTTATGAAAAAAAAATTCAAGGGTTTTTCAAAACTAGGGAAAAACAAGACATGGCACTAGGGTTTCCAAGAAATTCTTTGAAGAAAAACCTTGAGAATTTAATAGAATTTCAAAGACACAGAGACCAGGCTATGAACTAGGGAGATCTAAGGATTCTCAAAATATAAGGAACAAAACCCTATTTTGCAAGATTTTAAGATTCAAATGATTTTTCACTAAATTTTTCCATAGTTTCTACATTGTGAAAAATCAGAGCAATAGGCCCATTGCACGATGATGCAACTAAGAGTACATGGTTCTATTTGGTGGGATTTAGAGAATGATAGGCTTCATGTCAATGTTGCAGATCTTACTTGGGAGATCTTCAAGGAAATATTTAGTGAGAAATTCCTACTGCCATAGTACCATAAGGCTTGTATTTATGAATTTTATGAGCTTAAGCAAGGCTTTATGATAGTATATTAGTATGACAAGAAGTTTCTTGGGTTGAAGCAATACTCTAGCTATAGGCATGATGAGGCATTCACCACTCAAAATTTTGTTAGGGGTCTTAGGGATTCTACCATTAGGGATGTCCATGCTCAACCAAGGACACTTGCTATTAACATGGAGAAGCCAACAATAATAGAGAGAAATGTGACCAAATGGTTCAACAATAAATCTAGTTCTCATAACCAAAGTGCACAACCTTTAGGGCAAGATGCATAATATTCTTAGTTCTCATGTAAGGGTCATAACCAGTCATCACCTTCTCAAGGTGGTAAACATCAGGGTAATCATCAAGGATATTTTCCCAAGGGTGGACAACCTTTAGGTGACTCAAGGAAGAAAAGAGGTGACCAAAAATAAGGACAAAAATCTTAGCAGGATCACCTTCCTTAGAGTGTTCTATAAAACTTTAGTAGGGGTAGTGTACCATATTCTAATACTACTTAGGGTGGTTGAGGAATAGGTTCTAGCTTCATGGGAAATTTTTGTTCTTGTGGTTAGCCTGATCATAGATCTTTTGAGTGTGCTATTAAACAATCTATAGGACCTAGTAAGAGTGTAGCTAGATTAGAGCCTATAGTAGGATATGTTGGTAGGAATAATTGAGTCTTTGTAATTATTGACAACTATGACGCTGAGAGTCAAGGTATAGGAGGCCACAGGTATGTTGCATGGTATTTCAACTTCAATTTTTTTTGACACTGATGCTTTAGTTTCTTTCATTTCACCATCTCTTATTTAGTGATGTGGACTAGTGGTAGTGCATCAAGTTGATAGGTGGTAGGTTGAGTTAGCCACAGGTTCCAAAGTGGTTGCACATTCCTTGGTTAGCTAGTGTAATTTGAATTTGGGAACCTTCACCACCAGAGTGGATCTATGCATTCTACCTCTAGGATTGTATTACATTGTATTGGGCATGGATTGGTTGGCCACCCATTAGGAGAATATCAATTACCATCATAAGATGATATAGTGTTTTGATGTCATAGGTGAATAGGTGGAGCTTTTGGGAGTTTAGAGAATAGTTTCACTTTGCATGATCTCAACTAATCAGCTAAAGTAGAGTATATAGAAGGGTTGTTAGTTATTTCTTGTGTTTGTTAGTGATCTTGAGGAAATTGAGAGGCATATGATGATACTTGATCACCCACTCCTTCATGAGTATGTAAATGTATTTACTAAGGAGATACTTAGTATGCCACCTTAGTGTGACATTGATTTTTAGAATGATCTTGTACCAGGAGTGGAGCCAATTTCACTAGCTCCTTACTACATGACTAATCAAGAGTTGAGTGATCTTAGACTAAATTTGGAGAAATTATTGGCCAATAGACATATTCATCCTAGTGTATCCTTGTGGGGTGCACTATTCATCTTCGTGAAGAAGTGGGATGGGTCTTTGTATTTGTACATTGACTACCGATAGTTGAATAAGGTGATGGTGATGGATCAATATCCTTCATTGAGGATAGATGAATTATTTGATTCTATGAAGGGAGCATGAGTGTTCTCAAAGGTTGATCTAAAGTCAAGATGCCATCAACTTCATATCTAGGAGGCTAACTTTTATCAAACAACTTTTCATACATAGTATGGGAATCATGAGTTCATAGTTGTACCCTTTGGGTTAACCAATGTACCATTAGTGTTTATGAGCTTAATGAATGGATTATTTCACACTTACCTTGATCAATGTATCATTTTATTCTTGGATTGCATATTGATTTAGTCAAAGACTATGGAGGAGTATGAAGTCCATTTATGTTAGGTATTACATTACTTGAGAGACCACCTATTGTACGGCAACTTGAATAAATGTGTGTTCTTCCAAATAGAGGTGAAGTATTTTCAATACATCATCATTGGTAATGAAGTTATAGTGGATCTAGAGAAGATTTGTGCTATTATGTATTGGTTGATACCCACTAATATCTTAGAAGTTTGTAGTTTTATAGGATTGACATGCTACTACCATTGCTTCATAAAGGATTTCTCATGAGTTGCTCATCCCATCAATTCTCTTCAATGTAAAGGGAAGAAGTATGATTGGTCAAAGTAGTGTGAGGAAACATTTAATTATCTTAAGGATTTTTTGACCAGTGCACTAGTCCTTGTAGTTCTTGATCTTATAGGAGATTTCATGGTTTATAGAGATGCTTCATTGGAAGGTGTGGATGCAACGTTGATGCAAGATAGTCAAGTGATTTCACACGAGTCTAGAAAACTCAAGGACCGTGAGCTTAACTACCCCACTCATGATTTGGAACTTGTGGCCATGGTGCATGCCCTTGTCCATTGGAGGCATTTTCATTTGGGACACCAGTTTGATTTGCATAGTGATCATAGGAGCTTGTAGTATACCTTTACTTAGCCAAACCTAAATGCACAACATCACTAGATGGAGTTCTTATACAAGCATGACTTTGATGTTCATTACATTAAAGGGAAGGAGAATGGCATCACAGATGGCTTGAGTAGGAGGAAACATAAGGTATTAGTATTATCATTGGTAGTGGATTTTTGAGGTTGTATCTTGGAGGCTTTGCCTAGTGACACTTGATATCAAGAGGTCAGGGTAGAGATCAAGTTAGGATGTACCTTTGAGGGGAGATTTTTTGGATACTTTCTTGACTCTAATGGACTACTATGACACTTAGTGTGCATCTATGTACCCATGTTGGGTGATCTTCATGCCTTGGTTTTTTCAGAAGCACATCGTCCACTATATTTTACACATCCTAATCTCAAGAAGATGCATGTTTATCTTAAACAACTTTATTTTTGGGTAGGGATGAGGCATGATATTTTTAATTTTTTTTCTCAATGTCTCAAGTCCTAGAGGGTGAAGGCTTATCATCAACATCCAATGGGCCTTTTGTAGCCACATACCATTCTAGAGTGGAAATAGGATATGATATCCATTGATTTTATCATATGGTTTCTTTTTTCATCATAGAGGTATGATTGTATTATGGTGATAGTGGCCAAGTTGTCCTACATAGCTTATTCTATAGTGCATGTTTTCTTGGAGGATTTTTTTTGTTTGAATAAGATCCCTTGGTGGATTATTTTGAATAGAGATCTAGTGTTTACTTATGCACTATGGACATATTTTTAGCATGCTTTGGGTGTACAACTCAATTTTAGTTTGGCTTATCCCCTAGAGGCTGATGGTTAGACTGAGAAAGTGAATCAGGTTCTAAAGGATATGCTACACATGTTTGTTATGGGCATGCAGGTTAAGTGGGAGGATTATTTATACCTTGTTGAATTTGCATACAACAACAAGTATCATAGTTGTCTTAGCATATCACCCTTTCAGGACTTGTATGGTAGATCATGCCATACCCCTTTGAGTTGGGATCATTTAGAGGATTGAGTACTTTTAGGTTCATAGATGCTTCAGGATATGGAGTAGTAGGTTTTTCATATTAGGAAGCATTTGGTTACTAATTAGGATAGGTAGAAGAAGTATGCAAATGCCCATAGGTTGGATCATCACTTTTCTATTGGTGACTGGGTATTTTTGAGAGTGTATGCAAGGAAGAACCCCATCCATTATGGGAAAGGGTCTAAGTTGGAACCATATTTTTTCAGACCGTTTGAGATCCTTGAGAGGATTGGTCCTATTTCTTATCAACTAACCTATCATGCATCCACAATATTTTTCATGTTTTTGTTTTAAGACAGTATATTTCTAATGTGACCCATGTTCTTGATTAGGATGCTTTGCAAGTAGTGGATAGGTAGCTTACTATGGAGCCCATTCAAATCCTATAATAGTGGAGGTTAACCTTGAGAGGTTGGGACATTGAGCAGGTAAGGGTCCAATGGGACTCAAGTGATGAGACCTTTTCCACTTGGGAAGATTCTACATGATCAAGGGGATTACACCCCTATCTTCTTTTTGTCTTCCAAGGGTAAGCCTATTCTAGTGGGGGAGGTTGTGGTGCCTCTCATGTTTGTATTCTATACCTTGTTATATTTTGATTCAAAAGATACTTGATACTCTTTTTATTTTTACCCTGAGATGACCTGAGTGTCAAAAGTTATACTTTGATTTAGTACCATAGATGCTTTATTGCTATTTTTTTTTGTCTATCATATTTTTATGTTGATGCCATTTTAAGATTATAGTAGATCTATGATGATATCTGATTATCTGGTATTTGGGCATATCTTTGATTATGTTATGTGATGGATTTTATGCTATGATTATTTACTTTATTCTTGTCTCTTTATGCTTTTGTTGAATGTGAGTGATGTAAATATATTATTTAGGTATAATTAAATAAATGGTTAAATTAGTTATTTAATGAATTTATTGCTTTGACTATGATATTATATGCAATTTCACTTGATCATGTGTTTTGGCATGCAAGATTTATATCCTTGGTATGGAGTTAGTGATTCAACTATTCATATTTCTCCAATGCCATCCCTATATGGTCAACATATCCTTATTTAATTGTTTAAATTAAAATTTTTGGTGATTATTAAATATGAACTCATTTGCATTATGTGATTAGACTAGTGAGCATGTCTATGCATTTAGAGGTTTGCATTGTCATGAAAGTTGTTAATGAAATTTCTATGATTTTGGGTTTTCTTGCTTTAATTTTTATTAAATTTTATTTCTAGTAGCTTTGCCATATATGAATTCCTATTTCTAGGAATAGCCTATTTTCATTTGGGTGGGTTCAAAGTTTAACTAGGTTGGGTAGTTATTTGCCCTAATCAATTATTCACTCATAAAGTGAAAAAGTATGGAAAGAGGAAATTAATTCCTCACTTTTCAATTTTGCAATTTAGAAATTTGAGAGATTTTTGGTCTTTTGTTCATTGTTAGAGCTATGAGCATGAAATCTTCACAAGGAAAGACTTGTTGGATCTAGCTTGGGAGGGCCTTGATTTACCATCATTTTTGGCAGTATCTATGGGTTATTTATTTTTCTTTTCTTTTTTTTTAGCCCTTTTGGTTTGTCATGTAGGACTTTCCTATTTTCTTATTTCTACTTCATTTCAACTTCTATTTCTAGTAGAAATTTGTTGCAAGGTTGAGAACTAGTGTACCACTCTATTTCTATTTGCTAATTTTGCTTCGTTGGTCAGGTATGAACACTTTCCCTATGTTCAAGATGGGTGTTTTGGGTTTCATGATGCTATGAAGACTATTTTGCATATAGTTTCTAAACCCAAATTTTATTAGATTTTTGAGGCTTTTCTGCCCAAAGACCAAATGGGTTTTAATTTTGAAGTTTTCCAATTTTTGGGATTTTTACCTCGTTTTGCATGCTGCACTATTTTCTTGAGTTTGCTTGGCATGATGTTGGTCATAGACCCGAATCATCTGTTTAGATGTCAATCAAACTAGTAATGCACTTTTATGTTGTATTAGGATGCATGTTGCATCCATCCTCCAGGGATATTTCAATTGAGTGATATTTTTTCTTATGTTCTCATCTAGTCCTTATGTTATGATCTTCATGATGGTGGTCCGCCACACATGAGTACATGCACGTACATTTTCAGGTGACTTACGAGGCCCAATATCTCATTTTTACTTCAATGGAGTTATGATCATTTAGGTTTTGGTTGGGAATATACATGCCTATAGGAACTCATCATTGGATGAGCATGGGTAGGGTAGAGTAGCATATGGAGGAGGCTTCTATCTCACAACTTGGTGACCATTGCCTAGAGGGTTGGCAAAGGAATTTTTAAGTGATAACTAAATAAAATAATGGGTGGTAATAACATTTAAGATAATAAAAATGCTTTAATGCAAGAGCCTTCCATTGGGAAGTTGAGTCTGCATAGTTCCAAGATTGGACTTTTTGATCCCAAGAAACTCTCCATGATGTCAACCCCTACATAGTATCCAATTGAGTTTTTGATGAGGACCTTTAGTTTATGCATTCCCTATGTTCCTTGTTTCAGTCATGATACTATCTAGTGTGAGTATTAGCCATGGACATTAGCTTTATATGTGTTTTTTTTTTTATCATTATCTCCATTAGCATGATGGGAGTGGACCTACAGGTTCTAGGTGGTTGGGAGGTGTAGCTACCTTCACCAATATTGGGGACTAATGTGCGGAGATGATTCTTTATTCTAGTATGATTGTTTCTTGTATTTCACTTGGTACTTTGGGTTCTTGAGTATGTTATCTTGGGATTTATGCTTTCATTAGAATGTTTGTATATCATGTTTAGATGATATTAGTATTGATGCATTTCCTTATTATGATGTTTAGCATATGTTAGATGATGATTTTGATTTGTAGGATTATCTTATGCTTTACTTCTAGCATGTTAGATTTACTTATCTTATGTTGTAACACATTTTAGTAGTGATGTCCTTATAAGGTAGCATTGATGATCTCGTTAGTTGTTTGGGATGTTACATGCGGGGCATGGCTACGACCCATGACGGTCTTACGATGCTATTATGGTTTGGAGGAACTTCATTCTTAGTTTTGTTTTTCTATTCATTACAATGTTGTTTTAGTTTATTGCGATGTTGTTTTAGTACACTGTGATGTTACCTTCTATACTATCCCTTCATGATTGTATTAGATGCTTAGATGTAGTTTCTATCTTGTAGTTATTGTTTTGAGTATCATTGTCTTGATTGCGGATCTAGCACTCCTTGGTGTGGAGGTTTTATTCCTATTTTATCCCTTGTTTGGGTCCTTAGAGTAATTCTTGCTTTCTTTGGGCAACCATGCATTACTATTGGGAAATACTTTAAATTATTGCATGCCAAAAGGAGAAGAATCATGTGATATTGGAAAGTATCGCACAGCCATGTAAACTCTATTCTACAACACTTTGTTGTATTGTATGCCTCTTGGAGAAAGGTCATACAATAATGGTAAATTATCACATTCCTTCTTAAGAAGTATCACCCAAACCCTAATTTTATTACACATCTTCATTAGAAAGGTCGTACAATATTGCAAAGTATCATACTATGCTAATTTAAAGTATCACCTAGGCTTTGGAAAAACCTATCTAGGTAGACAGTGGGAAAGTTTTTAGTTTGATAGGAAGTTTTTTGGAGGCATTTTGGATACCCTTTATGGTTTTCTCAAATACCTTGAGATTACATTTCAAATTTGGTATGTTTTCATATTCCCATCTGTTTGCATCCTTCCATGGTTAGTCATTTTGTTTGGGTAATGTTGTTTGGAGATTCATTGGTTGCTGGGATGGTGGTTAAGTCTTCTATTGTGATCAGTGTGATCCATGTATGAAATTTTTGTGTACACTCAAAATTGTAAAAAAAAATTAGCTTGGCTTGTATTTCATCCTTGTTGCAAGGATCTCTAGGCAGGGCATTACATTTCTTATTACATTATCTTAGTAATTTTCTTTTTGAATGTATGGTTATAATAGGAATTCATATATTTATATTATTATAAATTTGTATTCATCATAAAATTTAAAAATTCTGAAATATATTGGTTTTTGGTCACACTTTTTATAGATACCAACAGATGCCTCTTTGTGAAATAAATATTTATCTTTAATTGAGCTATTCAATGTGGTGAAAAATAGCAATTTGAAACCTTAGATATGGTCATTTGATCAAATTTTCAAGAGATATATTTGCAAGAATTTATATCATTTTCATCATGTAAAATTTCCACTCAATAGAAGTAGCACTAGAAGGAGGGCCAATAATTGTACAGTTTTATAACTTTGTGGGTTCATAGCTTTGCAAGTGTGTAATTTTGCAAGTATGCAGGTTCATAATCTAGAAAATCTAGATCTACTATCTTCCTATCAGTAAGAATTAAGGTATTCACCCAAAAACACAAGATCTTATATCTTAACCATTTCTTTAAGCCTCACAGTGAGAAAGGGACCCCAAACTTGATTCATTTACACCACACATTCCATTATCATTATTTACCTTAGACATCATCACCACTCATCATAAAATTTTACCTAACCCCACCAAAAGTAAAGTCATCCACCATAACTCTTACCCATGGATTTATTTTCCAACACCCAAGATTCACCAATTAACTTGCAAGGTCAAATCCATGATCTACCTAAAAATCCTAAGAATTTTTGCACAAATTTTATATATGTCAGAATATGAACAATGAAAGAACGCATTAAGGTTTTCAAGGATATATGTATCAAGAATAAAATTTATCATGATGATCTGGTCCAAAAGAAATCCCAAATCTGATCTAGAATCAATACTTGTCCACTTGTCTCCTTGTAAGTCAAATAGAGAAACCATCATTTGCATAAAGAAGTATCAAATTAACTTATTCATAATGCTTGTGTTCTCTTCTAGTCATGTTCTTAATCAACATTGACATAAATATCCTATTATGTTCTTCCACCACTTTTATACAAACATTGTTCAAAGGATTATCAAGCCACTTTCATTCAGTGAGAGTATGCCCCTACTACTCTTAGATGAGTGAGAACTACCCTTCAAACATAGCCCTATCCAATCCACCTAATTTCACATTCTAATTTTAACAAAATATTTCACCATGGCTTATAAATCAAATTGATAAAAATCCATTCATTTTTTTCTAGGTTTTTGAAGTGCACATCCTACAAACTAGGTAAAAAAAAAATTCATGACTCTCTCTTTCCTTAAGTTAGATATTATGAATTTTTTGAATTAGGCTAAGAAGATAATTAGCAAGACTTGGCATAGAAAATTTACCATATTACTCTAACATGTGAAGTGATCTATCTAACTTTTCAATCTCATCTTAGGAGATTGGGAAGATGCCTCAATAATCAAGGTTCGTTACTTCAGGTACATGCATGGGACTACCAGTGACCCACTCTCTTAATGGCTTAAGTTTTAATTCATTGATCACGCCTTAGATTATAGTTGTAAATAAGTGCAATGGTAGTTGAGACAACACACTTATTCACATTTCCTTGCAATGAGCATACTAACAAGAAGATTTTTCCATCTGTACCAATGACATTGAGCATTTCCATGCATCTACATGAAGCCATACAACATCTTCATATAGAAAACACATCAGATATGGCTAAGTAGGTGTTTGGTAATCTCAAAGAAGGATGACTTAATTCAATAATCCTCTTTTGACTTTGAATTTCTCTTTCATATCAATTGACATTGACCCTTGCAACATTAAAAGAAATGTCTCCCATCAAATGTTCATATGTAGGTCTTCACACTTCTATTTGTTAATTTTTTTTGTTTATCTAAACCAATTGGGTGTAGAAAATCAATATGGAGGCCTCCATCCATTAATGATAATTTCTTAACACATTTTCTTAAGGGAAAAGTCTTAGAAATTTTGAAAGTGTGAAGCTTCAAATATATTTGGTGCATTCAATTTCATTCCTTCATTTCTCATTTGAGTGTATAGGCCCACACACCCATTAGTTCTCAAATAATGATATGTGTTGAGCATGCCCAAATTATATTCATTGAATAAGAGAATTCTTTTAAAGAAAATATTGTTGGAAGATTGGAAATATTTTTGGAAGATTGGTTTGATGATATGCTACGTTAATGATTGAGTTTGTCATTGAAGTCAAGTTAGCATGTTTGATGTCTTCTATGGTATGTGACAGAAGAATAGCAGAATGATTAAGTTCATACGGATGACTATTTGAGCATGATAACCACCCAAGGTTATGGAAGATACTTTGGAGTATATCCAATTAATGTCAAAAGTAGAAAGGATAAGTATAGAAGAAGTTATGTAAGTTTTGGTGATGTATATTCTGAGATAGCATTTACAAAAGCATGTTTTGGTAAACTTGTTATATCTCTTAGTAGAGTTGATATCTTGAGGATTAAGGTTGAGGACATGAAGAAGATATATTGAGGATGATGTCACTAAGCTCTCTCATCATAATATTTCATGTATGGAAAGTTATTCAAGTTGTAAGGTGGAAGATTAAGGTTATCGCTAAGTGTAACATGTTCTTAATGTTGTCCTATAATAATTAATTAAGAAGGACTAATAGCCAAATGAAGGAATTTTTTTATGGACTCATTATAAAGGAAGGACATTTTCTTTTATCATGATGTGTGTGGATATTAAAGATGTGAATTGTGAATGTATAGAAAGTAGCAGAGAGTGCAGAATGTGATGTTGAGTAGAGCAATGTGCAAGTGAAAGAAACTTCATTCCCAAGGTTTTTTTGAGTGATCCGAGGTTTGGTATTTGGATTTGAGGTTCATGACCTGGTTTGCAAGGTATGATAGTGATTTTTCCAACTGATAGGATAGAGGAAATGACAAAGGAAAGAAGAAGATACTATTAAATTACTTGTTTGAGCAGTGAGCTCTTCTTGTAGTTGAAATTGCATGTTTGGATAGTGGGCACTTCTTGCATACATTGTACCACAACTCCTAATAGGGTTGGCAAAACTCCTAACAGTGTTGGAATCTCCTAACAAGGATTCAAAGTCTTCTAATAGGGGCTCATTGTACTAAATGTTGTAACAGACTCCTAATAGGGTCTATCCACTAATGAAGAATATTTATATTAGTACATCATCTTGTGGGCATCATTCCTACTGGGGTTTTCCCTCTAATCAAGGGTTTCCCTAGTCAACATATCTACTATAATTGTCTATGTGCATCTTTTCATGGTTGTTGTTTACTTTGGTTGAATGGTTAAGTTTTTTTTAAAGAAGATAAATATTTTAATTGTTGGATAACTGATTCACCTCATGTAGTTATCTTGGTGGACTATTGTTTCTAAAAAATATTGACTTATATTTCATCAGTGCCATTTTTAACTCATCAAAAATTGTAACTCTAGATATGTTGAGGCATCCTTTAATTAATTATTCATGTCCCTAAGTGGGCCCCACTAAAAAAATTGAACTCAAACCCCCAAGCTATTAGAATGATCTATTGAATTCATTTTGTTGATCAGATTCAAAATTGAGCATTGGTTGAACATTTGAAACTTATTTTTCAATCTTTACAAACCACAACTTTTGTGCCACGAGACCTCTAAGTTGGCCTTAAAAACTATCAAAATCAAATAACCAAGTCATGAAACCTTGAATTTATATTCTTTGGTACATACTCTTTTAGTCTGTAAAATATTTCCTTGTGATGATCACTTAGTCAAAATTTATTGACTAATAAAGTATTCCTTATCAAACTACTCCAAACAACCTATTAGAAATAGAAAAGTGCATGTTGTTTTGACTTTGAAAATAGGTCAAATGACCACTTTAGGATATGAAACTTTGGGCATAGGTTCACTTTGACAAGGAGAATATGAATGTTCAATTTAGCCTTATGATGAATAACTAGGAAAATTTGGAGGGTGCATGAAGTTGACTACTTGGAATTTCAAAGCTAGGAATACTTAGTAGAATAACATTTTTTATAAATGGAATGCACCTAGGAAAATGTGCATATAGATTCATCAAGACTTGAAAAATGACACACTTGAAGTATTTTTAGAATAGAATATAATATTACAATCAATTTGTTCTCATCTATCAAAGTTTCAAAGTTATAACATCTCGAACATGCCTTTTGATCAAACTACACTTTTAGTTACCACTAAAACTTTGAAATTGCATTTGGAATCACATTTGAAAACTAGACAAAAAAATTCTTCATTGGCTAAAATTTGAAAAATATCATTTCTCTAACCCCTAAAATGCAACTCAAAAAGAAATTTCTTAGTAGGGTAAACTAGGTCAAAGTTATAACTCATCAAACAAGGCTTCTCAAAATTTTGAACAATATGCATCAGCATTACAATGGTAAACAACTAACTTTGAGAGATTCAAAACCTAGTCAAAACATATCAAAGAAATTTGAAATATAAAACATAGATTTTTTGATATACGTACTAAATACTACCAAAGTGGTAAATTGTGGAACTTAACTAAGTGCAATATTTTCATTTGCAAACTATGCTTCTAAACTCTATTTTACACTTTGGCAAGAAATGTAGATTATGACAAATGCTCAAAATGACAATTGACAAAATGACTTAAAACTTCCAAATGATTACCTTAAGTGCATGAACATACTAAATGAAAGGTAATGATAACTTGTAACATATCCTATGACTCAAAACAATAGCTAGGTATATATGCATGAAAAGTTCTTATAGTGGTTTGATTAGCAAATTTTCAAAATGGTACTGAAAGTTAGTGTTGCAATTTTGAGTCCTAGTAGAGGCGGATGCATTTCCCTTGTGGGCGTGGAAAGGATTTAGATCTCTACAAGAAGTAGACCAATCCAAAAATTATCTCTCAAAAAATTTTATTGAAAGAAAGAAAACTAACTCCTAAACTATACAAACAATGGCCTTAAGCAACCAAAACTTCAACAAAAGTTCTTACCTTTGTCATGGAACTAGTTTTAATTTGCACTTTCTCGAGCTAAGATGAAAAAATAACTTCTATAATTTTCACCAATCACATCAATATCATTCATCAGCTCACTTGGAAAAATAGAATTAGCCTCTTCACTTTCATAGTGCAATGAAAAACTAGAGTGAAAATCATCATAATGCTCACTATGAAAGGACAGATCAGCATGCTCTCAGATTTCAAAATCAGTATGAAATTATTTTCCATAAAATGACTTATGCATGCTATCAAGCTTGAATATAAAATTTTCATATTCAATTTGTTGAAGGAGATCACAAATACCTTGAATTTGTATCTCTTCATGCATAACCGGTTGGCACTCAAATGAGCAATCATATTTATAATCACAAGCATCATCCATGTCAATGTGTGAAACTAATCCAAGGTTCTCCAATGATTCTTCACAATCAAAAAAGGGATTTTATATATCATATTAGAGTATTCACCATACAACTCATTACAAAGTGTAGGTTGATTCTCAATAATAGTTTCATCTAACACCTCATTATTAGATTCACTATTGGAAATATAAGAGGAGTAACTAAGAGAAAAGAGGTGAATTAGTTATTACTAAAATAAATCCCAGATCCCTTAGATGTTAGAACAAAATAAAATCTAAAAAATGAATATTATAAATGCTTGGTAAACACACATAAAATATTGAAACTTGATAAGTACTAAATATACTCGATAAATGCTTAACATACAAATCTTAGATGTTATCTATGATTATGATTACTTTAACTTAGTTGCAAGAACATAAAATAAAATAGCATGAACACATTTGACACCAAAATTTAACATGGAAACCCAATTTGGGAAAATCACCAATTGCAACTAGTTACTATTTTCACTCTTCTAAAGTGAGCTCTATTAGGAGCCAACCTTGTTAAAGGTTACAAAATACACTATTAGGTGTGACCTTGTTAAAGGATTTAATCACCCTATTAGGAGTCCCCTTGTTAAAGGTCTTATAAAAATTCAATATAATTTCCACCTTGTTAGAGGATTTACAAATAGCTATTAAGCTAACTCTGATAAGAGATTTAGATCACTGCTACAATGGTTAGAAAGTAATAATGGGATGATCCAATTTGAATGCAACTAAATTGTTGATTATAGATCTCTATTCTTGCTTGTACTTCATCCTTCCTAATCAAATATAGCTTTTCTGCTCCACAAGGATATTCTACTTATCCTTCAAATCTACTTCCTTTCTTCATCATTAAATCTTCATATATATTTATCACATCTTCATACTTTCACCTTATACATATATCTTTCATATTGTCAAGTCGGCTCATATACAACTTAGAATAATTAACATTCATCACCTTAGTTAGCTAGAACCAATAGATAAATCAATTAGGCTTAATATGCCAAAACAAGAAGTTCCTTTGTTAGCCAACCTAGCTAAGTAGAAACTAACTTGAAAGTGATTTCCTGTGTTAACCAATAGAAGCTTGGTTAACATTGCAAACTTGCAAAGATCCTTTGGCAATCGAGTGAGCTTAGTTAAAATTGATTCAATCCAACTTTACTTCATTAACCAAGTGATCTTGGTTAACACTCATCTTCTACAAACTTTCCTTCGATGCTTGAGTTAACTTAGTAGACACTGCCTTCTAAAGTAGGCAATCACAGGAACACTCAGTAGACATAGAAAACTATCTTTACTGCTTGAGTGAGCTTGGAATATACTAACTAATAATGATATGAGATTTGTGTAACATCAAAGACAATACACAATTTATCAATTGTATCCAAAAATCTCCCTCTTTGGCATTGATGGCAATACAACATGTCATAACATAATGAAATTTTGGATTTATTCTTGAGAACTCCCTCTATCAGTATGAGCTCTTCCTTTCACTAGATTCTTCCTCTATCTACAACAACTTCTACCAAGTTCATTCATAGAACTTTCTCCATCTTATAGAAAAATTCTCCTTGTTTGAAATAAAAAAAAATTCTATGAGATATGACAGTAAACTTCTCCCTCTTTGACAACACATGCCAAAGACAACAACTCTATTAATATCAATGTACCTTAAGCACTGATTCATTTACAATATGCCCTTGTCAATTCTACACCAACTGATTAATCTTCAACTTAGCTCTTGTTGATGCATGACTAAGCTTTATTTAGTCGTTTTAGATAGGGGAATGACCCCTAGCTTACCTCTTTGATACAAAAAAGCATCCTTAGGTAATGGCTTGGTGAATATGTCTACATTTTGTTCTTTTGTATTTACATATTCCAATCTGACTTCTTTATCTTGCACCAACTCTCTTAAGAAGTGATATTTTATAGAAATGTGCTTTTTTTTTCTTTGCATTACTGAATTCTTTGATATGTTGATTGCACTAGTGTTATCATAGTATATGACTATTGGATCCTTGATCTCTATCTTCATTCCTTCAAACAATTGTTTGAACCAAACAATGCTAGAACAATTAACAGTTGATGCCACATATTCTGCCTTTGTTGTGGATTGTGAGATGCAATTTTGTTTCTTTCTTGTCCAAGACACTAGTTTTTTCCCAAGAAAGAATACTCCACCACTAGTGCTATTCCTATCATCAAGATTCATGCCCAATCAGCATTAGTAAACACTTTCATGCCCAAATTGCCCCTAAGTTTATACCATAAGCCATAGTCTTTAGTAGCTTTTAGATATCTCATGATTCTCTTTATTTCCATCATGTGATTTTCTCTAGGATTTGCTAAGAATCTTACCACCATTCTAACTAATAGAGCAATATTAGGCCTTGCATGTACTACATAAAGAAATTTTTCAATCATTGATCTGTATGTTGTTTGATCTACTTCTTTGGAATCATCATTCTTGGAAAGCTTATGTCTAGTAGACATGGAGGTTCCAACTGGTCTTGAATCTTCTATTCAAAACCTCTTCAATATCTTCTTGATATACTTGGATTAAGTGATGTAGATACCATTTTTGTTATATTGTACCTACAACCCAATAAAGAATTTTATCTCACCAAACATGGACATCTCAAATTCTTTACTCATTTCTTTTAAACATGCTTTGTAGAAGTCATCATTTTCTATAAATAGAGTATCTTCAACAAATATTTCTGCCAACACAATCTTCTTGTCTAGTACTGTTTTGATATACAGACTACTATAATCATTTGTTCTTTGAAAGCCAATTCGTACCAAGTAATTATGGAGTCTTTCATACCTAGCTCTAGCAGCTTTCTTGAGGCCATATAATGCTTTTTGTAACTTGCAAACCATGCTCTTTTTCTAGGATTTACAAAACCTTCTAGTTGTTCAATGTAGACTTCCTCATCAACAATTCCATTCAAGAATGCAAATTTAACATCCATTTGGTATACTTTAAATCTTTTGTGTGTTGCATATGATAGTAAAGTTCTAACACCTTCTAATCTTGCTACAAGAGAAAAAGTCTTACCATAATCAATACCTCCTTCTTTAGAATAACCTTTACAGATTAGTATCGCCTTGTTTCTTGAAACTTTTCCATCTTTATTCAACTTATTTCTAAATACCCACTTTGTGCCAATTATATTTTTATCCTTGGGTCTAGGAACAAGAGTCCAAGTTTTGTTCTTTTGTTTCTATTCTATCTCTTCATTCATTGTTTAAATCCAACTTTCATTTTCCAGAGCATCTTTAACATTTCTAAGTTCAAATTTAGCAAGTAAACATGTACTTTTTAATTTACTTTTCATCATCATTTCATCTCGTTTGTCTCCAATGATCTGACATATTTTGCTAACACATGCTCTTTGGGCTTTGAATTATTTCCACTATCTTCATCATGGATTTTAGTTTTGAGCTTGTTTCCTTCTATCTATGACTCAGGTCCATTAGAATCAATTTGAACTAGCTTAGTAGCCTTTGACTATGACTTGGGTCCTTCAAACTATGACTTAGGTTGCATTGTCTACAACTCAATAACTATTGGATATTTTGGGGACTCATGAGATGAATCTTCCTTTCTTTCAAATACATTTGGTAGGGTATCAAGTTCATAGTACAGGAATCTTTTGTAATCTTCAAGCTCCTTGTTGCTTTCTTCTTCACTCTTTTCTGCAAACTCATCAATTCTAACATGTGCACTTTCTATGATTTTATGATTAGAAAAATTCAAACATTGTATGCTTTACTTCTGCAAGAGTATCCTATCATCACCTTTTACATCAAATTCTCCTTTTCTAGACTCTCTCAAGATATAACATTTACTACTAAACACTATCAAGTAACTTATATTAGGTTTGTAGCCATACCATAGTTGATAAGGAGTTTTGTTTGAATCTTTCTTCAATTGTACTATGTTCAAGGTATGAACTATAGTGTTGATAGCTTCCTTCTAGTATTTGACAAAAACATTTTTTTTAATCATCAGGTTTCTTACAAAATCCATGATAGATCTATTCCTTCTTTCAATTATACCATTATGTTGTGATGTACTAGGGCTGATACTTGTCTTTTAATTCCTCTTTTAATGCATAAATTATTGAGTTCATTGGAGATGTATTCACCACCTCTATTTGATCTTAAACATTCCAATCTCTTTCTAATTTCTTTTTCTACTCTTGCCAGATACCATTTGATCATTTGAAAGGCTTCTGATTTTTCTTTTAGATACATTATAGTCATCATTCTAGAATAGTCATCAACAAAAAGAATGAAAATTTTTCTCCACTCTAAATCTCTATTCCAATAGTTCCACATAAGTCTATATGAACAATTTCTAATATTTCTTCTAACTGATAGTTTTTTCTTTTGAAACTAGCATTTCCCATCTTACCAATTTGGCAGTTCTTGCATAAACCCATATCAAGCTTCTTCAAACTAGGAATACCTCTTAGTCTTCTATGTTTTCTTATTTTAACCAGATTATCAAAGTTTACATGACATATCCTTTTGTGCCATAACCATATTTTTTCTACTTGAGCAATAAAACATGAACAATATTAAGATCAACATAAAATAGATTACCCTTTGTTTGCTTGCCAAATCCAACTAGATTTCCTTTTCCATCCAGTAGTTTGGCCTGTGCCACATGTTCTTCAATTGTGCCATCCAATATTATTCAACTATGCCACACTAAGTAGATTATGATTTAGTCCTTCAACCCAATAAGCATTGTCAGATACAAGTTCTTTAGTCAATGAAATATATCCTCTTCCTTTTATGTTACAAGGTTCATTGTTTCCAAATCTCACACTACCTCCATTATAATATTCCATGTGCTCAAATTTTGTTTTATCTCGAGAGATATGATGTGAATAGCCATTGTTAATAATCCATGTATCATTTTTTCTAATATGATAGATAAGTTCCATCTTATCTAGCATCTTTTATAGCAATATACACCATTTCATCTTCACTGTTATTAGAATTTTTAGCTATAAAAAATATTTCTTACCTTTGTCATTATAGTTCTTGTAGTTCTTGGAATCCTTCTTGCATTTGTGCTTATTACTTTTCTTTTCATCTTTGATTTCTTTATTTGGACACCTTGTAGCAATGTGACCAATTTCTTTACAAGAAAAGCAGATCAAAGGAACTTTACCTTTGTACTTTCTTCAAACTTTGGAATGCTTCCTTACAATTAAGGCTTCAATAACTTCAAGGTCACTATCTAAACTATCTTCTAATTCTTCTTCTTCACTTCTTGATTGAATAGACTTTGATTTATCACCCTTTATTTAATCAAGAGTTTAGCTTTAAAAGAAAATTCAATAACCTTTGAACTAGGAACATAGTTATCAAAGTTATCTAACTCAAAACCTATCAATATTCTAATTAGAGCATCCAAAGATATTTTATTATTTGGACCACATATAATTTCTTGAATTGAAGACACTCTAATTGCATAAATAGGAAGAAGAGTTCTAAGTACCTTTCTTACAACTATTTTTTCTTCAATGTCTCCTCCAAATTCTTTGATTGCACTTACACTAGCTTTGATTCTTTCCACATATTTTGGAATGTTATCATCTTCTCTCATTTTCATCTAATCAAAATGCTCTATCAAAATTTTAGGCTTAGCTCTTCTTACATTTTCATCTCCTCCATATATCTCTTTTAGTTTGATCCACATCTCATGTGTTGTCTTGTAGTCTTTGACTTCATCAAATTTGGCATAATTAAGAGTAGATGCAATATCAATCATCATGATGTTATGATTTTTCTACTCAACAATGTCTTCAACTGATAATGTTCTAGTGGGAGTCTTGTATTCAATATCAAGATATTTTCATCTTGAATCATTGATGGTAGCCAAATGTAACCTCATAAGTCCTTGCCATGCTACAAAATTGTCTCTTTTCAGCTTGAGGATCTCTCTTCTATAAGACATCCTGATCTTTAGCTTAGGTCCTTGAAACCTTCTCTGTAAGGACCAAAAGATCTGATACCAATTGTTGGGAATTTAAGAGGAGTAATTGAGAAGGGAGGGTTGAATTAGTTACTACTAAAATAAATCCTAGAACCCTTAGATGTTAGAACAAAATAAACTCTTAAAACTAAATACTACTAATGCTCGGTAAACCCCCATAAAATGTTGTAACTTAGTAAATACTAGATATACTTGGTAAATTCTTAACATACAAATCTTAGATGTTATCTATGATCACCATTACTTTAATTTAGTTGTAAACACATAAAAAAAAATAGCATGAACACATTTGACACCAGAATTTAACATGGAAACCCAATTTAGGAAAAACCACCAATTGCAACTAGTTACTATTTTCACTCTTCTGAAGTGAGCCCTATTAGGAGACAACCGTATTAAAGGTTACAAAACACACTATTAGATGTGACCCTATTAGGAGTGGCCTTGTTAGAGGTCTTAAGACAATTTAATAGAATTGCCACCTTGTTAGAGGATTTATAAATAGCTATTAAGCCAACTCTATTAAGAGATTAGACCACTACTACAATTGTTAGAGTAACAATGAGATGACCTGATTTAAATGCAACTAAATTTTTGATTATAGATCTCTATTCTAGCTTGTACTTGATCCTTCTTGATCAAATATAGCTTTTCTACTCCATAAGGATATTTTTCTTATCCTTCAAATTCACTTCCTTTCTTCATCATTAAATCTTTAAATATATTTATCACATCTTCATACTTTCATACTTTGAATCCACAACTTGAACTTATACATATATATCTTTCATATTGCCAAGCCACCTCATTTACAACTTAGAATAATTAATATTCATCACCTCAGTTGGCTAGAACTAATAGCTAAATTAATTAAGCTTAATATGCCAAAACAAGAAGTTCTTTCGTTAGCTAACCTAGCTCGATAGAAACTAACTTAGAAGTGATTTCCTATGATAATCAACATAAGCTTGGTTAACACTACAAACTCTTGAAGATCCTTTGGAAAACAAGTGAGCTTGGTTAACATTGGTTCCATCTAACTTTCCTTCACTAACTGAGTGAGCTAGGTTAAAACTCATCTTCTACAGACTTTCCTTCAATGCTCGAGTGAACTCATTAGACATTGCCTTCTAGAATAGGAAATCATAGGAATACTTGGTAGACATAGAAACTATTTTTATTGCTTGATTAAGCTTGGCATATACTAACTGATAATGATATGGCATTTGTGTAATTTTTGTCACTTAGGTTTGCACCCTTGTCCAAGGCCTATGCACAAGGACAACCTAGTAAAACATGGAAACAACCTCATAGCTATGGGACTTGAACTGTGAGGTTAAGTCTCCAGAGAAGGTCGGCTTCCTCTTACTATCAGGGTGCACCTAACTACTCTTGGAGAGAAAAAGGGAGAAGGAGAGCATGAAAGCAAATCTACCTAGTCTAATCCAAAGAGGTGATGCACCAAAATAGAGTGTTCAAACCAATCCCTACCCATATATGCACTACTGAACCAGAATGAAACTAAGGATATACACATCCGGACTTGCTTTGATCTAATAACCACATGCAGATTAGAAAACCAAGATGAATGACACAAGGAAAGAGGTTCACTTATACATCATTCACAGGCCAACAGAGATACAGTCATGCAGATTACAGATTTTCACAAAACAATGGGGAAGGCAAAGAATTCTTGCACTTTCATACCAATGGCTAAAGGAGATAAGTGGAGAATCATATAGTTCAGAGGCACAGGGGAATTTACACTAGAATTGCAGAGCAATAGCAGAGAAAAGTCAGAGAAAGGTCAAACTAGACAAAAATTTCAAAATTTGCCTTTATAGCTCTAGCATAACTGGTATTTTTTTCTTTGCAATTACTACTCAACAAATCTCATTAAACCTCGCCCACTAAAAATTTGATTGAGGCATGGGTCTTTGCCACAAAACAATCTGATATCTCACTGAAAGAGCCTTGAGAAGACAGAACAATGCCAATAAATAACTTTTGATTAGGTAGATGGATTCACCATGATATACAATGTCCCTTCTACATTTATCACTCATTTTGGAGTAGTTGAGCATTGATCACAAGATCAAATTTTGCGGCAAACTTGACTTCTTCTATTTTTGGTTCACGAATCAGCAGGTCAAAAAGTCAACAAGGTCCCACGATCCAACTGGGCCACACAAGCATATCACCTCCTTTCATTTTGCCACCTGGGAAGTCTTTTTGTGGTTGACCACCTTCCTTTTATTGACTGGGTGCTATGTCGCTATGGGAAAAATACTCAAAATTTGTGATAGCACCATAGTGCCTAGTGGTGAACTTCTATTCAACTAATCGTGCCACCCTTTAAACTATTAATGATAATTGTGATGTCTCCAAACCTGACCGCAACATTAATTGTCACCCGTTAACTGTCAACCTTGGCCGAGCTAGCAAGACACGTGTCATCAAGGTGCTATGTTGCTATGGTATCCATAGTGCAACTTCTCATGGTGAGATAGCACCCATCATTGATCTGAACTGATCTAATGGCGAGCACCCTTGTCTAGACTTCTTAGTGCATAGCCAATAAGAATCGGCCATGTGCCAACTGTCTGATGAACCCTCGCTAATATTTGATGGGGCACACCTAGGACTCACCGGACACACGACAGAAGGGCACTATGTCGCTATCGGCAAGAAGCTCAAATTTTTTGATAGCGCCATAGTGCCCACTGTGAAACTAGCAAAACCTAACATTAGGGAAACAATCGAGAAAAAGGGGACCCATTGGACACATGGCAGAAGGGCGCTATGTCGCTAACATATTCGCCATGCAATTTCTCATGGAAAGATAGCGCCAACCATTAATTTGCCTTAGATCTACGATGGAAGGCTTGTGGGCCATAGAACATATTATAAGGTTTGATCGGGTATTAAAATAATACTAACTTTGCACACTAGCCATTGGCGGGTAAACATTTAAAATTTGAATCCTGGCGGGACATAAAAATGATAATAGTAACATCAAAGACAATACACAATTAATCAATTGTATCAAACATTTGCAAGATGCAATATCATCACCACAATCACTTTCACACCTAGAACTAAAAATATATGATCTATTAGGGATATATGATAATGTATCATCATCAAGATTAGTGTTAACCAAATCTGCAAATTCCATGTGCTCCTAAAAAATTGGGTTGATAATCCCATGCAAAGCTCCATTATAAGCATTGTAACAAGTTTTGAGTTGATCAAAATCAAACTCTTCATCATACAGAGGATTAGTGAAAACCTTGAAGTTATTTCAAACACTACTGTCATGAACAATTTCAGCATATGAGGAAGAAGAATTAGAATGATCATTACATGAAGATACAACATTCACCTCTCCAATTAAGCATGTGGAATATAGATCAATATTAATTACATTATCTTGTTTAAAATTACTTGAATGGCTTGACCACCATTCTTTTCCTAGCTTATCAATAAAGACTGGTACATTAACCTTAGAATCACTTATATATTGATGGTTACAACTACATTTAGACTCATGGTATTCTTCTACATAACTAGGTAATTTATCCTTCTAAATAGTGCATTCACCAATGCTCTCCTTATCTACATATTGTGTAGAAAATTCCTTCTCAAAGTTTTCAACCACAAGCTAACTCATACAATATAGAGATGAAATTTCATTTTCCAATTTACACGGAGAGCTCATACCTTTACTTGCATAAGAATGTTCACTTTCATTGTTTCTCTCTTCTTCCCATGTTGCATCATAATCATATGAAGATGAACATACACAATCATTGTCTTCACCTTCACTTGGATAAAAAGGTTGCAGGCTCTTCTTCATCATAGGACTAAGATACATATAACATACTCTCATCTTCATGTACTACTTCTTCATGACATACCAAATCAACAACCTTTTTTTCATCACTTGAGTCATAAGTTTTAGCATCTTCATCCTTATGAAACTAAGATGAACACTCTACAAATTTATGAGTAATGACATTGCCAACAAAATAAGAATTAGTCATGAGAGAAGCTACTCCTAAAATTATTTCATTGTTTTGGAACTCATCCATTGAATTGGGTTTATCATGTATTGTTGTAGCCCTATCAACACATACATTTCCCTCAACAAAATTAGGAATATTTCTATGTTGTAACAAGGAAACCTTATCAACGCATGATTTGTAATATAAATTCTAAACATGGTTAGTTACAATAGTAGGGATACCTACATGCTGATTTTAATTTGAAAACTCAACATGACACTAGTTTCTAATCTCAAATTCATCTTGCCAACAACCCTTTCTAGAGAAGTGACTCTTGGTTAGTCCATACTATACATTATTTCCAATCTCTATAGTTGTCATGAATTCCTGATGCAATGTCTTGGGTTCTTTATCCCTCAATAGATATCTTATTTTGCCATCAAATGCATCAAAGTAAAAAATCAAACACACCTGATCGATGGGTCTACATTTCTTAGGTATTTCATTCAAAGTTCTTGAAAATATTATATTAAACTCAAGAATAAGTTCAAAATTCCTATATGGATCTTCGAATTTTTTTCAAAAGAATTAGATATGCTTATTCTTTCTCCAAATGTCTCCATGAAGACTAAATGCAACTCACTCCAAGATGAAATAGAATATGTTGGAAAAAATGAAAACCAATCTCTAGAATCACCTTGCAAAGATTGAACAAATAGCTTTATATGCACATCTTCATGAGCAATATCAAAGTTAACCATCAAATCACTAAATAGTTGAATATGATGACTAGATGAAACAAATTGGCTCCCATTAAACTTAGGCAAATATTTTCTAATATCATAAGGAATTGTATTTTGGAAACCATGAATGCCATCAAAGTTTAATGGAAAGTATCTCTTGGTAGAAGTAGACAGAAAATTTTCATCAATGGATTGCATGCTAGATGAAAAGAAATTCCACATTCACCAAGATAAAAAGAAATTTCACATCCTTTGCAAATTTACAACTCATTCACCAAGATAAATTTTAGAATTTGTAACTTGCAGAAGATCTTTGAATTCTCCTATGAGTTCAATCTCTAAACATACTCCAAAATGTAAACAAATTTTCCAATTCTATCTTTCATGAAGTATGCAAAGATGCATCAAACAACTCTCCTACTTAGTGCTAAAAACATCACTTGATAGAGAATCTTTTGTACAACTTACTTTCATGGAAAAAGAAATCTCATGAAAGTGACAAATACCTTAATATGTGATAATTGCAAACCACTTCAATGTTGCAAACAATAGAAGACTTAAATCCTATCCAAATCTAGTAACTATTTCATAGCACTTCACATTATTTTTTCAACTATTTCCAAGAACCGTAGATCAATTCTTCTAAGCTTCTTTCCAATTATTGTATCATTCATCATACCTTCAACTTCACAATGAACTAGTATAGAGATATAACTTTGATTTAAAAAAATTGATTAACTTGCACAATACAACAAGCTAGTCCAAAATTTATAGTAGGTA
Organism: Cupressus sempervirens; assembly: GCA_028749045.1. NCBI lineage: Eukaryota > Viridiplantae > Streptophyta > Pinopsida > Cupressales > Cupressaceae > Cupressus > Cupressus sempervirens. Next base: position 793,713,456 of record CM053793.1, read on the forward strand.
TTTGAAAGACTTTATACAACAACTATAGAGTTTTGTATTCTTGACAAGGTGGACCAAACTTAACATTAACTTTGAATTCTGACAACAACTTTGTAGAACTTCCAAATGATCTCAATGTAATAATTATTACAATTCCTCAAAACTACTATTGTCAATGAATAAGGTAACCACTAGAATGCATGATTTAAAGTAAGAAATTGGAAATCACATTAGAAAGTTACTGTTAAAAAAATTTTCATGCACTTCTTTCCATTGTATTGAATCTCTTTCTAGATTCTCAAGGTTTGTCTGCTAAGATGATTCAACACATTCCCCAATAAAGTCACTATTTTTTTGGCTTTTGATTTGACAAAGATTTCAACTACTAAGTAGCCAAGAAAAAAAATTATTATAAGGGTAGTTATCTCCTATAATGGACACAATTAGTCTAGAACCTAGGCCAACTATAAGGATGAACTCTTTCTTCTTCTCTAGGTTATGCAAAACCTAGGCGAGTAGACCTTAGATTCATTCATATGGTAACAATTGCCAAAAAAATACATTTGAATATACATTAAGCTAATGAAAACCCAAAAACCTTCTATGCTCATGCAATGAAAAAGACATGAAATAGCTAATAACATGACCTATAAATTTGACAAGATAAGTGTGGGTTATCCTTTTTATCTCTACAACATGAAAGTGAAATGGTTTTTGATTAATTGATTTATATTAGCAAAACCAAAATATGAAACAAGAAATGAGAAGATCCTATGATTGATTAGTGCCCTATCTATTGGCTATTCCACAAATCTTAACATACATAAGGTGTTAATGATCCATCTTCTCACTTTGTGAATCATACATCTATGTTCAAACTAAATCTCATGCTATAAAATATTATTCTGATGAAATTCACAACCCTGTCAAGATGTATCAAGCATTTACATGATTCTTTGAATCAAAGGCAAAATATATCAAGACATACAAACAAAAATGAATTGTAACTGGATCTATAATCTTTGATCTCACAAACCACAAAAGGTTACAAATAACAAAAATAGGAGACAAGAATAAGAATGAAACTAAGTCATTTTTTTTTCTATATATTGATTCCTTTAAAATAAATAATTTAATATGTATGAAAGACTCATAAAATACACATTAGACAAGAACTATACACTAAAACCCCAATAATGTTATTTTTGTAAGAGAGAAATGTTGAAAGAATCATGGAAACATAGCTATGGAACTTGTCCAAAAGTTTGAATCAACCTTGTACAATGAGAGAAGAAAGAAAGATATAGAAGAAGGGATCTTGGATCTTATTTGGTATCAATACTTGTCCGCTTTTCTCCTTGTGGGTCAAACTAAGAAGCCATCATTTGCATAAATGAGTATCAAATCAACTTATTCATAATGCTTGTGTTCTCTACCAATCATGTGCTCAATCAACATTGACCTGCATATCCTATTACATTCTTCCACCAATTCTATGTAGACATTGTTGAAAGGATTACCAAGCTACTTTTAGTCAGTGAGAGTATGTCCCTAAAACTCTTAGATGAGTGACATTTGGATACTACTGTCCTTCAAACATAGCCCTATCCAATCCACCTAATTTCACATTCAAAGTTTAATAGAATATTTCACCTTGGCTTAAAAATTAGATTGATAAAAATCTGTTCATTTTATTTTTTAGTTCTTTTCAAGTGCACATCCTTTAAACTAGGCAAAAAACACCCACATGGCTCCCTCCTTCCTTAAGTGAGATATTCTAAATTGTTTGAATTAGGCTAAAAAAATAATTAGCAAGACTTAGAATGGAAAACTTAGCATATTAATGTAACATCTAAAGAGCTCTATGTGAATTTTTCATCTTAGCATAGGAGATTGGGAAGAGGCCTCAATGATCAAGGCTAATAACTTTAGGTACATGCATGAGATTGGAAATATGCCACTCTCTCAATGGCTCATGTTTTAATTCACTGATCATGCCTCACATTATAGTTGTAAATAAGTGTGATGATAGTTGAGAAGATAACTTATTTACTTTTCCTTGCAATGAGCATACTGACAAGAATTTGTGTTGATGTTACCAATTGAATTGAGCATTTCCAACCATCTACCTAAAGCCATTCAACATCTTCATATAGAAAACACATCATACATGGCTAAGTAGGTTGTTGGTAGTCTTAGAGAAGGATGACTTAATTTAATAATCATTTTTTGACTTTGACTTTCTCTTGCATATCAATTGACATTGACCTTTGTAAACATTAAAATAAATGTCTCCCATCCAAATGTTTCTATGTAGGTCTTTAAACTTCTATTTGTTCATTTTTTTTGTTTACCCCAAACCAATTGGGTGTAGAAAATCAATATGGAGGCTTCCATCCATTAATTAAAATTTCTTAAAACGTTATCTCCAAGGAAAAGTCTCAAAATTTTTGAAAGTGTGAAGCTTTGAACCTATTTGGTGTGTTCAATTTTATTCTTTCATTTCTCATCTAAGTGTATAGGCACACACACCCATTTGTTCTCAAATAATCATATGTGTGGAGCATGCCTAACTTATATTCATTCAATAGGAGAAATACTCTTAAGACATCATTGACTTATATTTCATCATTACCATTTGCAACTCATCCAAAACTATAACTCTAAATAGGCTAAGAAATCCTTTAATTAATGAGTTGGGTCCCTAAGTGGGCCTTAAAAAAAAAATTGAACTCAAACCCCCAAGCTATCAGAATGATCCATTGAATTCATTTTCTTCATTAAATTCAAATTTGAGAATTGATTGAACCTTTGAAACTTATTTTTCAATCTTTTACAAACCACAACTTTTGTGCCACAAGACCTTTGAGCTTGCCTTAAAAATTGCTAGAGTCAAACAACTAGGTCATGAAACCTTGTATTTATATTCTCTAGTATATTCTCTTTTATTTTGCAAGATATTGCCTCATGAAGATCTTTTAGTCAAAAGATATTGACTTACAAAGTTTCCATTTTCAAACTATTCCTACAAATAACTTGTTAGAAATAGAAAAGTGCATGTAGTTTTGGCTCTTAAAATAGGTTAAATGAACACCTAGGGATAGGAAACTTGGGGCATAGGTTCATTAAGAAATAGACAATATGAATGTTCAAATTAGGCTTATGACAAATAATTGGAAAAATTTGGCACACGCATGAAGTTGGCTACTTAGAATTTAATAACTGGGAACACTTAGATGAATAACATTTTTTATAAATGGAATGGACCTGGAGAAATGTGTAGATAGATTCATCAAGACTTGAAAACTAGCACACTTTAAGGATTTTAAGTATAGAACATAGTATTACAATCAATTTCTTCTCATCTTTCAAGGTTTCAAAGTTATAATATCCCAAACATGCCTTTTGATCAATTTGCACTTTTTGTTACCAGTAAAACTTAAGAAATTGTGCTTGGAATCATGTTTGAATTTTTTTCAAATGAATTCTTCATAGGCTCAATTTTGAAGCATAGCATTTCTCTAAACCTTATAATTCAACTCAAAAATAAATTTCTCAATAGGGTCAACTGGGTCAAAGTTACAATTGGTCAAATAGGGCCTCCCAAAATTCTAAACAATATGCATTAGCATGACAATAGTAAACAACCAACTTTGAGGTATTCAAAACCTAGTTAAAGCATATCAAAATGATTTGAAATCTAAAATATACGTTTTATGATATGTATACTAAAGACTCCCAAAGTGGTGAGTCATGAAACTTAACTAGGTGCAAGATATTCAATTGCAAACTAGGAATGAAAAATTTTATGTCAAGAGTGATGAAGGTATATTCCTAGGATATTCTACCAAGAGTAAAGCTTACAAGTGTTTAAACTTTAATACTAACAAAGTTGTGGAAAGTGAAAATGTTAAAGTTGATGAATTTGTAGAAAGAAATGGTGTTGAGTGTAAGGAAGAACCTAAAGACTATAGTGTATTCATATATGTGGATGATGTCCCTCCCAACACTCCTAATGAACAACAAAATAAAGCTTCAATTTTGTACTAGATAGGGAATGTTGAGGTACAACAATAGATTATCAAGTAGGAAAGAGTGGGTGCCAGGAAATAGGAAGAAGATGTCGAGTCATAGATAGATAATATTGACTATTAGATAGACAATGTCGAACATGCTGAACCAAAACCATAACTTGAAGAAGAAAGAAATAATGAGCTTGAGATTATTTTTCAACATGAACCTGTTGAAGAATAGAGAAGGATACCACTTGTGCTATCTAATTATGTAAGAAGACATCATAAACCTAAAAAAAAATTGAAGATGCAAAATCTAGTGTTATGACAAGGAAGAGACTCGTAAATAATACATGTTTACTTTTTGAATTTGAACCCAAATAAGTGAATAATTCTCTATACAATGAAGATCGGATCTAGGAAATTAATGAAGAAATTGAATAGATTGAGAAGAAAAAAAAATTGACCCTAGTGCCTAGACCAAAGGAAAGAAATGTTATTGGAACAAAGAGGATTTTTAGGAATAAGCTAAATGAAAAAGGAAAAGTTACAAGAAATAAGGCTAGATTAGTATGCAAATGATATGCTCAAGAAGGAGTTTATTATGGAGAAACTTTTGCACCTATAGCAAGACTTGAAGGAGCCTGACCTTTTCTTTCATATTCATCCTACAAAAATTTTAAGGTAAATTGGATGGATGTCAAATCTACATTTTTGAATGGTATACTTGAGGAAGAACTATACATAGAACAAGTTGAAGGATTTGAGGACCCAAACAAGAAGAATATGATATATAAATTGATCAAAGCTCTATAAGGATTGAAACAAGCTCCAAGAGCATGAGATGAAGGACTACACAATTACTTGGTGAAGATTAGTTTTGAAAGAACAAATGATAATGGTAATCTATACTTGAAGACTAGTAAGAACAATGAGGCACTTCTATTTGAAGTATTTTTTCATGACATTATATTTGGAGGAAAAAAAGCATTATGCAAATAATTTGTTGATGAAATGAACAAGGAATTTGAAATGTCAAAGTTTGGTAAAATCAAACTCTTTGTTGGCTTACAAGTATGTCAAATGAAATATGATATTTTCATCACTTAGATTGAATATATCAAGGAGATACTAAAAACTTTTGCAATGGAAGAATCAAGACCGGTGAGAACACCTATGTCTAGAAGACATAAGTCATCTAAAAGTGATTAATATGTTGATGTGAACCAAACACTATACATATCAATGATTGGAAAATTGTAATATGCTGTTCATAGTAGACCTAATATTACATTAGCTATTGGGATTGTTGATAGATTTTCAATAAATCCTAAGGAAAATCATATGATAGTAGTGAAAATGATATTGAGATGTCTAAAAGATATAGAAGACCATGGGGTGTATTAAAAGAGGATTGATAGACTTGAGCTAAAGGTATTCAGTGAGTCTAATTGGGGATGAAATATTGATGATAGAAAAAGCCCTAGTGGAGGTGCATTCCTTCTAGAAAAGAGATTAGTGTCATGGACAAGCAATAAAATAAAACTATATTTTCCAATCAATAGTTGAGGCCAAGTATGTGGTAGGTGTAGTGAACTATTCAAACATTATGTGGATCAAGAAATTTATAAAAAGAATGCAAGAAGAAATCATAGATCTAATGGTTATCTATTGTGCTAACACAAGTACTACCAAAATATCAAAGAATCCTCTGATGCACACAAAAACTAAGCACATTGCTATCAAGTATCACTACTTGAGAGAACTAGTTCAAGACAAAGAAGTTAGAATATGTACACACTAAAGAAAAAATTGCTGACATATTCACTAAATCCTTTCCTAAAGATGTTCATGATTATCTTAAAAATAAAATAGGGGTTATTCCCCTAAGAAAGGCTAGTTAATCTACATATAGGCATTGCATCAAATGTGCTAACCAGAATACCTTACACATTGAATATGACAATTCTACTTTAGGAGGTGTGTAAGGTGGTCAAGTAAAGTAAAGAAGAACATAATAAACCAGTCATATATATATGAAAGATAACAAAATTCAGCCCTAAGATGTACTTATCTACATAATCAAGATATATGAGGGACATAAAGCCAAGAAAGATAATGTCTTTGGCATTGTTTTCATAGAGGGATCAAATAGAAATGCTAGAGAGAGAGAGAGAGAGTATGTACAATATTCAACAAGAACTTAAAACTCAAAACTTAGAGGGAGTTTCTAAATTTGCAAGAATATTGGTTACTCATGGGTAAAAGCAGAAACCTATATCATCATTTGAAATATCTTGGAGGGTTATGGCTGAAATAGTTATAGCCAAAATTTTTATAGATAAAAGTTTTAGGGCTGAACCCATGTGGTGCCAAGTGGCATTGATGTGGCAAACTGGTTATGGCCAAAATAATTTTGCCCGTAACACTTTCAGCCCAAATAATCATTTGAAAATTAATGAAGAAAATGATTTCTCTTATATGAGGTCATGTCAGTGGGATAAAAAGTAACCATGAGTTTCAGCTGAAACCCTTTTGACTGAAAGGGTTTTAGGTTTTGGATGAAACCCTTTGGGCCAAAACTATCTCCGTGTCATCCTATGTGGTAGCCAAACAAGCAAAAAAATGATTTTTTTTAAAATTCTCACTTTTAAGGCTAATTTCTATATTAAAAATAAAGTTTATTCAAAATCTAAAAATACCATTTTGTAGATTATGGAGTCAAGATTATAGTAATATAAATTTTATAGTTTTTTGAGTAGTTATAATATGTTATACTTTTAAAATATTACAAGTAGGTATTTTAAGATTTGAGAAGGTGTCCATTCAAAAAAGGAAAAAAATTAGTAAATTATTTTCAAAAAATTAAAACTTTATATGTACCTCTAGAGGAGAGAATTCTTGTCAAGAATATGTAACTTGTTTATAAAACTATGTACATTTGATAACAAAAGTTTGGCAGGAGAAAAAAAACTATCAATTTCTGATAAGTTCAACTTTAAACACTTAAAAAGTATACATCAAAAATCAAAAATTCTTTTTTTCCACTAGATATACATGTCAACTATAACATATTACAAAATTAGAGAAAAATATGATCTTTTTCATATATTTGTTTGGTAGGAATGAAACTCTATATTTTAAGCATTCAAAAAAAAATTAAAAATGCACTTTAAAAATAAAAAAATGCAAAAATATTTCTCAATTTAAAAAAAATAAAATTATAGACTAAACCTTCATCCAATTTTGAACATTTCATTATTTTACATCATCTTCAAATTCTAAACACAAATGCCACTTTTATGTCATTAAAGTTGAGCAATTTAAGTTCTAATATCCTTTTTCTTTATAAAAGGTGACACAAATTTGTGCTTTTACCATCATGGAAGTGGAATCTTTTGGATTGCATGGTAACAATGAGGGGGATTGAATGGTAACAATGGGATTCCTAAATAGAAATTCCTTGAGGTGTTTCCATCAATGCAAAAGAAGAAGATGTTGGAAATAATCAAGACTAGCTATGTTACTAAGAGGGGAGAGGTGAATTAGTAGCCTCAATTTTTTTTTTAAATTTAGCACTTAATCAACATAATTCATTCACTATTAATTAATCTAATCTATCGCATACACGAGAAACTAAAAGATAAACATTCATGTCAGATGAACACAATATTTTGATGACCCAGAAACCTTCCAAATAGAAAGTAAAATTGGGGTGGGGATGATACCCACAAAACTTTAATACTGCAGTATAAAGTTGGCCTATTAAGGCTTACAATGATCACCTTAGATGATCTTCCCTATTAAAAGAAATTAGGACTGTGAGGTCCACCTTGTTAGAGGTTTTACAAACATACAATGAAGTATGCACTCTATCAAGAGATTTAGAGAAAAGATTGTCAAGTCTACCCTGTTAAAGGATTTGAATCTGATTCACCTGTTAGGATGAAATAGTAGATCTTACTTAAAACTAATTGCTTATTAGATCCTTGAAATGCAGATCACCTCTTGTGATAGATGTAACTTGATTTCTCCTTATAGACCTTTCTCAACACTCTTCTTTGTTGTTGATTTGCATTCACTCTTCTCAAAACATTACTTATCATCATATCTAAGAATGATACAATACATTACATATATACCATCCCAATTATCATTTTTACAAGGTCATCCAAAACATAAGTCAACACAAATATTACTGAGTCAGCCCAAGTGTAAAAACTCAGGTTCAGAATAGCTAACTTGGTGACCTTCTAATACTCAACGTCCACTACATTACTCAGCATCATCATGCATTTGGTAGAAGTAGAAGCACAGTCCATACTAATCACTCAACATAGCTTTGAACTTAGTGAAAATTGGAGACTTAGTAGATATAGTGTAGCTCGATAAGAACTGACTACTATGTTTACCTTGCTTTCACTCAGCAAACACTGCTCATCCCATCACTTAGTAGATAGTGGCTTTAGATCATAGTAACTAATGACTCAATAAATATTGTGAAGCTTGGTAACCACTAACTACTCAGTCTAAAATGTTGCACTACTAAACTCACTTGGTAACCATTGGAATGCTTAGTACGAACTACTAAACTGCTAAACTTACTTGGTAACTATTGAATTCTCAGTATACACTAGAGATTAAGAGATGAACTCGATAACCATATAGAATTATGAATAAGTGTTGTCATTAATGAAAAACATAACTTAGTGCCAAAAATCTCCCCTTGTGGAATTATTGAAAAAAACACTTATTAGCCAAAACTTATGTACAATGACATGCTGATTTTTTTTTTAATTTTTCAAAATTTTTCTTTGTAATTATGTTGTATATACATTTGCACATATCTCCCCCATATAGTGTACATATTATATAAGGCATAGTACCATATTGTATATACAAGTTTCTCTTTATTATTATGTATTATACATATGTTTCTCCACAAATATCTCTTTCTCCCCTTTTATTGACAATAATGCCAAACATTTATATAGAGACACTAAAATGTGAGAGAAATTTAGTGTACCTTAAGAATAAGAGCTAATGTCCTATCCTAGTTCTCTTGAAAATTTTTGTAGGTATGAAGTGCCACTTGAACTTCTCCTGAAAGTTCAATCCTGTGATCTACAACTAAAAAATTGTTATCATGGATCAATGTTTTTGAATATGCAATATGTTTATGCATTGAGTTCATGATTGGTGCGATCATGTTTTGGATATCTATTAATGTAGACCTAACCCTTGCTTCCTCTCTTAACAATTCTGTCTACATATCAAATAGAAATCTAACCTTTATGTGATGTGCAAAGCTTGAACTAGGGTCAAGCTACAACCTTTGGGCACTAGCCTTCAGGTCCTCATCAATTTCATTCATTTGTTCTTTGATTTCTTTTGTATACTCAGTAACATTACAAATTTTGGCAAAAAGAGATGTTACATTTGTAAAAGAATTTTCAAGATTACTCAAAATTGAGGAAAGCTCTACTTGATGAATAGAAATGTGCTCAACCACCTTATTATCAAACTTTTTCTCAGTTTTCTCTAACAACTTTTCTTGACTAGTTGTGTCCTCATTGAATTTATTAACTACTTCCTCTAACTATAGCAAAATATGTTGAGATGAATCAATGTCCACGCCTATAGCTTTACTCAAAATATTCTTTGCACTCTCAATTATACTGAATTCTCTATCCTTTTCCTCTCTGAGCTACTTCTATCTACCCTTTTTTTCTAGAAGTTGGCTGACCAATCTCATTTGTTCCATAGTGGCATTGTTAAGATCCAACTTAGGAATTTTAATCTCTTTGTCTAAATCTATATCTTCATCAATTTCTTTTCCAGTAATCATAATTTTAAGGGGTTTCCTTGGTTCTACTTCTAATATTACTATCTTGGACTTAGAAACATAAACAATTGTAGAGATAGTAGGGCTTGCTGTGAAAACTTCAATAGGGCTTACTAAAGGAAAATTTACAAGAGTGCTAACAGAATCCAAAATTGAAGTGCTATCCAAAATTGAAGTAATAATTGGTGGAACACTGACTAAAGTACATACAATAGGAGCACTAGCAGAAGTATTTACAAATGAAGTACTTATAGGAGCATGAAAAATTGAAGTAGCCAAAATTGTAGAACTTGATGTTGTACTCAATGTTGATGTCCTTGACTTGGGAGCTAAAGAAGAGGAGGGTTGTAGCTTGGTGGATGAAGTGGTAGACACATCCATTATTGATACCTGGAGCTGAGAAGTAGAAAATAGTGATAGAGCAGATGATGCATCTGTTGTAGTTGCAATCACATTTGCTGAAGTTGTCTACATGCCAAATGATGTAGCAGTCTTTGGTGGAGAGTGAGGAAGGGAGGCTATAACTTGTGCAACTATCCTTACTAGATCATTCTCTTCTTCTTCTCCTTCCTTATCTTCCTCTTCATCTTCTTCCTCCTTCTCTTCTTCACCTTCCTTCATCACTACCTGATAATCCTCAACATCAATAGTGACACAAGGTGTGTTATCTTCTCCATTGTCACTATCATCCTCATCATCTTTGATCTCCACTAGATCCTCAATAGGCTTGTGCAAATGATAAACATTTTTGTAGCATATTTAACTACATGCTCAATTTCTTTGACCAAAATCAAATAAGTATGAAATTGCATCATCATCTTTTCTTCATTTTTCTTCATTGCTTCCTTAACTTCTGCATTACTAAGATTTGGTAGCAATTGTCTTAGAGATTGCTCAAATATATCCTTTGCAATTTGTATAGTTGATTCCCATCTAACCTTGACCTTGTCTAGCAAAATTGTAGGGATTTTTGAAGAAAATTGATCAGGAGAGAATTTTCATCTTCCTAATTTGTCCATGATTAGATCTTCAACCTCTTTCTATTCTATTGGAGTCCTGGTTTCATATTTGAGTGCTTTGAAGTTATTGATTCTAGCACCTACTCTTAATTGATTAAGTCTTTCTTGAAAAGTGGAAGGAGGTTTATTAAACACAATTTCACTATCTTCTTTCTTCTTAAATCTTCTGGCAAACACAATTGTTGAGGCCTTGGGTGGCTTGGTGATAATCATCTTTCCTTTATTTCTTACAGGCTCTTCCTCCTTTTTAGATTCTTTCTCTTCATCCTCAGATTCTTCTTTATCTTCTCCTTTGCCCTCAGTAATCATAAGAGGAGTACTTTTAGGTTTTAGCTTTGCTATCTTCCTCTTACCTTTACTTACCACTTGTGGGAGCTTGATCTCAAGTCCTATTCTTTCCTTGCATCATCATATGTTCTAAAGATAGGTAACTTTGGATCTATAGGTTCATTCACCAAGGCTTCAATAATTTCTTTTGTTTCATCAATATTAACCTCGTAAGGAAGAGGTTTTACCAAAACAATTCTAGGCCTAATTGCTTGAATATATACCCTATCATAGTCAACCATGAAACAAACATTGTCCTTGTAGTCTTCAACAAGTTTTGGTGGAATCCAAAACCTATTATTCATTTCTCCTTGAAAACTTCAAAATAGTTATCCATAATACTATCAAAATTCTCACCCATTTGTGCAATAAAATCATTGATTTGATATAGAACTGGAGTATCCTTTCTCCATACTAGAGATCCTCTAGATGGGAAAAAAATTTGTACATAAAAGAACAAACAAGTTAACAAAGAACCAAATTTACATAGATTATTCTTTTATGTCCTAATACTTTCCATGGTTTTGTTAAGTTGTTTCAACATCAAATTTGCCAAATCATACTACAAATAATCTGCTAGAGCTATATATCTTATGGAAAATGATATGAATACCAAACCTAAGTTCCATGTTAGATAAATTACTAATCTTTAGTCCTCTACCATCCCATTTAGCTAGGGTTTTCTTCTATAGCTCATCCCGACCTATGGATTTGGTAACCTTAACTTTGTTGAGCATAGGGAGACTCGTGATTCTATGAATCATCTTCTTTGTTATCAAGATGGGTTTCTTTAACCGTAACTGACAATTGTGAGTTCAACTCAAAATATACCTAATCCACTTAATTTTGAAATTTCTTGGTAGATGCAAAATGGGGGTCAAGCCTTTCTCCTCTAAATGTTTATGTTTGCATTTGAGGGTTCCATCAAGACACAGTTCTCCTAGGGTTCCAATTTCTTGCACAACACATTTGAAATGAGTATGAATATCATTTATAAGAAGTACCTTTGGAAAAATTTGAGATTGAGCTCCATTAGGGTTGAGTGATTCTACAATTGCTAGTGCTAGCTTGAAGTTTGAAGCCTTCCATTTGACACCATGCACCAACATCTTAGAACCTTTCTTCAGCTTTGTTATTGGATCTGGTGGATGCCTTGATTGCTTCGTAGACTAATAAAATCTCCTTCAAAAATTTCATTACAAACTATGCTCAAGATTGCCTAGATGTTTTGTAAATTACTTTGCTCTAGATAGACTAAATTTGCAATGAGAATGAAGTCAAAATTTTGCCTTTTTGATGAAAATTCTCCATTAATGCTCGATACAATGTGAGCCACAATGACATAGTGCTTGACAAGCTATCATCCACTATTTTTCTAGATAACTCGGTAGAACCTTGTAACTTGGTGACCAAAAAAAACTTGTTACTCTCAACCTCGTTTAGTGAATACTAATGCTAAACCTTCTGTGATCCCTCTATATTTGTAATATTGATTTGGATCTTTCCTTTCTTTCATTGGAACTACATAAGATGTGGCTTGAAGATACAACTCTAGTTCTTCCTTAAGAACTTAATTCGAAATGGTGGAGTCACCCACTTCTTGAGTGACATGACCATCATTTGAATTGGCTTTCTCTATATATTTGGGAATCCACTACTATCTCATCTTCTTCTAGATGTTATTAGCTTTAGCTTTCTTTTCATCTTCAAATTTACCTATATTCATGCAATTATTAGCTATATGACCAAGTTCAATACATGTATAACATCTTATTGTTGTATCCTTCTTTCTCAAGTGATGCCTTGCACAGTTTATGCCAATGTGTCCATATTCTCCATAGTAATGACATATATAGCAAGTATTGTAATCCCGACCAAATATTGCCTTTACAAATTATTTAGCTAGATTGAACTATTTAGATCGATATTCAAATGACCTGTGTCCTTGTTTCTTGCATTTGTGACATTTACCTTCAAATTTGGTTTTTCCTTACATTCATTAGCTTTATGACCATGCTGACTACAATTATAGCATTTTCCATTGAATTTTTCCTTTCCATTACTCTAACATTTGTTTGATGTATGACCTATCTTACCATAGTGATTGCAAGTAGGTCTTTAATTCCTTTGAGCAGCTTGTTTGGAAGATTCACCTTCTTCTTTGTATCCAAGTCCCACTTTAACCTTTTGTTTATTAAAATTTTTCTCACTTTGTTGATTCAATTGATCCATCTATTTGGGATTTCATTATTCTTTCATTGAGTTGCTTCTCAGAATTTAGATCAACTTTCAATCTTTCATTGATTTGTCTTCCAGTGCTTAAGTCATTTCTTAACCTTTCATTTTTAGATCTCTAACTCATGATTTCCTCATTTACACTAGATAGCTAATTGATCAAACTTTCTTGCTTAAAGGATTGATTTTGAGTTTCATTGTTCCTTGCCTCCAAGTCTTCACTAGCCTTATTCCTTTGTTCCAAGATTTCACACAATCTTATTGATTGAATTTCTTGATATCTTTTCAATTTTCTTACCTCTTCTTGTAGAGAGCCATTCTTTTCTAGGAGTTCTTTGATTACCTCATTTGCTTCATCTAAATTTCTTGAAGGAAAAAATTCTTCAATATTTTCTTCAACATACTAATGGTCATTCATTTGTTTTGCAAGTTCCTTCCTTCTTTTTAGGGATTGGGAAAGATGCTTTTTTACTTCCTTGAGTTGAGCTATGGCCATCTTCAGATCTAGCTTCTCATTATCAATAGCTTTGTCAAGTCTGAATATCTCCATTGTTCTTGATGTTTTCTCAAGCTATCAAACTTTATCCTAAGAACCACAGAGCTCTGATACCAATTGTTGGAAATAATCAAGACTAGCTAGGTTATTGAGAGGGGAGGGATGAATCAGTAACCTCAAAAATTTTAACAAATTTAGCACTTAATCAACATAATTCATTCACCATTAATTGATCTAATCTATAGCATGCATGAGAAACTAAAAGATAAACATTCATGGCACATGAACACAATATTTTGGTGACCTAGAAACCTTCCAAATAGAAAGTAAAATTGGGGTGGGGATGATACCCACAAAACTTCAATACTGCAACATAAAGTTGGCATGTTAAGGCTTACAATGATCACTTCAGATGATCTACAATGTTAGGAGCAATTAGGACTGCTAGGTTCACCTTGTTAGAGATTTTACAAACAAAAAATGAAGTATGCACTCTATTAAGAGATTTAGAGAAAAGACTGTTAAGTCTACCCTATTAAAGGATTTGAATCTGATTCACCTATTAGGATGAAATAGTAGATCTAACTTACAACTAATTTTTGATTAGATCCTTGAAATGCTAATCACCTCTTGTGATAGATGTAACTTGACTACTCCTTATAGGCCTTGATGAATACTCTGCTTTGGTAGTGATTCACATCCACTCTTCTCAAAACATTACTTATCATCATATCTAAGAATGATACAATACATTACATATATACCATCCCAATTCTCATTTTTACAAGGTCATCCAAAAAATAAGTCAACACAAATATTACTAAGTCAGCCCAAATGTAGAAAATTGAGTTCAAAATAGCTAACTTGGTGACATTCTGATACTCAGCACCCACTACATTACTCAGCATCATCATGCATTTGGTAGAAGTAGAGGCACGATCCATGCTAATCACTCAACATAGCTTTGAACTTGGTGAACATTGGAGACTCAATAGATATAGTGTAGCTTTTTAAGAATTGACTACTATGTTTACCTTGCTTTCACTCAACAAACACTACTCATCCCATCATGTAGTAGACACTGGCTTCACATCATAGTAATTGATGACTCGGTAAATACTGTGAAGCTCAGTAATTGCTAATTTCTTGGTCTAAATTTCTACATTGTTGAACTCACTTGGTAACCATTGGAATGCTTAGTATGAACTACTAAATTGCCGAACTTACTTGACAACCATTGAATGCTTGGTAAACACTGGAGACTAAGAGATGAACTTGGTAACCATATAGAATTATTAATAAGTGTTGTCTCTAATGACAAACATAACTTAAT
Source organism: Cupressus sempervirens (assembly GCA_028749045.1). Lineage (NCBI taxonomy): Eukaryota > Viridiplantae > Streptophyta > Pinopsida > Cupressales > Cupressaceae > Cupressus > Cupressus sempervirens. The sequence goes on from CM053793.1 coordinate 793,728,703, forward strand.
GCCAATAGGAGATTGTATGAAACTATAATTAAAACAATTCTTATGTTTTCATTGATGTCAAATTTGATGAGACATGTTTCTATTTCATGTAAATTTCATATTTATTTGATTGATGAAGAGGATTTGAGAAGTTTCTCATAATGAAAGCACCTAGAAAAAGGTTGAGTTATGAAGAGGAAGCTATAATGGATGTTTGATTAGTTAGAATTTGACAAGATAATTTGATTGTTTACATTAAAAAGACATGAGAAAAGGCTGAAATTTTCATAAGCTTTACCAAGGAATACAACTAAAGATTAAGGAATGTGAAGTTCACATTGAGTGATGCTAGTGTTGATTGAGCACCAATACAATTAGAGTGAAACTTAGTATGGACTAAGCATCAGTATCAAGTGAGTGATCTAGTGATGACCAAGTGTTAGAACCCAGTGTAAGTGTTGAGAAAGTAAATTAGTGATGATTGATTATAAGAACTTAGTGTTGGCCAAGCAATAATATTTTGAATGCATATGAGAAATTGTGATTTTAAGCCAACTCAGTTGATGTCTTGGGCTATGGAAAGCATGTTGAAAATAATATTGCTGAGTGGGATCATTTAATTCAAGGTGAAGATTAGGTAAGATACCTAATGAATGCATTCAATGGGAGGTTTCTAAAAAAGAAGGAGATGAATAGAATGATGATTAGATACAATGAATCTATTGGATCATATCACAAACCCTAAGATCTATGATGATTATGAAAAATAGAAAAGGACCAAAGTTACCCAATTAAGGAGGCATAGAGATAAACCTTAAGTATGCAAATGAGAGAAAAATGTGAAGAAGAACACAATAGAGAACTTGTGTTTTCTTAAGAGATTTCTAGTAAGATGGAATAAAGTTGCTAATATTGAAAAGAAAATCTAAGTATAAGGCTTAACACTGTTGTGAAGAGAAGGGTGAATGCTTGAAGGACTGCCAAGAAAATAAATGATAGAGGTGACAAGGAAGGCTTATTAGGGAATCAACACATGAAATGAATAGGGATCTAAGATTTAAAACTACAAATTGAGTTGTAATCATAGAGATCAAACCCAACTATTTTCTTTCTAATCATTATAAATAGTTTGTATTGAAATCCTTTTAATCAAAGGTTGACCTAATAGTCATTAAGGACTTGGTAGTCTATGTAAATCCTTTAACATAGTGACATTCTAATGGAATGTTCTAAAGTCCTCTAACAAGGCCACTCCTAATAGGGTTGGCTCCTAATAGAGCTCACATCAAAAGAGTGAAAATGTGGTGATGTGTTGCTTATGGTTTTTCCCAAATTGGGTTTCCACGTTAAATTATAGTGTCAAACTTGTTTTGAATGCTTTATAGGGTTTTACAAATGTTTACATTCAGCAAGTCTTCTACATTAGCATAGTGAAGTGCTAGTTAATATTGTTATTCAGATTATAATAGAGGCTAAGTTACAATAGAATAAGCAAGACAATTTTTAAGTGTTTGATTGTTCAAATGGTACTTATGGACCTTGAGTAACTAAGTCACCCCCACCTTTCATTATTCTAAACATTCTCATAGAAAAAAAGCCAATGAATGTGTGTAGATGCTACAACATGATGAAGAAAGTAATGTGACTGACTATTCTATGTAGGAAGTTTACTGTGAATGGAATAAGTTAAAGAACTATATTATGAATGTCTAATATAGGGAAAGATGTATATAAAGAATTATTGACATGGAAGAATTAATAATGAAACATGAATCATAGAATATGATACTCCAAGTATTTCTAAAATTGTGAGAATAATAGATAGAGAAACCACAATTAGGACTTAAACAATATAAAGCTGAACTTTTATAAGAAATTTTCTAAATAAAAAAAACTATGCCTAGTCATATCTGTGGTTGAAGAAACTAGATGAAATAAAATAGTGTTCGAACAAAATATTATCAAAAATAAGATAATGGGAAATATTTATGGGTATATAATGAGATTCATGAGAAACATTATTAGATATATGTAGATTTATGAAGTTTGGTATGGCCATATGAGGATGTAAAGAAGATAATTAAGTCTATAGTATATACACTAGAAAAAGAGAATTATAGTAAGATCATATCATATTTGAATACTAAGTGACATTGGTATATGCAATCTACACTACACTAAGCACTTAATAATCCTAATTAGCAAAATATTCACCCAGTCAAGTGATAGTAATACAAACAGAGAGAATATATGAATAAAGGAGTCCATATCTATAATTGGAAGTTTAAATCACTTTGGATTATTTGGAAAGGTTATTTTAGGTCTATTTAAGCATTGGGAAATGTGAAATCATAGAATGGTACTGATCTTGGATGTATTTTGTATGCACACAAAGAAGAAATCAAATAAAATTCAAGTTATCTTGTAAAAACCATTTTTTTTAATGCTTAGTTGATTGATCTAGACTTGAAAAATGATTCTGGATGATATAAGGGTGTAATAACATCATTTCATTTCTATTTTTAAGGTTTCATTTTTTCAATATTTAAAAAAGTTGTTGTAGGTGATCATTTTGGAACAATTAAATACCTTCATTTTGATCCTTTCAATGGTTTAATGGGCCATTCAATGAATGTAGTTTATGTTTCTAATTTAATTGGCCCCAATAACATATTTATGATTTTACTAACCATTTTTATGTAGGAGACGTTGATTTGGTGGGTGTCCACATTGAGGAAGAGTGGGAAAAGGGCATGCAATTAATGCCACAAGTATAGAAGCAACATATATCAGTTAACACGTGTATGCTTTTATGTGAAACATAAAAATTATATGTCAAATAAATGTTTTATCTTGAAGGATAAGTATAAGAAATGAGTTTTGAGTCATTTTTGAGAAGGCCCTAGTTTTTAAACCCATTTAAGGAGGCTTTTGAGGTTTGCCCACTTGAATTTGTTTTGGGAACCTAATACCATAAAATTATTTGGTTTTGAGATAAAAGAAAGAGACTTTCTAGGTTTTTGAAGTCAAAGGATGAGTATTTCATATAGTTCCTTTGTAAATGGAGTGGTTTTTAGGCCTAAAAAGAGGACCATAGTGTAATAGAAGAGACACAGTCCAAAATAAAACTACCAAATTTTTTTTTTATTGAAGATAATCTAAATGGGTATCCAAATCTATAATTTATTTGTTTGATGGTTTGGAAAGTCTTGGAGAAAAACACAAGAGGCAACATTAGAAGCCTAGTTGGGGTTTCAGGCCTAGTAGGCTTGGTAGTTTGGTTTTTCCATGAGGATAGGATTTTTAAACTTGATAAATAAGTTATTTGGATTAGATTATGGAATTCAAGTCCCTTAGAGTCCTAAGAAGCTATTGGGGAGATCACTTAGTACATGATTTGGAAACTTAAGCCTTGAGGTTACATTAGGAAACTGATGGGGACACAACCCAAGAATAGAATGGACACAATAGAAAAGGGAAATTGTATTAACTGAAAAATAAGCTAGTACATTTAGTATAGATAAAATAAACTTCAAAACATGCCCTAAGGGCTTACAATAGCATAAATGTAGAGATAATTTCTCCTTTTAGTACCTCCTCTCAAACTCCACTCCGAATTCCTTTTACAATGTCAGGATTCTCCTTAAATAGACCTTGGAGGGTTAAGGACTAGGAATACATTCTAGAAGGTGCTAGTAGGCATCCACTGACCAAATAGAAGGCTCTAGAAGCTATGTTAGAAGTCGGTACAAATCTAGAAGAATCCAGAAACGGTAACCAAACTTTCGGGAGGCATAACTTTTGAACCGTAGCTCCGATTGACAAACCGTTTACATTTTTGGAAAGATTTCAAAGTGCTCTATAGCCCTATGGAACAGATCCACTAATCCCCCATTTTTTGGCCCTTTTTGAGGTCATTTAATTCCCCTAACTTGACTTGGAAGCATTCTTAGGAGGTCTCCAAAACTTGAAAAATTGCAATAACTTTCAAACCGTGGGGCCTTTTGACTTGATTCTTTTTCTAGAATGTTCTAAATCACAATTACATTCATCTAGCCAATTCACACCTTCTATTTTACCAAAATGATGGCCCAATTACATGCTCCTATTTTTTTAGGATTTTCTAACTTACTGATAGTGGAACTGTGAGAGTTGGAACCTTTATTTGACCCAAATGGGTGTCCAAAAATGAAAACACATGAAATAGAAACTAAGTCTAAGTACATTTTTTTGGGTGACACAGGATTTCCCTTGTTGGTCGAACTTTTTCTGCAGTAAAAAATTTTCAGTTAAACCATAGAAAAGTCAGATGTTCTATGTCTAAGTGAAGTATAAGGTTTTGGATAAACCATCTATAAGAAATATTCACCATGTAAGCCTTACATTCATCCCTGTTTATAAATGGTCGGGCGTGAAATTTTCAAAATTCAAAAGAAGCAAATATGCTTCCGTATTCCTTTTCCTTTCTCCCGGGTTACCTTTCTTACTGTTTGTCCCAACCGTCAGATCCGATTAGATCTACCGCTGGTGTTACTTCGCTATTGAAAGTTGCATGCTCATTAAGTATAGCGAGATAGCGAGTGTTGAGTTTTTAAGTGGTGGGACCATGAAGTGAAGGTGCGGCGATCAGAGATTTGCTATTTAATTGCTTTATTGTGCAGGTACACTTAGCAATTCGCCATAAAAAGGGGGAGAAGGACCCACTAGAATATTTGACATCAAAGCCGAAATGTTGATGTTTTCGGAAGTTCCGCCACTTCGCTATCGGAAAATTCAGGCACTTCACCATTAGCGAAGTAGCGAGGCAACGTGAAAATCTTAAAATGATGACATTGCATCTTGCTTGTATCATAATTACACCAAGTGGCATGACCTGTCATAAATACTGTTGTCAGAATCAGTTTTAATTAATAGAAGTAATTACTGGGTACCCCCTTTCTTTTTCCGGCACGGAATCCTTTAAAGTGCCAAAGCTCGCTACCTCGCTATCAGAAAATTGAGGTGCTTCACCGTTAGCGAGTTAGCGAGGCCCCGTAAAATGGTAAAAGATCGGCAAGATCTATGATGACGTGTAATGACAGGTGAATGTGATAAATTTTGACATGTGCTAGCTATGCAGAGATCTGATTCTCATTAATGCCTACCTAACTAAATGTACAAGAAATCTGGAACGTCAACTTGAAGTGAATCAACGGAGCTCGCTACCTCGCTATGAAGAGTTGCAAGGAAGATAATTACAATGACATAGCGAGATGGGCCCACCGCCTTCTTTCTTAAGAAGTCCTATAGCGTATCTTTCGATCATTTCTTGGTTCGATCAACGGTTGTCGCCGCCTCGTTATGGCAAGGTGCTAGTTCTTTATGCATAACGAAGTAGCGACATGCTGACACGTGTGCTCCATCGTCAAGTGGGTCTAAAGGTAAGCGCCATCAAAAGAAGGAATTATGTACGTGGCAAGCTCTCATTGGGTAAAATAACTGACATGGCAAACATAACTCCTAGTTGTTCTCTTTGTACCGCATGATCATAGGATCTTTGAAGATCAACGGCGCAGTTTTAAATAAAAAATGTAGTGCCACTCTCTGTATTAATTAGACAAGAAAGCTTCGTCCGTGAGAAAAAATAGAGTATAATACAGAGAGATTGCATCAGTTTCATTTCACGCGAGAAAAGATTTGAAGCCATTCTTGTGCAGAAGCTATTACTGAAAGAAAAGCGTGCCAAGGTTGATAAGAAATTGTCAAGTTATCTGTTCGCTGAAATTTTGCAGGAATTCAAAGGAGAATTGCAACAAAATTCAAGAAAGTAAAACTGCCATCATCTTTGTGAGCTTATAAGTTTTAAAGAGGATAGCCCAAGATGCCTCCTAAGAAGGGATTTACAGGAGCAGTAAACTACCTGGATAGAAATGTGCATGATGATTTGCTTGAGTTACTTCCTGAGTCCACTGTAGAAACGGTGCAAGTTAAGAGGTTAACCTCACTCAATCCTCGGCTTAGGGTAGCTGATGGATTGTATGATAAGGGTAATTGGGTCCGGGATGCTCAAACTGCTCAAACTGGTTTGAGTTTATTCAAGAAATGGTTTGCAGAGAGAAAGTTATATGCCCCTCATGCCAACATTTGGAATTTTGATCTTGGGAAGCTTGTTGTTCCCAGCGTGTTTATGGATTTTGACCTGCTTGAAGCCATAGCAAAAAACTATGACCAAGCCACTAAGGTAGTGAGGAGAATAGATGGTGAGGCTTTAGTTACCATCAGTCCCGAGGAGATTAGGAAGGTATTCAGTCTGGGACCCCTCACCATGTATCATGTGCCCATTAATCTGATAGATTTAGAAAAAGAATATATATCCAAGAGGGATGTAGTTAGACAGGGTGCACTGAAAGCCCACATAGGCCGGATTGGAGGCCTCCCAACCATAACATCATCTTCTAAAGAGCCCTTTAAGAAATCATGTTTTAATGCCAGGGCAATGGAGATATATAGGACCCTGTGCAGAGTCTTCAGAGAGGGCGAAGAAGACTTTATTCCGGTGAGCTTCATGTATATGATCACCCAAATCTCTTCTTTTGGTGTGGAAATAATTTTTGATTTTCCATCTTACTTGGCAAATGAGATCCATCATGGATTGGTGGGGATTGCACAGGGCAAGGTGGAAAAGGTTTGGGGTCAGTATTCCTTACTGATGCATATGTTTCTTTTTAAAGGGGCCACTTATTTTGGTAAAGAAATGGTTTTAAATAGAGAACAAGAAGGGGAAGCACTACCAGTCCAATTATGGAGTGCAGACATGACCTGGGAAGCAGAAAATGCTAGCTTCGTTAGATTTGATAGGCACTTTGCCTCCAAACTAAGATGCCTCTTATTGAGTGACAATCCCAGAATCCCTAAGGCATTAATGCACCTTATCAGGCCTATGGACAAAACCCACAATCTAAAAGTTTCACATAATTGGGGAGATATTATCCCATATTCAGTCTCAACGGTCATCAGGGTATATGGTTTCAAAGGAACACCCCATGTGTTACCCTATTAGGTACCTTTAAAGGTAGGGGTAGTTGAGTTTTTGTGGCAGTTGGGAGGAGTGGAGGAGGCCTTTTTGCACAAAAGGGGGACAGGATCAATTTTTCCTACTTGTACTATAGCCCACCAATTTGTGATAAATAAAGAAGGGTGGGCCTTTCTCCATAAATTTTTGGATCAATACAAAATGGCAGTGTCTCACTCTCATTTTTGTGATACAGAAGGTTTCTTTAACTCTGCCCTTAGATTGAGAATCAAGCTGCGTCCAGTTCAGCATGAATTCTATTTTCCAGAAGATGTAATAAGAAATGAATATTCTCTCCATGAGCAAGAAATAAAGAAAGAAAAATGGAGAGTCTATTCAAAAGTTTTGGAATTCATTAATTGTTTTGATAAAAATTTCAGTCCTCTTAGTAATGCTGCAAACAATGCAGATAAAGTACATAAGCTCATGAGTAATTTCTCTGAGATAATGGAGGTAATGAATGAGAAGAAACAACATTTTATTAATTCTTTTCCAGATAAAGCCAGAGAAATTATGAGAAAATTGGGTTTCACTCCCAACATTGGAATAGGTCCACTGGTGGTACGGAAGAAAATAGGATATACTATTGTCCGACAGCAGGCGCCCGTTGTCCACAAAGAAAAACAGATTGTTGGATCCACCAGCACTGTCCTAGAAGAAAGACCCCCTGAACCTTCCCCCAAAAGAAGGAGAATAATAAGGGAGGAAGAATCCCCTGATGAAAGTGGCTCACCTTCTCAAACCCCAATAAGAGTTGAGGAAGAACAACTCACCAATGAGCAATTTGAACAAATGGGGTCACAAGGAGAAATTTTTGTTACACAAGCAGAGATTGATGAAGGGAACCCTCAAGAAACCCCTGTACCAAGTTTTGAATTAACTACAGTAGATTTCAGAGGAAGGGAATTGGACCCTATTTTGGAACAAGCCAGTCAGCATTTTTTGTCTGATAACAATTTTGTAAGATCTAGGGCTTTCCATCAGTTTGCGTGGAGAGTAAACATGCACATTTTTGAGCAAAGGTGCAATAATATGAGAACAGAACATCCAAAAATGGATAAGACCTCCATTCAAAATCTAATAAAGGAAGAAATGGTTCAAGAGTTCCAAAATATAACCCCTGATGAGGGAAGACAGATGGTAAAAAATGCTAATGTTTTATTATTGCCCAATTGGGACATTGCTGACGCATTAGTTTTTAATTCTATTTCAAATAATTTAGGACTCCAGGATCCGAATAAAGAGGAATTCTTGGGTACAGCATTCAGCAATGATCAAGCTGCCCTTGTTATGTGGTCCCTGAGAAGAGGATCCAGAGTTACTTCATCACAGCCTGATGACTCAGGATTGACAGGGAGTATCATTGTAAGAAGAGTTGCTGACACTTCAAATGTACAGGCAGCCCACATGAATGTGGATTATTCTAAATTTGCCCTGGCTACTGCGGAAAGAGAAGAGAGGGAAATGATGGATATGCATAATAAATATGAAGTAGTGGTGGAAGCCTATAATCAAGAGGTAAAGAGGAGAATTGAGTTAGAAAACAGGATATCTCAATTGGAAAAGGTACTTGGAAAGAGAAAAGTGGGAGAATCCAGTACATTAAGAATTGCATATCCCCCACAGTCATCTGTGGGATTAACCCCTATTATTGAGATACCTGACACCCCTGAAAGACCCCAATTCTATACTGCAGAGGAGTTTGAAGCAGAAAAAACCAAATTACATGAGTGGCAAATAGAATTTAGAAATCAGCAGGAAGAGAAATGGAAGCAGGGTGTGACATACTTGAGGGATAAAATACAATGGTCATATTTTTATGACCAGTTGACCAGGATTGTAACCCTCATAGATGAGTTAAATAAAGAAAAGAATGGACTAGACTCTCTTGCACAGAAGTGGAGACAGAGGAATAATGATGTTACAATTGTTTGTATATCTGCAGTTCAAATGCCTTATCATCAGGTTGAAAGAATTTTGTATTTATTGAATCAATTAGATAATTTTGAAAATAAAAGAGATTCTTTACAGAGGAAATTGACACTCTGTTTTTCAAGATATCTTGCTAAAAAATTCACCCTATTTCCTTGTGCCTTAGAATCTGTTGATACAGTAAAGGAAAAGGACAAATGGAAAAAGGAAATGGATGAATTATTTGATAACAGAATAACAAACATCATCAGTGAGACTGGCTATTGGTTTTGGGCAAAGACAAATGAAGAGCTGGTAAAAATACAACTGTATTATGCTGATATAAGAAAAGAATTCGATGAATTAGAAGAAAATGCCAATTCTTTAATAAAGATACAAAGAGAAACCCTAAGTTTTGATTGGCCAGATGATGATACTTTCAACAGATGGAAAGATCAGTTTAGTGAACAGATGTCAGGAGAAGATGACGAGGAAGATGTAAGAGTAATAGTTACTCTTGTAGTCAGCAATGATGACATAGAAAATCCTCAGGTTAAAGTGATTTTGCATGTAACAGAAGCTGATACATCACTTGCAGACCTTATGGGTATGTACTCTGAAGATGAGGAATGATTGCGAGAGCATATCATAACAACCAAGAAGCATAACAGAAAGGGACCCGCCAAGAAGTGCTGTTGTAATCAACCTTTCTGTTATTCTTGTTTTTTGTTTTTCAAAAGGACACCTGTCACCTATGGTAGCCTGAAGCTTGTTGCATCTCACATTATTTAAGTGAGATCCCAAGGCTAAAGATGGGCCCGAATTTGGTTTTCACTAAGTGTTGTGCTTAGTTCTTTTTTGGTCCAAACATTTTTGGAAAGAAATTTATAGTATGCTTTTTTTGTCAAAATTTCTGAGATATGGATGAATGTAAAAAGAACTGTGCTTCTTCTCTGAAGGTTTTTCTGGGTCTTTTGTAAAGGATATATCATTTTCAAAGGAAATGAATACAAGTTATGAACTGTCCCCATATCTATTCTTCTCTGAATTTTGTCTCCTTTTTAATACTGAGCTACCTTGATGTTGTGTGAGTAAAAGCTTATGCAATTGATTGCAATTTAGTAAGACTGTACATCCATTTGTTATTGTTGTTAATTCAATAGATTAAGTAAAGGCTTTGATGAATGTGATGAGGTTTCTTGGGTGTTAATAAGGATTTTTGAATGATAAATTCTGGTAAGAATTGCTGATGAAAATTCGTTGCAAGGCAACAAATTAGATCTAAGAATTTACTTGACTCTGAATTCCCAATGGATTAGGCACTGATCGAAAGTATTTCAGCCAAAAGAGAAGTATATTATAACTAGCTTTTTCAAAATACATCATAAAATCAATTTTCATTTATCTTTCCTGTAAGATTTTCAAAGTTGGCCAGCACTTGCCTGCCTAGATTGTTTTAGCTTCATTTAGCCATTGTTGTTGGAAACATCTGCAGAGCTATAGAAGATTTCTTGGCCATATCTGTTCAAGGGATGTGTTTATCAGTTATTTACCTATATGTTTAAGGATTTAGAGATGAGAATCAAAATGAAACTAAGGATAATTCTCATACAATTATTCCATCTTTGAACCATCCCCGGGTGCACCCGCCCTGGTTTTACAGAGCCAAAAGAGTAGAAAACCGTCTAAGGTTTTATTGAAGTTGGGTCCTAATACTTTGCATATGCAAGTGATAATGAGAATTGGCTATTCTTTAGGTTGTGTATGTACTGATATCTAGGTACTAAGCCTTTTGTCGCCTAGTAGTTTTAGTACTGTTAACATCAAAATAAAACACAAACAAAATGGCGACTCTGCTGGGGACTCATTAGTGTCAAAACTTGAGAATCTAAAGAAGATATAAACCCAAGTACCATTGCTACACACTGACACATCCAGCTTATCCGAGTGTCTTATCTAACAAGCAAGAGTTGTAGTCTTACAACATCAGTGATTGATCTCCTTGTGTCATTTTTTTTGTTCCCGCTCGTGTATTGTTTTCTTTCTGTCAGTAAGGAGTGTTATTATATTTCCCCGAAAAAGGGTGGCGACTCAGTCAAGGTTTTGAAGCTAGTGCTTATTGTAACAAAAGGAGAATATGGCTGACAAGAGAAAAAACACAAGGGCTTACATGAGAGCCAATCCCGATGTATCAATGTATACTGATTTACCCCAAGGTGGTAGGAAGAACCAAAATAAGAAAAGAATAGATCCAAATCCTACTTGGAAGCCTAGAGGTAATGCCTCTATAAATTCCCATTATCAACCGATAATAGCAAGAGAATCATCTTCGCTTAGTTCTGAATCCGAAAATACAAGACTTTTAGGAGGTATTTTCAGTACCCCATTACCAGATCAGAGAGTTTTTCAAGATAAAGACATATCTACTATGGGAATTGCTTCACCAAGACCAGGGCCTGTAGCAGATATAAATTGTAGGCTAGGATTTAGGAGTTCATCTGATAACCTTTTTAATCCCAGAGTAGCCCCATATATGGAACCGAACCTTATAGATCTAGATGATCCTGCTGATTTCGAGGCAACCTCTGCTGATTCTAAAGAAGTGCAATCTGAAATAGGATTTTTGAAGAAATGGATTGCTGAGGAAGAAGCTAAGCGCATCCGTCTTGAAAAGGAAAGGGAGTGAGCCACTTTGGATGCAATAATAGAAAGAGATACTCTGCTAAGAAGGATGGCTGCTTTGAAAGAGGAAAATAAAAAATTAGAAGAGAATACCCCCACTCTCCATCAGGACGTCTTTGAAAATATTGATAATCTAAGAGCTAAAGTTCAACAACAAGAAAAACTCCTAAATCAAAGACAAGAACCAATTATTGCTCAAGTTCAAGCTTATAAACCCATTCAAGTTAATCCAATAGAGCCCACTGGAACAGTTCCAGATAAAGGGAAAGGCAAGGCTGTAGGAATCCAAATAAATGAGCCTCAAGCTATACCGAGCAAACCTATACAACCCTCCATATCAAAAATAGATCTAGAACTAGAGAAGGCTCGAAAGGAGAAGGAAGACCTTGCAAAAGAACTTGAGAAGGTTGAAAATGAAGCTCAGGCCGCAGAGACCAGAAGGAAAATCCAATTCATAAAGTCTAATTCTGCATTGAATTCATGGCCTAATTTGTCTATCCCACCTACAAATCCTGCACCAGTTAATGCTCCCATAATCCTGACTCAGAAAGCACCTCAATCTGCTCCTACCTCATCTTCCAATATTGGCACTCAAGTCCCATTTGTCCCACCACAGCTATCCCAAGCTACTCTCCTAACTCAAGCTAATGCAGCTAGTACCTCTAACGCTCCTGGTTTCCAGAAGAAGCCTATATACCTCAAAAAATATAGACAAATATCATTTGCCGGTATTCCTGGTGCCCCCCATCCCATATCTTTTGATTTAAGGGATAAAGTGGTCAAGTTTTCTGGAAATAATGTTGTTACTGGTGAAGAACATTTGAGAATTTTCATTGACATGCTCAATGATTATGAAGTTGAACATGAGGACATGGTGATGAAATTATTTGTACATTCACTCACAGAGGATGCAAGGGATTGGTTCAGGAGGTTGCCTGATGATAGTATTACTTCATGGAGTGATTTGGAGAAATTGTTCAAGGAACAATATGGGGACAATACCAATGCAGGATTCATGTTGAATGAGTTCAACAATATCAAGAAGAATCCAAATGAATCCACATTTGATTTCAATGTGAGATTTCAGAAAGGGATGTACAAACTATTTCAATTTATGCGGTTAAATGAAGACGTCTGTCTTACAACCTATTTCAATGCCTTTGATAGCAAAATGGCCTACCAACTGAGAGATAAGGATCCTAAAACTCTGAGAGATGCCTATAGAGTTGCAGTGAATATAGAAAATAATAGAAAGGCTTCTGGCAAATTAGGGAGGAGGGATGATCCTAAGCTTTTCAACCCTAAGAGTAATAATAAAAGGGAAGGTGACAAAAATCCCATAGGAAAAAGGCCTGAAGAACCTACTATAGGCCATGTTTTAGAAATGCTTAAGAAAATGAATCCCACTAATTTCAATAAGACAAATGTTACTGAGAGAGCCCCTGTGAATAACAGCAATTTCAATAGACAACCTAGGATGCAGAATTACCCTTACACCACCCAATGGAAAGATGGTAAACCAGTTCCTAACCAGATCCAAAATATGAAAGATAAGGGTACCTCAGACCCCCTGCAAAGGAATACTATAAATATGAATGATGATTTGCCTTGGTGCATTATATGCCAATCACCTCATTCTGCTGATTATTGTGTTGTTGCCCAGTCGTTTGCCCAAGCTCAAGGAGCGCAAGCAGAAGAAGAAACAGAAGAAAAAAACCATGATGATATAAGCTGCAATATGGCGAATACATCTGATGATTTGATAGATTTTGATTCAGAAGAACTTGAGAACGATGTTACCAGCCAGAGAATTGCTTACCAGTTACATCATCAGCAAATATTTTTAGATGATGAAAAGAATGATACAGATAAGGTATGCAATACATTTTCTGAAGTAGGTTTCACAAACCTAAGAATCCCCTCCAAGGAGGAAATTGATAGAATTATAGCCGAAATGATTTCACAAGTCCACAGTAATTACAATTTGAGAAATAGAGCAATAAATAATGAGGCAGGAAGGCCATCTAGTATGTTCATCAAAGACACCACTCATAAGACAGATGATCAACACAAGAAAGTCAGTATAGATGTGTCTAAGATCAAGGAGAACAAGGGTCAGAAATGGGAACCAAAAAGGAAGGTTCAATTTCAAAAAGTTGAAGCAACAAAGACCGTAGTGCAACCAGAGAAATCAGAACTGGATGTTGTCAAGCTAAAAGTGGTGCCCACTACTCAAAACACTCCGATCCCAGGTACTATTGTAAAACCTACTGTGGTTGAACCTGTTGATATGATTGCCATGTTATCTCAAATTACTGTGAAAGTACCCTTGTCTGAGCTCTTTAGAATTGAAGAGCATAAAAATAAGGCTTTGTCATGGTTGGGTGGAATAGCAAACAACAATAGTATTGATAATCAAGCTGTAGCCCAACAGACCCCATTAATAATAGAGGACAACGGTATTATATCCCAGATTCCTCAGATGTTCTTAGATGATTCATCAGTTGCGTTCATACAAGATATTGATCCTTTTTTCCTTAGTTTAATCATAAAAGGGAAAACCTTGAAAAATTGTATGATAGATTCTGGAGCTTCCAACACTATAATGCCTTTTAAAGTAATGGAAGCCCTAGGATTGAAGCTGGATACTAAGCAAGGTAGATGCCGAGGGATGGATGCTAGAGAGGTTCCAGTAATAGGTACTATAAATGCCTTACCATTTAAACTGGCTGCATTTCCTGAGGTGGAATTAACCATGTCTGTCCTTGTAGTGGATATACCCCCACATTACGGGATGCTACTTTCCAGAAAATGGAGTGCCGCCATGGGGGGAAGCCTACAATGTGACCTTACTTATGCCACTTTCCATATAGGGGACAAAGCTGTCAAGGTAAATAGGGAACCAAGGGTTAACCACATCTTAGGTGAAGAAATTGACAAAGATACCACCTGTTTCCTAGACACGGGGATTAATGCTTTCAGGGCTGAATTAATTATTCAGGAAGTGGAAAACTTACCTGATATCATTGAAAATGAGGTTGAATGTTGCATGAATTCACCAAAACTGTGGACAATGTTCTTTGATGGGGCTAGTTCTAAAGAGGGTGCAGGGGCAGGTGTAGTCTTTGTATCCCCTGAAAATAACACCTTCAGGTATTCATTCACCTTGAAGTTTGCTTGCACTAATAACATTGCTGAATATGAAGCATTGCTGCTAGGTCTCAAAGTGGCCACACATCACAAAATTAAGAAATTGTGTGTCATAGGGGATTCTGAATTGATCATCTCTCAGATTAAAGGAACATACTCCTCAAAAAATAGGAGATTAAAACAATATAGAAATGCGGTCTGGGATCAAATAGAATTCTTTGATGCATTTGGGATCTCATGGAGAGATAGAACCCAGAATAAAATGGCTGATCTTCTGGCCAATGTAGCTATCAAACCAAAAGAAATATCATTTGTAGGAATCTCCCAGATTGAGATTCAAAATAGACCTTCTATACCTGACAACATTGACAATTGGCAAGTGTTTGAAGATGACAAAGATATCACAAATTTTTTGCTAAATGAAGACAAATACCATGGGCAGGAGATGGACTGCAATGGACTGATTGAAACCATAAATAGGAAGGAAACCATTTTTGGTCAAGAAATCATGCAATTAAAAACAAATAAGATGCCTAAGGGGTTGGTAGTCTTGGAGAACATTTTTGATAACCAAGACAGAGTAAGATCGGAAATAAAGGACCCCAAACTGTAGGAGCTAGAAGAAGTGAATTTGGGAACGAATGAAATCCCTAAAAAGGTTTACATCAGCCAAGATCTGCCAGTTCAAATTAGAAAAGCATTGATTGACCTACTTAGAAAGTACAGGCATGTTTTTGCTTGGTCATATGATGACCTTAAAGCTTATAGGGAGGACCTTTTCCAGCATGTCATACCATTGAAAGAAAATGTAAAACCCTTTAGGCAAAAGCAGAGGCCAATCAATCCCACCCTTGCCCCAAAAATGCAGGAAGAACTGACAAAACTGAGAGATGGTGGAATAATCAAACCAATTAGGCATTCCACTTGGGTTTCAAACCTTGTTCCTGTAAGAAAAAAGAATGGAGATATTAGGCTTTGTGTGGATTTTAGGAATCTAAACATTTCATCTCTAAAAGATAATTATGGCTTACCTAATATGGAAGCCATGTTGCAACAAGTGACCGGCTCTGAATTGATGTCAATGATGGATGGCTTTTCTGGATATAATCAAGTTCTGGTAAAAGAAAGTGAACAGTTCAAAACAGCCTTCACAACCCCTTGGGGAATGTATGTGTATGTGAGGATGCCTTTTGGCTTGATTAATGCAGGAGCTACTTTCCAAAGAGCCATGGATGTAGCATTTCATGAATATATTGACAAATTTATGGTTGTGTACCAGGATGATCTTACAGCGTATTCTAATAAGGCTGAAGATCACTGCAAACACTTGAACAAAATTTTTATAAAAGCCCTGGAATATGGGGTATCCCTAAACCCAAAGAAATGCTCGTTTGGGGTCACAGAAGGAAAGTTATTAGGACACATAGTGTCCAAGGATGGGGTAAAAATAGACCCAGAAAGGGTAATGGCTATTGATAAAGTCCCTAAACCTAAAAACGTGAAAGGTATACAGTCCTTTTTTGGCCAGGTTAATTTTCTGAGGAGGTTTGTTACAAATTTCGCTGAAATCAGTAGACCCATTTCAAAAATGCTCAAGAAAGGAGCTATTATAGATTGGAATGGTGAACCTTCACAGGCATTCCAGGATATAAAGACTACGATAAAAAATGCTCCAGTGTTGAAGACCCCAGATTATACAAAAACCATGCATATCTTTTCTTTTGCATCATTCCATACTGTGGCTGCAGTTTTATTACAGAAAAACCAAGAAGGGTATGAACAGCCTATTGCCTTTTTTAGCAAATCCCTGCAGCATGCTGAACTGAAGTATGAAATAAATGAAAAACAAGCATATGCTTTGGTAAAGGCTGTAAAAGCATTCAGAAGTTATTTGGTAGGTGCTACTATTATTGTCTTTGTACCTAGTGCTGTAGTTAAAGATATTTTCTCTCAGCAGGAAGTGTCAGGAAGGAGATGCAGATGGATCAATAGAATCCAAGAATTTAACATTGATATGCAGATAACTAAGTTAGTCAGAGGTCAAGGTTTGGCCAAAATTATGGCTGAAACTAACCTGGAAGCTAATCAAATAAACCTAGTAAATGATGATTTCAGAACTGATTTATGCGACATGGACCAGTGTGACTGGTACATTAATGTTATACATTATTTGCAACACATGGAAGTTCCTCCCCATCTGCCTGATAATGAAAAAAGGAATATTAAATTGCAAGCCATCAGGTATGTAATTGTTCAAAATAACTTATGGTGGAGAAACTTTGAAGGAGTTCTGTTGAAATGTGTTGACAGAGAAAGGGCAAAAGAGATTTTGAAAGAAATGCATGCTGGAGTATGTGGAGGACATTACATGGCCAAAACTACTGCGCATAAGATAATGAGAGCTGGTTTCTGGTGGCCCACTTTGTTCAAAGATGCTCAAATTATGGTTAAAAAATGTGATCCTTGTCAGAGATTTGTTGGGAAGCTGAAATTCTCAGGAAATACTCCACTGAAGCCAGTTGAAACTAAAGCACCTTTTCAACAATGGGGTCTGGACTTCATAGGAGAAATTTTTCCCAAGTCCAGTACTGGCTATTCCTGGATTCTGGTTACTACTGACTACTTTACAAAATGGGTAGAGGCTATCCCTACCAGAAATGCAACGAGTAAAGTAGTAAATAATTTCTTATTGAATAATATCATTTCCAGATTTGGATGTCCACAGAAAGTTGTCACAGATAATGCTATGTGTTTTAGGTCTGAGGAATTCATAAATTTTTGTGATAAATATGGAATGACAAGAACAACGTCTGCCCCATATCATCCACAAGGGAATGGACAAGCTGAGTCCACAAATAAAAGCCTGTTGAAAATCATTAAGAGAACCTTGGACGATAATAAAAGGGCATGGGATTCCAAGTTACAGTTGGCAATATGGGCTGATAGAGTAACTGTAAAGAAGGCAATTGGGGTGGCTCCATTTGATTTAGTGTATGGAATTCAAGCTAGAATGCCCCAGAACAATTTGATGGGATTATACAATTACATCCAGTCATATGATGAAGATACTACTGATGAAATGAAAGAAAGAATGAATGAACTGGTAGGATTGACCGAAGCCAGAAGAGAAGCATCTATGATAAATCAAAAATTGCAGTTACAAGTCAAAACACTCTATGATAAAAGAACTGTAAACAAGAAATTTGAAAATGGAGACCTAGTCTTAATGTGGAACGCCAAAATTGAAGATAAAGGAAAATATGGCAAATTTGATCCCATTTGGTTAGGCCCATATCTCATTGAGAATGCTTGGGGTGAAGATTCCTACATAATCAAAGATGTATTTGATAATATTCTTGAATTTCTAGTTCATGGACAGTTCTTGAAGAGGTATTTTTCTTGAAAAAATACTTATTTTCTTCCATGAACATTAGTTTTAGGTTTTCCTGGCGTCCTATTTTCTGTAAATCCTTGTGCAGTCTAAGTTTTTGTTTTTGTGTGTTGCTCTGTGCTCTCTGAAGAAGTTGTCATTTCCCGGATGTGTGGTCTGCTCTCCCATAGATTCTGAATCCTTGCATAGACTCAAGTAGTCTATCATCCCCAGACAGAGCCACTGTTGGTCGGACTTTTTCTGCAGTAAAAAATTTTCAGTTAAACCATAGAAAAGTCAGATGTTCTATGTCTAAGTGAAGTATAAGGTTTTGGATAAACCATCTATAAGAAATATTCGCCATGTAAGCCTTACATTCATCCCTGTTTATAAATGGTTGGGCGTGAAATTTTCAAAATTCAAAAGAAGCGAATATGCTTCCGTATTCCTTTTCCTTTCTCCCGGGTTACCTTTCTTACTATTTGTCCCAACCGTCAGATCCGATTAGATCTACCGCTGGCGTTACCTCGCTATTGAAAGTTGCATGCTCATTAAGTATAGCGAGATAGCGAGTGTTGAGTTTTTAAGCGGTGGGACCATGAAGTGAAGGTGCGGCGATCGGACATTTGCTATTTAATTGCTTTATTGTGTAGGTACACTTAGCAATTCACCATAAAAAGGGGGAGAAGGACCCACTAGAATATCTGACATCAGAGCCAGAATGTTGATGTTTCCGGAAGTTCTGCCACTTCGCTATCGGAAAATTTAGGCACTTCACCGTTAGCGAAGTAGCGAGGCCACGTGAAAATCTTAAAATGATGACATTGCATCTTGCTTGTATCATAATTACACCAGGTGGCATGACCTGTCATAAATACTGTTGTCAGAATCAGTTTTAATTAACAGAGGTAATTACTGGGTACCCCCTTGCTTTTTCTGGCACGGAATCCTTTAAAGTGCCGAAGCTCGCTACCTCGCTATCGAAAAATTGAGGTGCTTCACCATTAACAAGTTAGCGAGGTCCCGTAAAATGGTAAAAGATCGGCAAGATCTATGATGACGTGTAATGACAGGTGACTGTGATAAATTTTGACATGTGCTAGCTATGCAGAGATCCAATTCTCATTAATGCCTACCTGACTAAATGTACAAGAAATCTGGAACGTCAACTTGAAGTGAATCAACGGAGCTCGCTACCTCGCTATGAAGAGTTGCAAGGAAGATAATTACAGCGACATAGCGAGATGGGCCCACCACCTTCTTTCTTAAGAAGTCCTATAGCGTATCTTTCGATTTCTTGGTCCGATCAACGGTTGTCGCCTTCTCGTTATGGCAAGGTGCTAGTTCTTTATGCATAACAAAGTAGCGACATGCTGACACGTGTGCTCCATCATCAAGTGGGTCTAAATGTAAGCACCATCAAAAGAAGGAATTATGTACGTGGCAAGCTCTCATTGGGTAAAATAACTGACATGGCAAACATAACTCCTAGTTGTTCTCTTTGTACCGCATGATCGTAGGATCTTTGAAGATCAACGGCGCAGTTTTAAATAAAAAATGTAGTGCCACTCTCTGTATTAATTAGACAAGAAAGCTTCGTCCGTGAGAAAAAATAGAGTATAATATAGAGAGATTGCATCAGTTTCATTTCACGCGAGAAAAGATTTGAAGCCATTCTTGTGCCAAAGCTATTACTGAAAGAAAAGCGTGCCAAGGTTGATAAGAAATTGTCAAGTTATCTGTTCGCTGAAATTTTGCAGGAATTCAAAGGAGAATTGAAACAGAATTCAAGTAAGTAAAACTGCCATCATCTTTGTGAGCTTATAAGTTTTAAAGAGGATAGCCCAAGATGCCTCCTAAGAAGGGATTTACAGGAGCAGTAAACTACCTGGATAGAAATGTGCATGATGATTTGCTTGAGTTACTTCCTAAGTCCACTGTAGAAACGGTGCAAGTTAAGAGGTTAACCTCACTCAATCCTCGGCTTAGGGTAGCTGATGGATTGTATGATAAGGGTAATTGGGTCCGGGATGCTCAAACTACTTAGACTGGTTTGAGTTTATTCAAGAAATGGTTTGCAGAGAGAAAGTTATATGCCCCTCATGCCAACATTTGGAATTTTGATCTTGGGAAGCTTGTTGTTCCCAGCGTGTTTATGGATTTTGACCTGCTTGAAGCCATAGCAAAAAACTATGACCAAGCCACTAAGGTAGTGAGGAGAATAGATGGTGAGGCTTTAGTTACCATCAGTCCCGAGGAGATTAGGAAGGTATTCAGTCTGGGACCCCTCACCATGTATCATGTGCCCATTAATCTGATAGATTTAGAAAAAGAATATATATCCAAGAGGGATGTAGTTAGACAGGGTGCACTGAAAGCCCACATAGGCCGGATTGAAGGCCTCCCAACCATAACATCATCTTCTAAAGAGCCCTTTAAGAAATCATGTTTTAATGCCAGGGCAGTGGAGATATATAGGACCCTGTGCAGAGTCTTCGGAGAGGGCAAAGAAGACTTTATTCCGGTGAGCTTCATGTATATGATCACCCAAATCTCTTCTTTTGGTGTGGAAATAATTTTTGATTTTGCATCTTACTTGGCAAATGAGATCCATCATGGATTGGTGGGGATTGCACAGGGCAAGGTGGAAAAGGTTTGGGGTTAGTATTCCTTACTGATGCATATGTTTCTTTTTAAAGGGGCCACTTATTTTGGTAAAGAAATGGTTTTAAGTAGAGAACAAGAAGGGGAAGCACTACCAGTCCAATTATGGAGTGCAGACATGACCTGGGAAGTAGAAAATGCTAGCTTCGTTAGATTTGATAGGCACTTTGCCTCCAAACTAAGATGCCTCTTATTGAGTGACAATCCCAGAATCCCTAAGGCATTAATGCACCTTATCAGGCCTATGGACAAAACCCACAATCTAAAAGTTTCACATAATTGGGGAGATATTATCCCATATTCAGTCTCAACGGTCATCAGGGTCTATGGTTTCAAAGGAACACCCCATGTGTTACCCTATCAGGTACCTTTAAAGGTAGGGGTAGCTGAGATTTTGTGGCAGTTGGGAGGAGTAGAGGAGGCCTTTTTGCACAAAAGGGGGACAGGATCAATTTTTCCTACTTGTACTATAGCCCACCAATTTGTGATAACTAAAGAAGGGTGGGCCTTTCTCCATAAATTTTTGGATCAATACAAAATGGCAGTGTCTCACTCTCATTTTTGTGATACATAAGGTTTCTTTAACTCTACCCTTAGATTGAGAATCAAGCTGCGTCCAGTTCAGCATGAATTCTATTTTCCAGAAGATGTAATAAGAAATGAATATTCTCTCCATGAGCAAGAAATAAAGAAAGAAAAATGGAGAGTCTATTCAAAAGTTTTGGAATTCATTAATTGTTTTGATAAAAATTTCAGTCCTCTTAGTAATGCTGCAAACAATGCAGATAAAGTACATAAGCTCATGAGTAATTTCTCTGAGATAATGGAGGTAATGAATGAGAAGAAACAGCATTTTATTAATTCTTTTCCAGATAAAGCCAGAGAAATTATGAGAAAATTGGGTTTCACTCCCAACATTGGAATAGGTCCACTGGTGGTACGGAAGAAAACAGGATATACTATTGTCCGACAGCAGGCACCCGTTGTGCACAAAGAAAAATAGATTGTTGGATCCACCAGCACTGTCCTAGAAGAAAGACCCCCTGAACCTTCCCCCAAAAGAAGGAGAATAATAAGGGAGGAAGAATCCCCTGATGAAAGTGGCTCACCTTCTCAAACTCCAATAAGAGTTGAGGAAGAACAAATCACCAATGAGCAATTTGAACAAATGGGGTCACAAGGAGAAATTTTTGTTACACAAGCAGAGATTGATGAAGGGAACCCTCAGGAAACCCCTGTACCAAGTTTTGAATTAACTACAGCAGATTTCAGAGGAAGGGAATTGGACCCTATTTTGGAACAAGCCAGTCAGCATTTTTTGTCTGATAACAATTTTGTAAGATCTAGGGCTTTCCATCAGTTTGCGTGGAGAGTAAACATGCACATTTTTGAGCAAAGGTGCAATAATATGAGAACAGAACATCCAGAAATGGATAAGACCTCCATTCAAAATCTAATAAAGGAACAAATGGTTCAAGAGTTCCAAAATATAACCCCTGATGAGGGAAGACAGATGGTAAAAAATGCTAATGTTTTATTATTGCCCAATTGGGACATTGCTGACGCATTAGTTTTTAATTCTGTTTCAAATAATTTAGGACTCCAAGATCCGAATAAAGAGGAATTCTTGGGTACAGCATTCAGCAATGATCAAGCTGCCCTTGTTATGTGGTCCCTGAGAAGAGGATGCAGAGTTACTTCATCACAGCCTGATGACTCAGGATTGACAGGGAGTATCATTGTAAGAAGAGTTGCTGACACTTCAAATGTACAGGTAGCCCACATGAATGTGGATTATTCTAAATTTGCCCTGGCTACTGCAGAAAGAGAAGAGAGGGAAATGATGGATATGCATAATAAATATGAAGTAGTGGTGGAAGCCTATAATCAAGAGGTAAAGAGGAGAATTGAGTTAGAAAACAGGATATCTCAATTGGAAAAGGTACTTGGAAAGAGAAAAGTGGGAGAATCCAGTACATTAAGAATTGCATATCCCCCATAGTCATCTGTGGGATTAACCCCTATTATTGAGATACCTGACACCCCTGAAAGACCCCAATTCTATACTGCAGAGGAGTTTGAAGCAGAAAAAACCAAATTACATGAGTGGCAAATAGAATTTAGAAATCAGCAGGAAGAGAAATGGAAGCAGGGTGTGACATACTTGAGGGATAAAATACAATGGTCAGATTTTTATGACCAGTTGACCAGGATTGTAACCCTCATAGATGAGTTAAATAAAGAAAAGAATGGACTAGACTCTCTTGCACAGAAGTGGAGACAGAGGAATAATGATGTTACAATTGTTTGTATATCTGCAGTTCAAATGCCTTATCATCAGGTTGAAAGAATTTTTGATTTATTGAATCAATTAGATAATTTTGAAAATAAAAGAGATTCTTTACAGAGGAAATTGACACTATGTTTTTCAAGATATCTTGCTAAAAAATTCATCCTATTTCCTTGTGCCTTAGAATCTGTTGATACAGTAAAGGAAAAGGACAAATGGAAAAAGGAAATGGATGAATTATTTGATAACAGAATAACAAACATCATCAGTGAGACTGGCTGTTGGTTTTGGGCAAAGACAAATGAAGAGCTGGTAAAAATACAACTGTATTATGCTGATATAAGAAAAGAATTCGATGAATTAGAAGAAAATTCCAATTCTTTAATAAAGATACAAAGAGAAACCCTAAGTTTTGATTGGCCAGATGATGATACTTTCAACAGATGGAAAGATCAGTTTAGTGAACAGATGTCAGGAGAAGATGACGAGGAAGATGTAAGAGTAATAGTTACTCTTGTAGTCAGCAATGATGACATAGAAAATCCCCAGGTTAAAGTGATTTTGCATGTAACAGAAGATGATACATCACTTGCAGACCTTATGGGTATGTACTCTGAAGATGAGGAATGATTGCGAGAGCAGATCATAACAACCAAGAAGCATAACAGAAAGGGACCCGCCAAGAAGTGCTGTTGTAATCAACCTTTCTGTTATTCTTGTTTTTTGTTTTTCAAAAGAAGGACACCTGTCACCTACTGTAGCCTGAAGCTTGTTGCATCTCACATTATTTAAGTGAGATCCCAAGGCTAAAGATGGGCCCGAATTTGGTTTTCACTAAGTGTTGTGCTTAGTTCTTTTTTGGTCCAAACATTTTTGGAAAGAAATTTATAGTATGCTTTTTCTGTCAAAATTTCTGAGATATGGATGAATGTAAAAAGAACTATGCTTCTTCTCTGAAGGTTTTTCTGGGTCTTTTGTAAAGGATATATCATTTTCAAAGGAAATGAATACAAGTTATGAACTGTCCCCATATCTGTTCTTCTCTGAATTTTGTCTCCTTTTTAATACTGAGCTACCTTGATGTTGTGTGAGTAAAAGCTTATGCAATTGATTGCAATTTAGTAAGACTGTACATCCATTTGTTATTGCTGTTAATTCAATGGATTAAGTAAAGGCTTTGATGAATGTGATAAGGTTGCTTGGGTGTTAATAAGGATTTTTGAATGATAAATTCTGGTAAGAATTGCTGATGAAAATTCGTTGCAAGGCAACAAATTAGATCTAAGAATTTACTTGACTTTGAATTCCCAATGGATTAGGCACTGATCAAAAGTATTTCAGCCAAAAGAGATGTATATTATAACTAGCTTTTTCAAAATACATCATAAAATCAATTTTCATTTATCTTTCCTGTAAGATTTTCAAAGTTGGCCAGCACTTGCCTGCCTAGATTGTTTTAGCTTCATTTAGCCATTGTTGTTGGAAACATCTGCAGAGCTATAGAAGATTTCTTGGCCATATCTGTTCAAGGGATGTGTTTATCAGTTATTTACCTATATGTTTAAGGATTTAGAGATGAGAATCAAAATGAAACTAAGGATAATTCTCATACAATTATTCCATCTTTGAACCATCTCTGGGTGCACCCGCCCTGGTTTTACAGAGCCAAAAGAGTAGAAAACCGTCTAAGGTTTTATTGAAGTTGGGTCCTAATACTTTGCATATGCAAGTGATAATGAGAATTGGCTATTATTTAGGTTGTGTATGTACTGATATCTAGGTACTAAGCCTTTTGTCGTCTAGTAGTTTTAGTA
This sequence comes from Cupressus sempervirens, assembly GCA_028749045.1. Taxonomy (NCBI): domain Eukaryota; kingdom Viridiplantae; phylum Streptophyta; class Pinopsida; order Cupressales; family Cupressaceae; genus Cupressus; species Cupressus sempervirens. The sequence goes on from CM053793.1 coordinate 793,753,614, forward strand.
CTGTTAACATCAAAATAAAACACCAACAGCCCTTATACCTCTAGATGCTCCTGCATCAGAAACCTTGGGAAAACATATTATTTGTGCATTTTGTCATAAAAACTTGGAAGGACCATATTTATCTACATCAAGGATTTTTTTATTTTAGTGTTATTTTTTCTGTATTATACACCATGTTGTCAAGATGAAGTTGAAATCTAGGATCAACTAGACTTAGAAATTATTAATTGAACATAATGAGTTGTTGCAAAAAACATAGTTGAGATTTCACTATTGTTGAAATTTTACATAAGATCTATAAAAAAAATTGTGGCTACGATTAAGAAGCATCTTGTTTTCACTTAAATGAGCTTAAAATTAGAGCTTTAAAGCATGTTTATCCTATGAGCTTATCATCTTTGACCACATATAACATTTTGATTTACTCAATCAAAATATGAGAGGATCTTGGGGGTTCCCCGGGGTTGTTAAGTGAATTTGAGGTAAAATAGTATTGGGATAAGTGAACTCTTAGGGGAAACTCTCAATGTTTCACTTTTTTAATAATAACCTATGTACAATAAGTTCTAAGTTCTCCATTCATTCTCATGAGATATAGGTTCTTGTGTTACACTACTCTTGAAAAATGGGTCAAAGAGTTTGACTCAAAAGACTTCATATATGAATCTTGTTAGAAATATCCCAATTTATAGTGGAATTTCTAATTACCTCACTTAGATTTTTCTTCCTCCATTGGTGAGTTCAAATGACTTACAACTATAGGGAATAACATATAAAAAATGCATAGTTTATGTAACAAAAGTTCTATTTGTTGTTTTGTGTCTAGTTTTATGTTCTACTTATGATGTGATATCTTAATCAAGCTTTAGATTATAACTAATATCTTTAAAAATATTTTAGAATCCATAGTCCTTTATTATTCCATAATCTAAGTAACTCCCTATAGTTATGATGTTCAACACTCCTCAATAAATTAAGAGAATAAAAAATAATGAAGAACAATTCAGTTTGTTGCAAAAGGTGTATAGACAAATACTCATGATTACATCATACACCATGTGAAGATCTATGCCATCTTAAGTGCTAGTAAATGAGAAAAAGTATTAGTTTGATTTATTATGCTCTACTTAGAGATTTCCCCTAGACTCCACTTCATGTGTGGAACTATTGTCCTGACCATTCTTACTAGTTGATATAATTAATTATTCCTTTTTATAGTGAATTTGTATGAAAATAATTCAACAAAATCATCAATGGTTTTAAGCTACATGTTTCTTAGTATATTCTAGTATTGGTAGGGTTTGCATGAAGACATTTGTAGTGAGTAATTGCAATGGGAGTTTGATGCAGGGTCACCAAGGACACAAGAAGGCACACCAGGCTCATCCATAAATCTTAAGGAGTTTAAGAGAAAATGAAGAGATGTTCAAGACCATGGATGGTCATTTTTAATGTAATAAGGTTGATTTGATCATGTTTTAAGAGTCACTTGATCATCTGATATAACACAAAGCTATGTAATGATATGTGGGCACCTATTGACTAAAAAGATACCATGGAAGGTTTATTAGTTAGAGGTCATCAAATTTTGATATAATATCAATCATTATGTAATAAGATCATGTTGGATCTTGTCACAATGTAATAGGGTTCATTTGGAGGTATAAATTACAATATTGTGTCAAAGTTGTAAAATTGTCAAAATATTGACAATGTGGTCTAAAAGGGCTAAATCATGAATTCAAGGGTATCATATGAGTTTTATAGGTGTAAATAATTCTTAATGTGATTAGAGGACCATTATAGCTGATAATGAATATACGGAGTCTTAGTTGTCAAAGTTGATAACTTGTTATTTGCAAATATTACAATATTTGTTGCAACAGTTAGTTATAATAGTATATAGTTAGTTGTCTTTGTATTTTTTGGTGGTTGGTCATTTTATAAGTTGGAGAGCACATTATTAAAGATGTAGGAGAAAAATAATAGGGGAAGGGCATGATATTTGACCAATGTAATGTTGTTTTTAGCAAGGTATTTTTTAGTGGCTAATTTTCACTAATTAGCTAATTTTAATTTTTTTTGGCTAGTAATTTGGCTAAAAATTTAAGATTTGATACAACCTAAATCATCATATTTTTATAAAAATTAGTTCTAGAATATTTAAAATTGCTCAATAATTTTTTTTATTGAAAAATTAAACTCAAATATTCACCACAACATTTGTTACATGATTAGATTTGGTTCACCTAAATATAATATATTATTGGAGAAATTAAATTGAACTAACTAATAATTATCATAATTATTAGTTACTTTAGGGATATATCACCAATATTTAGTTTTCACTATTGATTTAAAGTATATGTAACAATCCTCATGATATTCCATGAGGTAAAAAATGTTCAATTTTGATTTGTGATATTCCATGGTGATTAATGAACTTCCTATTATTATTAAGATTTTTCAATATTTTATACAAAAAAATTATGGTTTGAAAATAACCGCCAATATTAATTTCATATTTAGAATTAAAATTTGAGAGATTTGCCAATAGAAATGATTTTGTTTTCTCAAAATAATGAAAGATCCACCAATATTTTATATGTTTTTTTGGAGGAAAGTTTCTTAAAGTTTACCCTAGTTTTTAGCAATAAAAATACGTAATTTCTAAAATAACCATGAATAATCTTATTTTTTAGAGTTTTTCTTAATGCTCAAAATGTTCTTATTATTTTGAACAGTTAAATACATTGATGTATTGAAGGTTTAACCCATATTTTTTTGGTCACATATCATTTCATTTAGTTTAAAGGTAGAGATATCAAGCTATGTTTGATTGATTTCTATTTACAGTTTTGAGGCAAGTTTTGATTCATTTTGAATTTCTAATGACTAACTAGGCTCCCTCACTTTTTGTGGTTACTGCAATTTCTGGGAGGGGTCTAGAAATGTAAAATATGTTCCATAGATTGATTTAATTGTGGTGAAGGAGCATCTGAAGACAAAAAGTGAGTTTAGTTAAGTTTTTGGGTAAAAGTACAAAGTTGCTCACCTTTTAGGTTGACATATCAAAATGACTGAATTTGAGTATTTTTATCTAAAAATAAATTTTGTTCAAACATATGATCTTGATAAATGTATTCTAGCTAAGTTATATATGGTCTCACACTTTTCCAATTGGAAATGTCTATTAAATGCATGTTTTATACTAGCTTCTATCCAATTACTAAAGAATAAAATTATTTCAAAAAAATGACATTTCAATAACTCTTACTATTTTCTATGATATTATTTTAATAACATATAAACACCATTTTATAGAGCTCAAAGTCAAGAATATTCTTATATATAGATTATAGTGTTTTAATTAGATAAAGTATATTATAATTAAAAATTCTACAAGTACATATTTTAACGCTTGAGAAGATGTTGATTTTAAGAAAGAAAAAATATTAAATCATATTATTATTATTATTTAAATCATATGAAATTCTAGAGGAGAGAGTCATGTTCTATATTGCATAATTTTTCTTTTGGTTAGAATAGATTTATTTTTAAAAATGTGGTGCGTGATGAAAACTATCAATTTTAGGTGAGTTGAAATTTGAATCATTATAAAAGAGAAAATATAGGTTTAAAGCCAATTTTTATTTTTGATTATTCTAGCTAGGTATATTATCTATAGTATAAGTTGAGATGAAAGGGAAATGAGTTTGTTTCCATATAGTTTTGTGGTGGAAACTAGACCCCTAATTTTCAACATTTTTAAGCAACTAAAAAGTTGTCTTTAAAAATTAGGAAAATATATTGATTCTTATTCCAAATAATTAGTAAAAATTATAATCCTAAACTTCATCCATTTTTACACATTTCATTATTTTACTTCAAATTCTAAATAATAATTCCAATTTTATGTCATTGAACGTGAATAGTTATACTTTTGTTAGCTTTTTTCCTTTATAAAATGGTGACACGGGTTTTTATTTTTACCCTTTTTTGTGTGTGTGATGTAATAATTCCCTTGAGGAAACAAACCTAATCAAAGTGAGTCTAAGGTGACCTTTGAACAAGATTGAAACTCTATTACTTTGTTTACCTAATTATTTGCACCTTCTGGGCTTAGGTTCTTTGGTTGGTCAAAGATGGTCAACACATAGTCAAAGAGGTTGATGAAGGGCTTGGAACACCATTTCTAACCATGATATATAAATGGTTTAAATTTGAAGTCATTTGGTGGATATTTGCAATCATTTGAGAAAAAACATGAAAATTGCTCAAAATACACTAAAAATGGCAAGTTGCAACTTAACAACATTTTATATTTTAGACAAAAGTTATCAACTTAGACAAGGGGAGCATGAAGGAAGTTGAGAACCAATCCTTAAAAATATATAAAGAACAAAAATACTCATGTAAAGAGGTTCCAAAAAAATTCAAGAAGGTTCAATCAAGTTTGAGCAAGTTTTTAGCAAGTCTTGCCTTGTTTGTTGAGTGTGTCGTACAAATTTCTTGAGTATTTCTAATTATAGACTATTTGAATGGATTATGTTATTTCATTACAGAATTTTAAAGATTATTTTATTCCTTATTTTCATTGTAGAACACATGCAAATAGTTTTTGTACATACTTTCCATGGTTTTGGCTTTTCTTTTCTAAGTGTTTTGAATCCATTCATGGATTGGTCTTGCTTATCCATAGTCATAGCCTTCCATGGCCTATTGGATAGAGACAAAATTTTATATTAGTGACTTTAATAGCTATTTGAAGCACCAAAACCAAGCTTTGAAGATTTTTTATTTAAATCATGGTTGATTATGGTTGGTGAGCCATTGACACAAAGCATGACAATAATAGTACAAATAGAGATTCACATCCCTATGGTTGCTTGTATAGGGTGTGAACATTTGGAAAGATAGGAAGAAGGGTAATGTATGGTATTTAACCATTTGAAATCCCCATGCAAGTATTGGCACTTGAATCCAGGGTTTTAGAGTTGGCACAAGGAAAATAGGGTTTTGAGAGGGTTTTAGAGTTAGATATGAAATTGGTAAAAGCTAGATGCTAAAATGAGATAATGTTTAAAACTTCCAAATGGGTACTTAAAAATATAAAAATAGTAGTATCTTGTTTAGGCCAATTTGGAGAAACGAGAAAAAAACTAACTGTTGTTGATCTGGTCTACTAATCGGGTTACATAGTTCAACCAAACAAGGGTTAAGGAACCAAGAATGGTTGAAACCCATTCAAGGGGATGGTGAAACAAGGTGTTACAATTTTTATTGAGATATTAGTCATTTGATTTAATGAACATCCTATAGCAGTGGGAGTAAGGGTTCTTGGAAGGATAAAGTCCTTTGGAGAAGCTACAAGGGAATAGGAAGAGTTCTTGGATAGGTGAGTTGTTAGAAATAGGGATTACTAAGGGGGGGTGGGGGGCGAATCGGTAATCTACAAACTTTAGTGACCAACTAGATATTATTTCTTACTTTAAACCATGCATAACAAAGCAATAAAGTAATGTTGAATAGTAACAGTAACATTGAACAATAATAGTAACAATGCACAAAGATAACTCATAACACCATATTTTGTTAACTAGGGAAACCCTGTCCAAGGAAAAATCCCAGTGGGGATGATACCTACTATTTAATATGCTCATATACAAGTTCCTTGCTTGAGGATGGACCGTATTAGGGTTCAATGAGGAAATTCAGTATAAGGAGTCCCTATTAGGAGACTTTGAATCCCTGTTAGGAGATTCCAACCTTGTTAGGAGTTGTAGTATAGTAAATGCAAGATGAGCTCACTACCCAAACATGCACTTCCAATTACAAGAAGAGGTCACTACCCAAACAAGTAATCAAGCCTATGGAATATAATTATTGTATCTTCTTCTTTGACTAATCTTCGATCTTTAGCTCAATCTTGGATCACAAAATAACTCATATAAAACTTCACATATACCACTTTCACAAAAGTTTGCATATAATCAAAATTACAAGATAGCACTTGCAATCACAATCACACTTCTCATCACAAAATTTCCTCTACATAAATACCATACCTTTACACAAATTGCTTCTAGGCTGGCTAAGACCAAAATCTACCTTTCCAACTTAAAGTAAACATCTGGGATGTCGTCCCTAATTGGACAAGAAATTATCTTGTAAACAAAACAATTCTTTCCTTTAATTCCAATGTCCTATTTCACTTCAAACATGACTATCTCTATTTCATACAATTTTTGCTGACTTTTGAGGTTATACACATCATCATCATCATGTATATTATCTCCATTTAATTTTTCTAGTTATAATATGATGTCAGCAATAAGTTATAAACAAAACAATACACTATTGTATACCAAATTCCATACTTAGACAATTTTCTAATTATCAAACACTAAGTATCTTTATTTATGAGGTTTTCTATAGGCATGTAAATGATTTTTTTCCATAAATGAAAACAATTACATATCACTATTAGCCTATTGTCAACAATCTCCCCCTTTGGCATTGATGGCAACAAAATAGGGAAAATTTGCTAAGTGACAAAAACTTAACACAACAAAAAAAAAGTCAACACATTACATTACATCTTATTCAAATGTGTCCATCACTACATAAGCTCCCCCTTACAATGTACTTTACAATTTTGTACAACTACTCCCCCTTTGACACCAATGGCAAAGTTCAAAATGTCAAAAACCTATAAAAAATGTTGTCCTTCCTTATGTTGATATGATCTTCATGCAATTATCAAAATTTTCTTTAAGATTGTTCATACCTTTAGTCCATGTCTCCTTGGTGGATTTAGCTAAGGTGAGAATTGCACATAAAACATATGATGCAATTTCAACTACATTAAGATCTAAATAAAAAAATTTATAATAGGTGTCTTTGGCCTTAACACATTCTTCCAATTATTTCTCAACAAAAGATAATTTTAGAGCAATAGACTCTCTAAAATCCAATATCCTTTCTAAAATTAGTTCTTTCTAAAGCTCCAATTTCCTAATATCACTATGAATACTAGCCACTTGTCCTTAAAAATCATCAACTTTGCAATATGGATGCTAGATCTAGCTGGATAAAGCTCTAGCTCACTCATATTTCCTTTTATCTAACTATCAATGCTTTTAGTCAAATTGTATGATAAAGTACACTTGATATACAATTTTTTCCTATCCTATTGAAATTTTTGAAGTTACTTAATACAAGTATCAAGATATACCAAATCATTCTTAATGTTATGGAAGATGGATCATGTGAAATCTATGCCTTTTCTTTTGCAACATTTAACAAGTTGGTAAACTCTTCATCAAATGACTTCAACACTACTTGTGCCTTCTGTTTAGCATCTAATTCAGTGTGCTATACTAACAAGGTACTATGCAATCTATTAGTAACTTCCATTAAGGTTTTTTGTAGGCTTTTTATTGTCCTATACTTCTCTATAATCTTAGATAGGGATGAGATCAGATCCATTTGATCATGATCATCAGTTGCTAAACTAGAAAGAGAGAGTGAAGCGGATGAACTATATGGTTTAGTATCATCCTTTCTTTGTTTATTAGCTACTTATTTTGTTCTCTCTTCTTCTTCTTTCTTTTCTCTTTCCTCTCTTTCCTTTTCTCTCTTCTCTTCCAATATTTTCTTCTCATCTTCCTCTGTTTTCTTTCTCATTTCTTCTTTTATTCTCTTCTTTTCCTCATCTTCCTTTCTTTTCTTCTCATCATTGAGAAATTTCTTATTTTCCTCTTCTATTTTCTTCTTTTCTTCCTCAAGTAGCCTCTTTTCCTTTGCAATCTATCTTACTTTGTCTTCAATATCATCAATATTGGGTTCATTCGGTTTAGAAGCTTCAAATGGATTAGTATCATCAATGTTAATGGTGACATTGGTTTGATCAATTTTCATAGTGTCATTGTTTACTGTCACTTCTATGGTTCTAGGTGTTGGAGGAGATGTTGCCTTTGACTCTGTCAACATTTGACTAATAGCTATTGTAGTCTCACTTCTTAGTTTATCTTTTACACCAACCATAAATAGAAATGGTCTCACTTTATTTCTCAAATACGATGCAAAATTATTCAACAATCTTTCAATCTTTTCTTCATCATCAATCTTGCAAATAGTTGTAAGCATAGACTTTTGAAGTTATAGATCTTCTTCACTTGTAGGAGCCTTCTTCTAAATGAGCCTTTCATAGACCTTTTGGTTAATTAAGCTCTCAAGATTCTTTAATTTTAGATTGTTTTCTATAGTAGATCTCATAGTAAAGATATCAATCTAATCCTTCTCAAAACTATTATACAAATCATAAATAAATTTACCTAAACAAAGTAACCTACATTAGCAATAGCTATGTTGATCTTCTCTATCTTTAGCTTCTAGGGTTGTCGAGCTATGCCTAATAATTTCTTTAATAGAGTCACTTTCTTTTCTTTCTTGATCTCTTGTTCTTCTTCCTCTTCATCACTAGACTCAACAATTGTCAACAATGTTTTTTGTCTCTTTCTTGGTTCGATGGGTTTTTTCTTTACCCTCTTTGTCTTGGTGGTCACTACTTCCACCAATCTTTTAGATTTTCTTTATGGTTCACTAGGTTGAACATCTGACACTGCTACATATAGAATTCTTTTTCCCAAAGATGTTTCTACACTAAATTAATATAATTAACTACTATGTCATCATTCAATTCATAACCCAAGGGATCAAGAAATGTTTCCCAAGTTTTCACTACTTGAATATAGGTGAAATCTATATTAACCAAAACACAAATGTCTTCCTTAAATTTCTCCACAATTGCAAGTGCAATTCTAAATCTTTGTTTCATTTCATTCTGAAATGTTCTCATTATCAAGTTGTCATTGTCCAATATCTTGTTTGTAGGATGCCTTCTGCATACTTCTATGATCTTCTCCATTGTACATTTGTCACTGCTCATTATGTCCATGACTAATAAGGAAATATTTTTAGTACAGGAAAGAATATGTGATTGATCAATGACTAAAGTCCAAATACATCATTCTTTGTCATCTTGATCTTTTCTAGGTTCTCTAAGAGTTGCATTCTCAAAACTTTACTAAGATTCACTTGTTCCTTTTCTACAGATATCTTATATGATGCATAGATGAATCCTACTGATAGTTCATCAATCTTTCAGCTTGCACACACAGAATAGGCAATGATTCTACTCAAAAATCTTACATCATCTTACTTTATGGTGTAGATCACCATAGCATTTCCATTGTATAACTCTCAACTTTCTTCTTGAAAATTTTCTCACCTATAGGTACACTACATTGTTTAAGTTAAGATGAGTTGCCTCATGAATAAGGTTGGTAGAAATATCAATTACATTATCTTGCATCCATAATTTTCCATAATGTATCCTACTTTGTTCAAATCTAGGCTTCATTGTCATGCCATGATTGAAAACTAATTTCATGTCTTTGTTCATGAATTCACTACCAATCGACTAAAACTTACTATTCAAATAACTTCCTACATCTTCACGATATACTACGTTGTTCAAAGTGATAAAAAATGTTGAGTTAGGGTTTCATTCAATAGTTTTTATAGAAACAACTTTCAAATTAGGTATATCCTCATTTTCAACATTGTGCACTATCGACATATCCATGATTCTATCAAACAAGAACTTTTACCAAACAAATTTGTGGAAAAATGATAAAATACCTCTTTCCCAAAATAGGATTCACTTTGAAATCACCTTAACAAGTCATTTCTAAGTGCTCTTCACTTTGAATGAATTCACAATGAAGTGAAAATCAATTACGTACTCTATTTATTCCATCAACTTGAACTTGCATTAATTGCATACTTTGCAAACATGAAAAAGAAATCAATTACATTATGTAATCAAATAACTGCTCAACATCATTTTTTTGACCTTCAAATGCCACTTAAGGTTTTCCATAGCCTTATTTTATCATGAAAAAACTCTACAAGACTTTGCTTCATGAGATTCTCTGTAAAAGCATGCTTTTCATCTTTTGTTATAGAATTAACCCTTTTTTGTAATGTCAATAACTCTAAATTCCTTCATAACTTTCTTAGATGAGCTCAAAATTATATGAGAGCTTAGGTTCCATCTAAATGTAACTAGATACACCTTTTCTCAACTTTTCTACCTCTAGTTCAATCTTTGTATGAAGTTCTCAAGTTTTGAAGCTATGAACAAGCTTAATTCAACTTAGTTGAATCAAACTGAACAACTAACTTTGATCTTCCTATCTCACCATCATCCAAATTTTCCTTTGAGATATCTGCTCCTTTTAAAAATTCTTCATTAAGTTCTTCTCAAAGCTCACTAATAATGTTTCAATGTTCCTCATTGTCTCTATTAGTTTCAAAGTTCCTTTCATGGTTCCTTCTATCATTTCTAGCATTTCTTAGATCGATCCTTCTATTCTCAAAGTTTCTTCTATTGATCCTTATATCCTTGAAGTTTTTTTCCATTCTATAGTACTTTGTTGTGTGTCTAAATTTGTTGCATAACTGACATACTAGTGCTCTACTTCTAGGATTCTATTGATCATTAGGTGCATGACAATTCTCAGAAATGTGTCCTAAGTTGTTACACTTATAACACATGATCTATCTTCTGTCTTCATAAGATCCTCCTTCTCTCAATGTCCTTTCATTAGATCTTCTTCTATCTATATGGTTATTATTTCTAGATATTCTACTATTCCTTCTATCATTATCATACTTAGGTTTCCTACAATCAATTGCATTATTATCCATACCATGACAATTATGACAACAAAAGTCCTAAACATGATTAAATGACTTATTATTAAAATCTCTTTTGATATTTACTATTTCATTACCTAAAAATCACTTACTTCAAAATTCATACCTAGTTTCCTTAGGAGATTCATCTTGCTTTGGTTCATCCAAAACTTCAACTTCCTTGTCTTGTCCAACTTCTTTAGATTTATCAAAAGATTGACTAGATTCAATCTTATCATCAGATTTATCTTATTCTTTTGGATCTAATCTAATCTTAGGTTTCTTTGTAGACATGTTAATTAGATAACAAAGACTAGTCTTATCATAAGTATGTCTTTGTATTTCCATTGAACCATCAAGTTTTTCTCTACTAGAGTAAATCTTCTCAAGCTACTACTTGCACTGAGTTAATTCACCTTTCACAATAGTGTTATACTTATGAAGTTCTTCATGATCTTCTTTCAATGTTTCAAACTTAGATGTTTTCTTTGCCAGACTTTCTCTCATATCTACATTTTTAGTCTTCAAATTGGACTCAATTTTGCTATGATCTTTCCTCAAAGTCAACTTTAGATTCATAATTTTGAAATAATGCTTCAAGATCTTGTACTCTATCTTCAACTTTGAATAATCATCATCACTAGTTCCAGATTTAATAGGTTCATGCTTGGATTTAAGATGTTCAATCTTTTCCTTCAATTGACCAATGTACACTTTGGTGTCTTCATATATGTCCTTCAGTTTATCTCTTTCATTAGTAAGGAGATCAATTTATTCAAGAGTTTCTTTAGGTTCTTCATCAACTATTGCATATCCATAGGGATCTTACTCAAGTTGTTAAGCCTCTTCAAAGTAACTACACTTTGCTACCAATTGTTAGAAATAGGGATTAATAAGAGGGGGGTGAATCAGTAATCTATAGACTTTAGTCACCAACTAGATATTATTTCTTACTTTAAACCATGTATAACAAAGAAATAAAGTAATGATAAATATTAATAATAACAATGCACACAAATGACTCATAACACCATATTTTATTAACTAGGGAAACCCTAGCCAAGGAAAAACCCCAGTGGGGATGATACCCACTAGATAATATACTAATATATAAGTTCCTTATTAGAGGATGTACCCTATTAGGATTCAATGAGAAAATTTAGTATAAGGAGTCCCTTTTAGGAGACTTTAAATCTTTGTTAGGAGATTCCAATCCTATTAGGAGTTGTAGTATAGTAAATGCAAGATGAGTTCACTACCCAAACATGCACTTCAATTACAAGAAGAGCTCACTTCACAAACAAGTAATTAGACTTCTAAAATATAATTACTATTCTTTTTCCTTGATTGATCATTAATCTTTAGCCCAATCTCAAATCACAAAATAGCTTATATAAAACTTTTCATATATCACTTTCACAAAAGTTCGCATATAATCACAATTATAAGATAACACTTGCAATCACAATCACACTTATCACCGCAAAATTTCCTCTACATAAATACCATACCTTTACAAAAATTGTTGTTGGGTCAGCTAAGGCCATAATCTACTTTTCCAACCTAGACTAAACATCTAGGATGTCAACCCTAATTGGATAAGAAATTATCTTGTAAAGAAAACAATTCTTTCTTTCAATTCCACTATCTTATTTCACTTCAAACATGATTGTCTCTATTTCATATAGTCAATACTAACTTCTGAGGTTATGCATGTGTCATCACCAACATGTATACTATCTCCATCTAACTTTGCTAGTCATAATATGACATCAAAAACAAGTTATAAATAGAATAATACATTGATGTATACCAAATTCTATACTTCGACAATTTTCTAATTATCAACACTAAGTAACTTTATTTTTAAGGTTTCCTACAAGCATGTCCATCATGTGTTTCCATAAATGACAACAATTACATATCACTATTAGCCAATTGTCAACATGATTTTCCCTCATTCTTGGAATCCTTGTGAAGGTTCTACAAACTCCAACCTTTACAAGGTTTAAAAATTCCCTTAGAGAGGTCATTGGACCAAGTAGAGGCAAGCACAAATTCCACTTTCATTAGATTGTAAGAAGACTCAAGAAGGAAGATTGGTTGGGCTCAACTCAGCAAAAATATGGTGAAAGAAGGGTTTAATGATTAAAAGTGTAAATAATTATGGATACCCAATTAAACTTGAAAATTTGTTGACTTAGATCATTAATCAAGTTTTTTGCAAGGTTTAAAAGTATGTTTGTAAGTGGTTATATCAGTGGCTTTGTAATGGAGACTAATTGGGCCTATTTGAAGGGTGCATGGTCTTGGAAAAGTTCATTAGTACTAAAAAACCTATAGTGAGTTTTATATTATTTATAACTTGTAAAAGGGTACTTCAAAACCTATTTTGTTTGCCAAGTTGTTTGGAAAAACTTTTATGTAAATTATTGATCACCGATTAAGAGGGCTACTAGGAAGCAAGCCTAGAATGAGTCTTGGGTTTGAAATAATTGTTGATCTCCAAACCTATGTTTCTAAGTAGTTTCCAAAAACTTATTAATTTACTGGTCAAGATTACAAGATCATCACTACAATTTATTTATCTAGGAAAGACTGAGCATACAAAGTTTTTACTAAGTAGGATAGTGATTGTTGAGTATTTAGTAGCAACCGAGCAGATGAATGAGGTGAGTGATATAGTTGGGGCCAAGAAATATAGTAGAGACCAAGCATGTTGACAAGTTATCAAGAGTAAAGTAAATAGTTATATAGAAGTCAAGTAAAAACATGAAGTTATTTACATGACCAAGCATCAAAGCACTCAAGTGCCGAGAAGTTTAGTTTTCACATATAAGTTTGTAATGGCACAAACCCATATGTAAACTATTTTGGCCAAATTTTCTATGATATTTAATATTTAAAGAGCCAATGAAGATTTTGATCACATGTCATTGCAAAAGGTAGTGATCCCAAGGTGTGAAATTAAACAAATTAGAAAAAGGGATATAAATGACAAAAGATGATGAAGTGTAAGTCATCAATCAAGATCTAGAACTATCATATAACATCTATTTGAGGATTCTAACCTTAGAATCAAAGAAAAGTTGAAAATATGTGTATGATTATATTTATGTGCATGTGAAGGATTAAAGGTGAAGCCTAAAAGAATATCAGTAATAAAGAAATTAGAGCATAGAAGGACTTAACAAAGGTATCAGATCATAAGATCAAATAAAAGATGTGATAAAGAGGAGACCCAAGATCAACTTGTAGAGCATACTGAGCATCAAGTATTGAATCATTTATTATTAATGAAGCCAAGGTAAATCTCTTAACATAGTGGTCTAAATAGATCTATGTAAACCTCCTAACAGAGTCCTTACTTCAATGTGAGTGTAAAATCCTTTAACAAGGTGAGACCTAGTAGTCTCTTAAACTTTTAACAAGGAAGACACCTCACAATATACATCATAGTTTAGGATAAAAAATTGTAACCCTAACATGTTAACTTTATTGTTACAACAATGAAGATGTATGGGTTTTTTCCACACCCCAGTTTTACGCTCATTGTGAAGTCCTTATGAGTAACCAAATCATTATATTATGAGTTGAACTATTTATAGATCTGATGTATTTCATTTATGTTTCAACATTTAAATTTTAATGATAGATCTATGAGATGAATTAGGTATGAATGGATGAAATTATTTTTGAATTCAAAAGTTTCATATCATTATTCATCCTCCCCCCCCAGGCCCACCACCCCCTACCTCTCAGTATCTTGTTTCCATATAATTATTCCAATAATTAGTATCAAAGCCTAGTTCTCTTGTCAGGAAGCCTAACAACTTGTGAGGATAATATCATGGAGATGGAAGTGTACTAGATGGGAAAGATCACTTAGAGTCAGATGATTGAAATCCAAATTTTATTACAACAATTAGAAGTAGCAAAAGAGGTGTTAAGGAAAACCCTAGAAAGAAGAAAAGATATAGCTATTCATCTAAATGACACTCAATAAAAATAATTTAACATAGAAAGATTTCTAGAAAATGGAGAGAATGGTAATAATGATGAAGTAATGATAGAATTGCTAGAAAAGAATAGTTCCCTAGTAAAAGAGGGAAAAGATCTCAAGATAGAACAAGAAATTCAATTAGGTAAACGTTGTGAAGAAATAAAATAAAAGTAGAAAGAAATGGAAGATGAGCTCATGGTTGAAGAAGAAAAAAGGCAGATGCTAATAGATTTGAAAAAGATCATTTGAACTACAGAAGCTTACAAAAAATCATCTTGAAATGACAAATCAATTAGTAATTTCAAATCAGGATGCAAACATAAAAGATGTGAAGATTTCAAATACAAGGCTAAGGAATGAGAAATTGAAAGGTAAGTTAAGGAATAAAAAGGAACTCATGGAGAGATTCAACAAACCCAATCAAGAAATCAAGAACTTTGAAGAAATGATGAAGAAACTTAGAACAAAAGACATTTTTGGACTTGGACATTGTTGGAAATAATCAAGAATAACAAGGTTACTGAGAGGGAAGGGGTGAATCAGTAACTCTAAAACTTTAAATTAATTCTGCATAATAACATATTCACCATTCATCCATCTAATCTACTGTATGCATGAAAAGATAAACATTTATAACACATGAACAGACTGATTAGTGACCCAAAAACCTTCCAATTAGAAAGTAAAACTACGGTGGGGATGATGCCCACAAAACTTCAATACTGCAGTATAAAGTTGGCCTATTAAGGCTTACAATGATCACTTCTAATGATCTGCCCTGTTAGGAGCAAGTAGGATTGCTAGATCCACCTTGTTAGAGGATTTATAAACATACAATGAAGTATGCACTCTATTAGGAGATTTACAAAAGACTATTAAGTCTACCTTATTAAAGGATTTACAAACTGATTCACCTATTAGAATGAAGTAGTGGATCTGGTTACAACTAATTGCTGATAAGATCCTTTATGCACCGATCATCTGATGTGATAGATATGACTTTTCTGCACCAATGTTGACCTTGTTGTATTCCTCTGTTCTTCTAGTGATTCATTTTATCTCTTCTCAAAAATTGCCATACAATACCAACAACAACATACAACATCTCTTATTTTTAAGTGATATATATCATTCCAATATTTACACTGGCAAGGTCGGCCAAACATAAGTGATCAAAAAATTACTGAGTCAGCCAGATGGTAGAAAACTCGGATTCCTCAAACTGACTTGGTGACCTTCTGATACTCAACATCCACTACAATACACTGCATCATCATGCACTTGGTAAGAGTAGAGGCACGATCCATACTAATCATTCTAAGTAGCTTGGAACTTGGTAACCATTGGCGACTCGGTGAATATTGTGTCACTCGGTAAAAATTGAATCCTTTGATAACCTTCTTCACTTGGTAAACATTGATTCCTTCATTTACCTTGTTTACTCGATAAACACTAAGTTCTTTGTTTACCTTGATCACTCGGTAAACACTAAGTTTCTTTGTTTACCTTGATCACTTGGTAAACACTTGATCACTCGATAAACACTAAGTCCTTCGTTTACCTTGATCACTTGGTAAACACTAAGTCCTTTGTTTACCTTGATCACTCGATAAATACTAAGTCCTTCATTTACCTTGATCACTCGATAAACACTAAGTTTTTTTGTTTACCTTGATCACTTGGTAAACACAAAGAACTTGGTAGATACTGCTAAGCTGCCCATATGCTTGATTTCCAAGGGAATGCTCATTATAAACTATAGACTGAGTGATAAGCTCGTTAAGAATTTAGAATCAAGTAAGTGTTGTAACTAATGACAAATATATCATAATTCCAACAATCTCCCTCTTTGGCATTAGTGACCAAAAAAACTTATGAGCCAAAACTTATATACAATATCTGACATACTGATGACTAATTCAACTAAATATACATGGCTTCCTTACATATAACTCCCCCATATAATATACACAAGGTATCTACATGAGATATATGACTTTTATTTACAATATCTCTTTGTCCCTTTTGTACATTTATCTCACCAATATTTCTTCCTGAGTATCTCTTTCTTCCCCTTTTTGACAATAATGCCAAAGAATAAAATAATGTATTTACATAGAGACACCAAAATGTGAGATAAACTCAAAATGTACCTAGAGAATGAGTTGCAAAGTTTTATCCCAATTCTTTTGCAGGATTTTTCATGTGGATAGAGCTACTTGAACTTCTGCAGAGAGTTCAATCACATGTTTTGCAATAGAGAAATTGTTGTCATGGATCAATGTTCTTGAATGTGCAATGTGCTTCTACATTATATCCATGATGGGAAGGATCATATTCTGAATATCTAACAATGTAGATCAGATCCTTGCCTCTTCCCTCCACAATTCTCCCTGCTTCTTTGACAAAAATTTGATCCTGAGGTGATGAGATGAGCTTGAACTGGGGTCAAGCTTTAGGTTTTGTGCGCTTTCCTTTAGATCCTCATCTACCTTATTCAATTTCTCTCTTATCTCCTTAGTATACTCGGTAACATCACAAAGCTTAGCAAAAAGAGATGTTACATTATTAAAAGAATTTTCAATGTTGGCCAAAATTGTGGTTAATTCAACCTATTTTATTGCTATATGCTAAGAAATGTGCTCAAGCACCTTATTATCAACTTCTTTTCTGCCTTCTCCATCAACTTTTCTTGACTAGAGGTGTCCTTATTGAATTTATTTGCAGCCTCTTCTAAATGAATCAAAATGTGTTGAGTAGAATCTACTTCAACATCTATAGCTTCTGTAATTATATTCTGGGCATTCTCAATTATTCTATATTTCTTATCCCTTTCAAACCTTAGCTGCTTCTGTGTAGCCTTCATCTCAATTAGTTGACTAGCATACCTCATTTCTTCAATGGTAGCATTGTCATAGTCAATCTTTGGGATTACTATCTCTGTGCCTAAGTCAATATCTTGAGGAATTTCCTTTCTAGTGATCATAAGTCTTAATGGTTGATTTTGTTTGACTTTTTTGATGACTGGTTTGACCTTAGGAATATACACAATAGTAGAGATGGAAGGACTAGCAGTGAAAACTGGGATGCTTGAGGGTTGAGTGCCAATAGGAGTATATACTGGATCAAAAACTAGGGTACTTGCCAAAAATGGTGATACACTTACTAATGCAATATCTGAACTAACTAGGTTTGAAGTATATGCAAATAATGTTGACAAAATTGTAGAACAAACTGGAATTGACAAAATTGTGGAACTTACTACTATACTGATTAATGATGATGGAGCTGAGGAGGCTAGCTCGGTAGCTGAAGAAGAGGGATGCAGCTCAGTAGATGAAGTGGTAGACACTTCCATTGTTGATACCTGGAGCTGAGATGTGGTAGGTGCAAATGATAAATCTGATGTAGATGTTGTCAAACCTGCTGAAGCTGACTCCAACCTTGATGATGTCACAGTTTTAGGTGGAGAGTGAGGAAGGGATGTAATCACTGCTACTACAATTTTCATCAGATCATCTTCCTCCTTATCTTCCTCTTCAGCTTCTTCCTCCTTGTCTTCTTCCTCTTTATCTTCCATCAGTGCATGCAGCTCTCTTGGTGAGATTGTGATGGATGGAGTGCTCTCAAACTCATCATCGTTGCTGCTATCATCATCTTTGATTTCTACTGTTTCTTCACTGGGCTTATGTAGATGATAGATGTTTTTCCACATGTTTGTAGCATCATTTACAACATGTTCAATTTCTTTAATCAAAATCAAATAGGTGTGGAATCTAATCATCATTTTACCTTTATGGCTTTTCATTTCAGTTTTTACTTCTACTCCAGTGAGACTTGGTTGAAGATTCTTTAGGGATTTCTCATAAATATCTTTTACCATTTGGGTGGCTGACTCCCATCTCGGTTGCAATCTCTCTAGTAGTTCTTTTGAGATTTGAGGGGCAATCTGGTCTGGGGAGTATTTTCATTTACCCATCTTATTGAGTACCAATTCCTCAATCTACATTTTCTCAACATCTGTTGTAGTTTCAAATTTCAATGCCTTGAAATTTGTGATGCCAGCTCCTTCTTCCAATTGTTTGAGCCTTTTCTTGAATGTGGGTGCAGGCCTGACTAGTATAGGTTCCTGCTTACCTTTTTTGGTTCTTCTAGTAAATACTATAGTAGGCTTTTTCTTAGGTTTGGTAATGATTACCTTACCTTTCTTCTTTGGCTATTCTTCTACAGATTCTTCTTCTCCTTCTTCTTCTCCTCCTTCTTCTTCTTCACCTACTTCATCTTCACCTTTTCCCTCGATGAGCATAAGAGGACCAGTTGAAGTTTTCAATTTGGCTATTTTCCTCTTGCCCTTGCTTATGGCATGTGGTAGCTTGATTTCAAGCTCAATTCTAGGCTTAGATTCATCATAGGTTCCAAAAATTTGTTGCCTTGGGTCTACTAGCTCATTTACCAGTGCTTCTATAATATCTCTGGCTTCATCAATATTTACCTCATAGGGAAGAGGTTTCACCCATGCAACTCGGGGTCTGACTCCTGAATGTATACCTTGTCACAGTCAACCGTGAAGCATACATCATCCTTATAATCTTCAAAAAGCTTGGGAGGAATTCTAAATCTATTATTCATCCTCTCTTTGAAGTCTTCAAAATAGTTATCCGTTACCTTATCAAAATTTATACCCATTTTTGCAATAAACTCATTTATCTGATACAAAACTAGAATATCTTTTCTCAATACAATTGTACCTTTAGAAGGGAAAAACTTTTGTACATAGAAATATAAACAAACTAACAAAGAACCAAATTTACAAGAGTTGGTTTTTGAGGTCCTTATACTATCCATGTTCTTATTTAGTTGTTTCAATAGCACATCTGCTAGGTCAAATTCCATATTCTTCTTCACAATCTTATAGGCTAAGTCCACAGCCTCATAGGGCACACTATTCAATATGCTAGAACTATACATCTAATATGCAATTAAATGAATTCCAAATCTTAGCTCTGCATCAAATACATTGTTAAGTTTCAATCCTCTGCCATCCCATTCAGCTAGGGTTAACTTTTGAAGTTCATCCTAACTTATGGTTTTAGTGGTTTTGGATTTTCTCAACATAGGTAAACTCATGATCTTACGAATCATATTCTTCATTATTAGGATAGGTTACTCTAACCACAACTGACCATTATGCACACGATTTAAAATGTATCTTATCCATTTCATTTGAAAGTTCCTTGGCAAGTGTGGGATATGGGTCAACCCTTTGGTTTCCAGATGCTTGTGCTCGAGTTTGAGGGTTCCATCCACACATAACTCAGCTAGGGAATTATCCATATCTAGTGTCCCTATCCCTTGAACAGTGCATTTGAAATGAGTACGAATGTCATTTATAAGTAGTACCTTTGGTGGAATCTGTGATTGGGCTCCATGTGGGTCGAGCGATTCAGCTATGGCAGGAATGAGCTTGAAGCTAGGTGCGTTCCATTCCACTCCCTTCACAAGAATTTCAAAGCCTCTCTTTACCTTGCTATTTCATGCTCTTGGAGATCTCTTCACTCTATATTTTCTAAATTTGCAGTGAAAAATGAGATCAAATTTTTCCTTTTTGATGAAAAATCTTCCATTAATGCTTGAGTACAAATGTAGCTAAGATGACCTAGGGTTTGTCAAATAGTCACCAACTTACTTGATAAACCTTGCAACTCAGTGAACAAACAAAACTTTTCATATTCCTGACCTAGCTCGGTTAAGTCTAAAACCAACCTTGCTTAGTAGATGCACCATAGTGAACTATGTCTTGTATCTGATATACTAACTTTCCATTTGCACTCCTTCATTCTAGAACTGCTTAGGATATTGCTTGAAGATGTAGTCCCTAATCTTCCTTGATGAGCCTAATTATAAATGGCGGAGTCACCCACTTCTTGAGTGACATTGCCATTATTTGAACTTTTTGGCTCGATAGATTTAGGAATCCACTGTTGTCTCATCTATTTTTGAATGCTGTTAGATCTGACTTTCTTTTCATCTTCAACTCTTCCTATGTTCATGCAATTCTTGGAGATATGACCAAGTTTGTTACATGTATAACATCTTATAGTAGTATCTTTCTTCCCTAGGTGATGCCTTGCATAGTTAATTCCAATATGTCCATACTCTCCACAATAATGACATTTGCACCAAGTATTGTAGTCCCAACAAAAAACTTTGACAATTTGTTCTGTTGGATTGAATGATTTAGATCTACACTCAGATGCCTTGTGACCTTGTTTCTTGCATTTGTGGCATTTGCCTTCAAATTTTGGTTTCTCTTTGCATTCATTTGCTTTGTGACCATGCTGATTGTAGTTGTAGCATTTACCATTGAATTTTCCTTTACCATTGCTCCATATTATTTTTTATGTATGTCCTATCTTGCCACAGTGATTGCAAGTGGGTCTTTGATTCCTTTGAGCACCTTGTTTGGAGGTTTCACCTTCTTCCTAGTATCCAAGACCAGCTTTACCTTTTTTTTTTATGAAGATTCTGCTCATTTTTCTGATTCAATTGATCCATATTTTCTTGAGATTTTATCATCCTTTCATTGACTTTCTTTTCAACATTTAAGTCATTTTCCAAAATTTCATTGATTTGTCTTTTAGATCTCAGATCACTTTGTAAGCTTGCATTGATTTGTCTTTCAGTGATTAAATCATTTCTCAAACTTTCATTCTTAGATCTTAGATTCATAATTTCTTCATTTGCATTAGATAGTTGACCTACAAGATCTTCATGCTGAAGGGATTGATTATTTCTTACCTCTAAGTCTTCATTTCCCTTGGTTTTCTATTCCAAAACTTCACATAGCCTAATGGATTGGATTTCTTGTTTTCTTTTGAGCTTTCTTACTTCTTCCTATAGAGAACCATTCTTTGCTAGGAGTTCCTTGATTGCTTCATTAGCTTCATTTGAACTGCTTGATGGTAAAAGGTCTTCAATCTTTTCTTCAATATACTAATGATCATTCATTTGTCTTGCAAGTTCCTTTCTTCTTTTCAGGGATTGAGAAAGATGCTCCTTGGCTTCTTTGAGTTGATCCATGGCCATTTCTAGATCTAGCTTTTCATTCTCAATAGATTTGTCAAGTCTGAATATCTCCATTATCCTTGATCTTTGCTCAAGCTGTCAAACTTTATCCTGAGAACTACAATGCTCTAATACCAATTTTTGGAAATAATCAAGACTAATAAGGTTACTGAGAAGGGAGGGGTGAATCAGTAACTCTAAAACTTTAAATTAATTCTGCATAATAACATATTCACCATTTATCCATCTAATCTATTGTATGCATGAAAAGATAAACATTTATAACACATGAACGCATTGATTTGGTGACCCAAAAACCTTCCAATTAGAAAGTAAAACTAGGGTGGGGATGATGCCCACAAAACTTCAATACTCTAGTATAAAGTTGGCATGTTAAGGCTTATAATGATCACTTTTGATGATCTTCCTTGTTAGGAGTAAGTAGGATTCCTAGATCCACCTTGTTAGAGGATTTACAAACATACAATGAAGTATGCACTCTATTAGGAGATTTACAAAAGACTGTTAAGTCTACCCTATTAAAGGATTTACAAACTGATTCACTTGTTAGAATAAAGTAGTGGATTTGGCTACAACTGATTGCTGATAAGATCCTTTATGCACCGATCATCTGATGTGATAGATATGACTTTTCTGCACCAATGTTGACCTTGTTGTATTCCTCTATTCTGGTGGTGATTCATTTTCTCTCTTCTCAAAAATTGCCATACAATACCAACAACAACATACAACATTGCTTCTTTTCAAGTGATATATATCATTCCAATATTTACACTAGCAAGGTCGGCCAAACATAAGTGATCAAAACATTACTGAGTCGGCCAGATGGTAGAAAACTCGAGTTCCTCAAACTGACTTGGTGACCTTCGAATACTCGGCATCCACTCCAATACACTGCATCATCATGCACTTGGTAAGAGTAGAGGCACAGTCCATACTAATCATTCTAAGTAGCTTGGAACTCAATAGCCATTAGTGACTCAGTGAATATTGTGTCACTCAGTAAAAATTGAATCCATTGATAACCTTATTCACTTGGTAAACACTGATTCCTTCATTTACCTTGTTTACTATGTAAACACTAAGTTCTTCATTTACCTTGATCACTCGATAAACACTAAGTTTCTTTGTTTACCTTGATCACTTGGTAAACACTAAGTCCTTCATTTACCTTGATCACTCGATAAACACTAAGTCCTTTGTTTACCTTGATCACTCGGTAAACACTAAGTCCTTCGTTTACCTTGATCACTCGATAAACACTAAGTCCTTCATTTACGTTGATCACTTGGTAAACACTAAGTCCTTTTTTTACCTTGATCACTCAGTAAACACTAAATTTCTTCATTTATGTTGATCACTTGATAAACACAAAGAACTTGGTAGATACTGGTGAACTGCCCATATGCTCAGTTTCCAAGGGAATGCTTGTTATAAACTATAGACTGAGTGATGAGCTTGTTAAGTATTCAAAATTGAATAAGTGTTGTAACTAATGACAAATATATCATAATTCCAATAGGACATAACAAGCAATCTTCATCTAGTAAGGAAGGAGAGTCATCCATTAGTGGAGAGAAAAGGAATACAAAAAGACAAACCTACATGTCATTACTATGGGAAAATTGGTCATACAACCAACATTTGCAATAGCAAAAATAGTAAATAGATTCCTAAACCCAAACCAAGTGGTAATTTTTAATTGTAAGAAAGAAAGACATAAAGAACATGAATGTAGATCAAAGAACAATGATACAATCAGAAAGGTATCTAAATTCCAAGGTTACTACTATAATTGTCAAAAGTATGGATATAAAGCTCATGAGTGAAGATTTGAGAAGAAGTCAAACTAGTCACCTGAAAAACCAAGTCATAGAAGGAAAGGTAATTCCTACAATTGTGATCACAATACATGGTGTACTTATCACTATTGTGGAGAGTATGCACACATTCTAGAGAATTGCATCAAAACACATTTCAGAGGAAATTACAAGAAATGGTTAAATGGAGAGATAGTATGTTTTAGTTGTCATAGAGTTGGACACATCAATAGGAACTACAAAACTACAACACCAACACTAGTATCAAGTAACTGAAATGAAAAACTTGAAGGAAATAAAACTTGGATAGAGATAGTAAGAGCTAGAAGCAAAAGGGAAGAGGAAACTATGATAACCCAATCTGATGGATTAGGTCATCACACCACATCTCACTAAAGAAAAGAAGGTATGTAGGAACTATATACTCAATGTTATATTTTACATCAGTTCCTAACATAAAAGAGATAAAAATTCATATCTACATAAGTAAACATGCATTAAGAACTATTAGAAATTCAAAATCATTAAGTACCAAGCAGTAGTGGTATAGTCTATATTGACCAAGCCTTGCAATATAGACCAAGTTATCAAGGAAAGATAACATACTAATTGAGTGAATTGGTTATGACCAGTGAATAACCTTGATGGAGCTGAAAATGAATATGAAACTAGCTAACATATACCAACTAAGTACAAAGACATTGGTTATAGACCTAAAAAATGAAAGATTGAAGGTATTTATCAAATTACGTGATTAATTTTCTTTCAATAAGTGATCAAAGATCTCATGAGAAGATTTCAATATGATTGAAGTGATTTTAGTGACTAGAGAAAATAATCTTAGTAGATTATCAACAAATTTGTGAAGCAAAGTAAGTACCACTCTTGGTGTCAAGTTAAGATATTAGTAAAAGTTTTGTTTAAAACCCTAGTATGAAATGGCATCTAGAAGTGAAATGGTAAAGGATGGTAATGCTCAAATCATTAGGAATGATTGAAGTTCCCTACCCAACTTAAAAAATTTAGTTAACATTGATAACATTGTTGATGATATTTTAGTGTTATCATCAATTCCACACAGGGTCCTAATTTTTAAAGACACAAGGTCATGCTATTTATATGAGGTTGGAGAAATTAGAGATTGCAAGATTAGAGAAACATATGTTAAGCTATGCATTAATGAAATTATGAAGGATGAATACAAGATAATTGTTGACAAATGGCTTACTCATTTCCTAGGATTTCCTAAAGTTTTCAAGGTCAAATGGATCAAGATTGTGCTCAACCGAGTTCATGATATGAAAATTTGGTTGGAAGGTGGGATGATCAATATCAACAAGGTAGTCATTTACAGGGTAACTAGGTACCCTACTTTGGATCAACCAAAGAGCATAAGGAGAAAAACAAAGAATGAGATTGAAAACTTGACCAAGGAAAAGGGGAATGATCATGGTATGTCAATTGATGTCATCAAGGATCCATTAATTGAATTTATTGTTTGTATTATTGCACACAAGTTCTATCAATTGATTATATTGAAAAATGTTCCCTATTTTGAGTTGATTTAGGCTACAAAATTGTGAAGAAAGATCATCCATATAATCTCTCCAAGCTACAACTACACCAACTTAGAGAGGACCTAGAAATAGTAAGAAAAGAAAATAGCACCTCTTGTAAGTTTGGATCTCTGTTAGTTTGCATATTTTTCTATGTACAAAACTATTTCCCCACCATTGGTATAGTTACATGGGATAGGAATGGAATTTTTATGGAGTAGTTAAGTGATTTGATAAATAGGTTGGGAGATAATTTTGAAGTAGTATTTAAAAATTACTTTGAAGAATTTAAAATCAAAATGAAGAACAGAATGAGATTCCAAAATCAGTTGTGGATAGATATTATGATGAAGTATGTTTTATTGTGGACATAGACTTTGTGTATGCATAGGTAGTATTACCAAGGGTAATATGGCTTAAGGCCAATGTCCTATGAAGAAAATGTTGATGATATGACTATAATAGTTATTGCACTCTTAGCAGAAGATATTGATGCTAGTGTTGAGTAGTTTGGCACATATGAGACTATTATTGGTGAGCTAACTATAGAATTTGACACACCTAAGGTATAGAAGCAAAGAAAGAGAAAATTTGTTGATGTTGGAAAGAAGGAACAAGGATAAGGATCAAGACAACCCATAAAGGCTAAGGAAGGTAAAGGAAAAGAGCTTGTAGTTGTCAATCCAAGGGCCACCAAATAGAAAAAGGTTACTATTATAAAACCTAAGGTGAAAACTAACCTAAAGAAATACATACAAGAAATGGTGACACCTCTAAGGCCAAAGGGAAAGGTGATCATCACCAAAAAAAGGAGTGTAAAACCCTTTACCAAGCTATTGAAATGAAGTCCATAAAAGAAGAGGAAAGAGACAGAAGATCAAGAGAAGCCAAGGAGAAAGATGATCATTTCACAAGAGGAGGAAGATGAGCAAAAGACCAAGTCTGATGAGGCTCAAAAATTTCAAATTGTAAATCGGCTCCCTCTAATTACTATGAATTGGGTATGTGCAAAATTGATAGAATCAAAAGGAATAATGGTGTTGGTATGATTTTTCACAGTGCAGAGAAATTCTAAAATTAGGGTTTCATTTCTTATAATTTTATGAAATTTTTAGGTTACCCTAGTCATGCCCTAGTTCACATGTTGTTTGAATTCTATTAAATTCTCAAGGTTTGTCATCAACATAGTCATTGAAATACCCTAAGTGTGTACAAACCCTAGGTCTTTTTCAAATTTTCAAAAGGGTTTGTAAAGTGCTTAAGTTCTTCCCTTTACAATCTTACAGAGTAGGGTTTCCCATAAGAATAAAGTACCTTCTTGCTCATGTTTCCATGGTCATGTTTCACCAAGTAGCATAAAGGTGTAAAGGAGCTCATGTTTTATGGGAATAAGCTTATGATTTCCATAGTAGTGGAATAGTTCATATTGAGGCTCCCCAATGATAAGTTTGATCCTTGGGTGAAGAAGCATAAAGGCTCTTTATACTTTGAAAGTGGTCTTATGGCTCTACGGTGATAAGTTGAGCAAGCGAGCAAAAGGAGTTTGAAGAGGTATTTCCAGTCATACATTAAAGTGTTAAGCATATAAGCATAAAAGGTTTTAAAGGAAATGTGTCACTTTATGGGAATACGATTAAACTATCAAGTGAAGGGGCAAAAAGGCATTATGGTTTGATCTACGCACCTATGTTCAATTGAATGGTGTAAAGGCATAATATCCTGGCATGGCATAAAGGATGGTTTATAAGAAGGCAATAAGTGTCTTACAATTTTACATGTAAAAGGAAATCATAAGAATGAAACTGAAGTTCAATTTTTTTTACATCCCTTCACTTCTTGGACTTATGGACAACTATAAAGCCATATTATAATAGTGATCATGCTAAGTGGGACCTGTTGAGTTGTCAAATGGGCCCTGATGAGAATGAATCAAATGGTGACATGTCATGCATGTTATATGGGAAAAACCTCCATGGAAAACAACTTAAGTTCTTCATTTTGCATGTGCCTGAAATCAACAGTGATGTTCTTTTCTATTTTTTGAGATTCAATCTAGGTCATTGATAAGTGAAAAGTGAAATTTATCATTACACCTTTATGATTGCATAGTCACCATATGAACAAAGATTTTTTTCATCCCTTTCTCTATGGTTACGAGTTAAGTCTAAGCATATAAGTGTAAAAAAATAGATAAAGGAATGAAAAGAAGGCCTTACACTGCAACAAGAAAGGAGAAATGTAAGAGTTGGATTCCATTTGTAAAGGCTTTCTGATGTTATGAGGATAAGGTAACTAGTGTAGCTATAAAGGAGAAATAAAGAAAAGATAAGAGATATTATGATGCCATAGGTAAAGCCTTAAGCATATGATCAGAGGATGAATATGTAAAGTGTTATGATGTCTCGAGTAGTGAAGTAAGTGTAACAATGTAAATAAATTTCTTAATAGTTCCAGTGATATGTGTGCATATCAACATAAAGGGTCAAGTGAAGATTGTAGCAAATACTTTATGCTCATACAAGAAAGGTTTGAAATGCAAGAAAATAAGTATCTGCTAAGGAGGCTTGAGATTCAATGGTGTAAGGGGTTGCATAAGAGTGTAAAAGAATTTTCAATATAGTGCTAAAGAAACCCTAACTCTTCTACGCTTGGGGTATTCTGAAGCATCACTAGAGAGACGTAAAGGCCTACTAAGTGTGTTTTTGGGGTTACAAATATTGAAAGGTTTTGACTTAGTGTATAAATGGAAGACTAAAATTTGAAAAGGGAGTAGTTGAGGAGTCATGCCATTTAGAAAGAAGGACAAATTCACCATGGACAAGTAAAAAAAAACACTAAAAAGTACATTAGGATTATATTTCATAGTTGATATTCCTTGTTATCAGCCTATGAGGGTGGTATTAAAAACTTGTGCATGTAGAATTTATTAAAAAGTTGGTAGACTGTATGATTAAAACATAAATATTTGATTGAACATTCAGAATATTGCCATTTTGAAGAATTTTTGTTCTTGTTCTAAAAAATTCTCCAAGTATCCATAGCCTCATGATTTTTGTGTTACTATTGCAGGAGTCCAAAGTATAATTTGTAGAGAAAATTGTTGATAAAGAAGTCAAGGAGGTTCCTACAGAAGAAGTAGAGATCAAAGATGAGAGTGACAATGTTGTACAGGTCACACCTAAAGCAAAAAGGAAGAAGGGTGTTGTCAAAATAGAGAATAACTCAAGGTTCAGGAAGCCAAATAAGCATGCAAAAGATTAGCTAAATATTCTTCCAAGGTCATCCAACGTCATTTCAGAAAATGACCATATTTTCAAAGACCCTTATTTCTTGGTTAGGGATGCAAAATGCTTTAGGATTGATGGTTTTATTTCTTATTTTTATTTCTACCAACACATAACTAAAAACATACCAGTCTACAACCCATGGAATAGGAACATGGAAAATTTGATATTCCTAAAGGTGTTTGTTGATGTTGACCTATTAAAGGCATTGACAAATTCTTACAATCTAGTCACTAAGACATTCCAAAGGCATAATGGGAGCTTTTTGTGCACACTGGATGGAACTTCTTTCATAAAAGCTTTTGGATTAGAAGGAAAAATGGATGTACCTATTGACATTAAATACTTACAAGGTACATTTGTGAGAAATAAGACCTATTTTGTGAACAATGTGATGCTGCCCCACATCTCTTACAATGTAACAAAGGCAAGGCTGATTTTGGTGAAGGTAGGGGATCATTTCCCCTTGAGCAGGCTCAAGAATTATTTTAAGAATATTGTATATGGACTGCACAAGGTTTTTGGAAGTGATGGCATAGAGGATTGTGTATATTGTTCATTATTTCTAAAGGCATGTGACATACAAGACCCCTTCCACCACAAAGAATATGACTATGTGGCATTCATCGTGGATAGTATGCACAATCAAATTGTCAATGCAAAGAAAGGAGAATTGAAGGATTTCAAGTTCCATCATTACTCACTACTAATGTACCTAATCTTGTATTACAACATTGGTTATATCAACTAGGACTTCATCAATCAGACTTCTAATGAATTTGGTGACTTACCTATGCAACTATGGACTCGAATTTGGGATAGAAATTTCCAATATTGAAATGCACTTGTGTTCTTTAATTTGTTCAGTTCTATGATTATGGGGCAACTAGAACATACTTTATTTAGGGCCCCAAATGTTTTGAAATTTTTTCCTAGACTTTCTTTCTTGATGAGAAAACAAAATTAGATCATAATTGGGGGGACATATCTTTTTTTAAGGAGTGCACATTGTTGAGATTATATGCATGTCCATAGCCTCCTCACATTCTACAAAAGTATTTAACCCCTAGATTGGCCATTATTGAATTCTTTTGGCAAAACCTACTGATGAACAAAGAGATGATCCCTCCTTCTCTGTAGGAAGAATGCATTTGAAGAATTCAGTGAATACCTAGGTTAGTATAAGTTTTCCACTAGACCTTATAGGATGTATGACCCTTAGAACTACATTAAAAATGAGGTTAAAGCCATCAGGGGTTATATTTTACCTCCTAGTAAGCCAATCCCTATAGAATATTTGATTGCTAACATAGTAGCAATAGGGGAGGCTGATGAGCTATATGGAAAATATGGTGAAATAAGGAAGGTGGAGGAAGATGGTAGAAATTTCAAGGGTTTCTATATAAAAATTTGATACCCACGTAACTTAAGGAAGATGGTAGAAAATTTTGATTACATCATGTCTCAAATGCCACATGAGCTAGACAGAGAGGAAGCAATTGTAAATAGAGAATTGCCTAAGCCAGATGTATAATTAGAGGTTGATGTACAAGAGAAGCAACCATCATCTTCAACATGGGTGTCAAAGGGCAATAAGATGCAAAAAAAATGCACATCCCAAAGAGGTTGGTAAGTAGGGCCTTGCAAGTGATGCCAAGGAATTATGAATATTTTTCTTACATTAGGAAAAATTATTTGCATCAAAGGGCTACAAAGGTAGGAAAAGCCTCTAGTCATCTTTAAATTGCAGCATCAAGATTAGATGATAGACTCATCCAATCTAAAAAAATTATGAAGGATGATGATTTAATTAAATCATTAGAATTTAAAATCTTTCTTTATAAAATAAAATAGAATAAGCTCGAAAATGAATTGGTTGAAAATTTGTTAGCTTATGATCCAGATAGTGAAACAATGAACCCTATAGAAGCTAGGGAGTTGGTACATAGGAGTGGTATGATTCTGATACCAAATTGGGATATTGAGAGAGCTTTTGTTCTTGATCAAATGAGGATACAAGACAAAGCCATAAGCTATGAGGCCAATAGTAGTGAGGGACTAAAGAGGGGGTCAGGTTTTAACATAGACAAAAAGACCCTAGCTGTATGGAGTGTTGCCCCAGACACCAAGAAACCTAAAATGATAGACATACAAGAAACTACATAGGGCAACATGATTGTTTGGACATTAGATAATACTAGTGGAAAAGAGATCTCTAGCTTGGTCAAACACTTTGCACTCATGAATGAGGCAAAAGTTGATCAAATTGAGGATAGGTTAGTTGCTATATACAATGAATGTCTAGATGTCGGAAAGCTATTTGAGGAAGAGCTCAAAATGAGTTTTGTACAAAAATAGAGGATAGAGGAGTTGGTAGGGAGAATTTAGAGGTGGCATCCCTAAAAGAACAACTCAAGGCTGCTACAAAGGTAGAACATGCACCTAGAAAAGTGGAAGACGAAAAGCACATTGTAGAAGTAGAAGCCCAAATAGAAGAGATACCTATAGGAGTGACAGTGCCAGTGCCTATGGTAGTGTGGAAATAGAGGTTCCTTAATCTGACAATGCAATAAAGAAGAATTTTATGATGAATGTGTTGAGTCATAGAATAAGTATCTTGAAGAGAATCTCTCAAGATGCAATAATACATTCATCAAATTACAATCTATAGAACATGTGTGTAATGAAGCAATAGGTTGGCTCCATCCAATTTTCCAACAATGGGGACGCTACATGCAATTCTTTGATAGGTTAATACCATTGCTAGACAAAAAGCCAGACCTTCCTAATAAGTTTACTGCAGTAAAAGAGGGCATGGACAAGGTGAAAGATCTATTGCAATTCTTCATAGGGAAATTGGTAGCAATTCAAAATAAAATGAAAATATTGACAAATAGTTTTCATTCTTTAATTCTTTCTATCCTTGATTCTAATAATAAAGTAAATGATTTAAATGAATGTTCTAATTCTTTCAACCATATTGTAGACTTGTCATAGGTGGCATCCATTTTTCAAGGTGATATTGATGAATGTGTTTTTAATGAACTTGTTGATACCCTATTCAAGATTGAAACTAAAATGAATAGGTTTACCACATAATGGAAAGTGATCACTGATACCAAGTGGCAAAAATCTATTGATGAATTAGCAACAACCAAGGCATGTGAGTGGCCCATGAAAAGAGAAATCATTGTATGGGAACCAATTGTGGAAATAAAGGCTTTACCAATAGGGGCAATTAGAGATGAAGACAAAGTTAAAGATTTTATGCTCCAGATGTCATATGGAACCTTTTTTTTTTGTTTCTTTTTGAATTAAGGTGTCTAGGATATTTTGAAAAAGGTTATTGTACTTATTTTTGTAAAAGGACACCTATTAATCACAATTGCCCTTTGTTTGTTGCAACTCATGCTTATATAAATGAGTTTTTAGGGCATTGCGAGGGTCTGAATACTTGTATGTTTTTTCAATTTTCAAAAAAGTGTAGTCAGTCTAGTCATGTGTAGTTTTTTTTGAGTTTACTTCCAATTATGTATTTTCTGATGATAGATAGAAATGATAGAATCGGTATGAATTTTTTCTTTTCTCATCAATTTTCTATTGGTTATTATATTACTCAGCAAAAAGGATAATGCACAAGGGTATTTACACTAGATCTGTGTCACCATTTTCGATCTCCATTTCATGAGTTTATTAATTTTGAGATCATTTGAATAAGTTTCAATTGATTGAATACAATCTAGATGGTTTGTATACTAGTTATATTGTTGCTTTTAATTCAATGGATAATGTAAATGCTTCAATAAATTAGTATAATTCATGAGTTTATGAAAGGCATATTTCTTAAGAATAGAAATAGGTGATTACAATTGATAAATTCAATTACAAGTTAATTGAACAAGATCTCATGCCAATAGTTGACTATTTACTCCCATGGATAAGGCACTAGTCATATAAATTAGAAATGGTTGAGAGTAAATTCTGCTTCTACATGTCAATACAATTATAAATTCAAAATCATTTTCTTTTCATTTTGTTCAAGGTTATAATGCTGGTCACCACTCATCTATATTTAGTTTCTAAGTCTTAGGTAGCTACTATTTCCAGAAATACTTGTAAACCCTAGGAGAATTATCACCAGATCTATTTATGAGGATGCATATAAACTTGAAAGCATTAAAGAAATTGGTAAACTATGTATGTGCCTAAAGATAGAAGATGAGAATCAAAATGAAACTAAGATAATTTTCATACAACAATTTGCATTAAAATAATCCCTAGGTATACTCACCTTGGTTTTGAAAAACCTAAAGAGTAGAAAACCATGCTTGGTTTTTTGGAAATTGGGTCCAAGTGGTTTCCACATGTAATTGTTAATAAGAGTTGGCTAATCCTTAGGTTATATGAGTATTATCACTTTGGTATTGAGCATTTTTTGTTCAGTGGTTTCAAACACCAACAAAATGGTGACTCTATTGGGGACATAACATTTTATGTTTCATAAACTAGTGAAATTTAAGATCTATGTTTCCCTTGGGTAGAGTTTGAGGTAGGCATTTTATGAGAACTTTTTTATGGTCTCAAGGTTATTTGAATTTTGTCTGTGATTATTAGTGAAATAATTGTGATCTATTCAAAAGTTTTTCCCATTTTAATAGGGTGGGTGGTGACTCACAAGGTTTTAAGTAGTGTCATTATTTAGAAGTTTGTTGTCTCAAAATCATGGAAAATAAAAAGAACACATGGGAAAATGTGAAGAAAAGCTCGAGAATCAAATTACAAACTGATCTCCCTCCTAGGGGAAGACATAATTGCCCTGTGAAAAGATCTCATATGCATAGAGAAGACCATCCCCAAGAGCAAGTAATAAGGGAAGAGAATGTTTATTTTTCTACTATGGAAAGAGAATCATCTTGCCAAACTTCTAGATATCATCCAAGACTATCTGGTGATGACTTTTTTAGCACACCTAAAGTGATATGCTAAGAAACTGTAGGACTACACAATACATCCAATCTAGACAAAAGGAATAGCAATAATATTTTTCAACAGAGTACAAACCTTTTCTTGTCTAACTATTATCAAGGAGAAGTGGGACCAAAACATTTAG
Source organism: Cupressus sempervirens (assembly GCA_028749045.1). Taxonomy (NCBI): domain Eukaryota; kingdom Viridiplantae; phylum Streptophyta; class Pinopsida; order Cupressales; family Cupressaceae; genus Cupressus; species Cupressus sempervirens. The sequence continues at coordinate 793,787,240 of CM053793.1, forward strand.
ATATGGAAAGTTTCAATGATGAAAAAATTGCTAGTTCTAAGTTTACCATCCTAGATCCTGATGAGATTGAGGTCCTGAGAATGTAGCTGGCTGAGCAAGAAGTCATAAATAAGAAATTACAAAAGGAAAGGGAGGAAAAGATTATGAAAGCCTTTGAAGAAAAAAAGACATTAATTAGGATAATTGCTACCCTCAAGAAGAAAAATGAAATAGAAACCAATGCATGGAAACTAGAGATTATAGGTCAAGTTGAACAACTTAAGATATAAGAACAAAAGTTGTTGGAAAATTAGAATATGAACATAGAAGGACCTATAAAACAATAGATTAAGAACTATAGTGCTCTAGAATCTAAGAACAACAAAGTAAAATATGTAGGGCATGTTGTTGAGGCTAAAGATAAAGGGAAATAGAAGGAGACTGGTGTTAAGATTAAGGGACTAGAAAGGATTATTCAGATCCATGATTCCATACCACCTTCCAATATTGAGTTGGAGAAAAAAAGGAAAGAAAAGGATTCTTTGGTTAAGAGATTAAAGATTGCAAAAAATGAAGTAGCCATAGCTAAGATAAACAACAAGATTAAATTCTTGGAAAATGCTACGAGGTAGTCTATAGTTATGCGTAAAGATGATAGTGGATCTAATGATGCAAATCAAAATACTAATAAGGCACATGTTCCTTTCTTATCCCCATTTTCACATAAAGTAGATCTTAACAAATCTATGGGTGATGCTAGCACTAGTAATGCTATGGATAATACTAAGAGAGATAGTGTCCATCATCATAAGATTGATTTACAAAGAAGACCTATCTAGTTAGAGGGTTATAGAAAAATATGTTTTGATGGAATCCCTGGTTACCCTAATCCTACTCCATAAGAAATGAGAAAAATATTGCCTAAATTTGCAAGGAACAATGCTATCTCTTGTGAGGACCATTTGAGTTTTCTAGATATGATGAGTGATTATGAGGTTGAAGCTAAAGATGTTATTATGGAGTTGTTTGTTCAGTCCTTAACTGAAGATGCTAGAGAATGGTTCAAGAGACTTCCTAAATTATCTATTGTTGATTGGAAGGATATTGAGTACTATTTCAAAGAGAAATATGGTGACAAGAAAAATTAGAGCTACATTTTGAGTGAATTCAGTAATATTAATAGGTTACCTAATGAATATGTCACTTAATTTAACATTAGATTTTAGAAAAGAATGAACAAGCTAATGTAGGACATGCGAGTAGATGACAATGTATGCCTAATTACTTATTTGAATGCTTTTGATGGTAAAATGGCATACCGGCTTAGAGATAAGGAACCTAGGACTTTAAGAGATGCTTTCATAATTGCTATAAATGTAGAGAATAATTTGAGAATCTTGAGATTGGAAAGTAAAAGAGACGATCCTAGGTTGTTTGGAAATCAGGGAAGCATAAAGAAGGATAACAAAGGTGGAGGTGGAAAAAGGAAAGAGCCTAGTGAGATAAGTCAAGTTCTAAATGCTATAAAGAATCCAAATATCCCTCAAGTAAAAAATGATAGGAATCCCATTGAAAATAGGGTCCCTTTCCAGTCAAATTTCAATAGACAAAATAGGTTGCAAAATTTCCCTTATAGGAAAATATGTTTTGATGGAATCCCTGGTTACCCTGATCCTACTCCATAAGAAATGAGAAAAAGATTGCCTAAATTTGCAAGGAACAATGCTATCTCTTGTGAGGACCATTTGAGTTTTCTAGATATGATGAGTGATTATGAGGTTGAAGCTAAAGATGTTATTGAGTTGTTTGTTCAGTCCTTAACTAAAGGTGCTAGAGAATGGTTCAAGACACTTCCTAAATTATCTATTGTTGATTGGAAGGATATTGAGTACTATTTCAAAGATCAGTATGGTGACAAGAAAAATTAGAGCTACATTTTGAGTAAATTTAGTAATATTAATAGGTTACCTAATGAATATGTCACTTAATTTAACATTAGATTTTAGAAAAGAATGTACAAGCTAATGTAGGCCATGCGAGTAGATGAAAATGTATGCCTAATTACTTATTTGAATGCTTTTGATGGTAAAATGGCATACCAGCTTAGAGATAAGGAACCTAGGACTTTAAGAGATGCTTTCATAATTTCTATAAATGTAGAGAATAACATGAGAATCTTCAGATTGGAAAGTAAAAGAGATGATCCTAGGTTGTTTGGAAATAAGGGAAGCATAAAGAAGGATAACAAAGGTGGAGGTAGAAAAAGGCAAGAGCCTGGTGAGATAAGTCAAGTTCTAAATGCTATAAAGAATCCAAATATCCCTCAGGTAAAAAATGATAGGAATCCCATTGAAAATAGGGTCCCTTACAAGTCAAATTTCAATAGACAAAATAGGTTGCAAAATTTCCCTTATAGGAAAATATGTTTTGATTGAATCCCTAGTTACCCTGATCCTACTCCATACGAAATGAGAAAAAGATTGCCTAAATTTGCATGGAACAATGCTATCTCTTGTGAGGACCATTTGAGTTTTCTAGATATGATGAGTGATTATGAGGTTGAAGCTAAAGATGTTATTATGGAGTTGTTTGTTCAGTCCTTAACTGAAGATGCTAGAGAATGGTTCAAGAGACTTCCTAAATTATCTATTGTTGATTGGAAGGATATTGAGTACTATTTCAAAGAGCAGTATGGTGACAAGAAAAATTAGAGCTACATTTTGAGTGAATTCAGTAATATTAATAGGTTACCTAATGAATATGTCACTTAATTTAACATTAGATTTCTAGAAAAGAATGTACAAGCTAATGTAGGCCATGCAAGTAGATGACAATGTATGCCTAATTACTTATTTGAATGCTTTTGATGGTAAAATGGCATACTAGCTTAGAGATAAGGAACCTAGGACTTTAATAGATGCTTTCATAATTTCTATAAATGTAGAGAATAACTTGAGAATCTCGAGATAGGAAAGTAAAAGAGACAATCCTAGGTTGTTTGGAAATAAGGGAAGCAGAAAGAAGGATAACAAAGGTGGAGGTGGAAAAAGGCAAGAGCCCAGTGAGATAAGTCAAGTTGTAAATGCTATAAAGAATCCAAATATCCCTCAAGTAAAAAATTATAGGAATCCCATTGAAAATAGGGTCCCTTAATAGTCAAATTTCAATAGACAAAATAGGTTGCAAAGTTTCCCTTATAGGAAAATATGTTTTGATGGAATCCCTGGTTACCCTGATCCTACTCCATAAGAAATGAGAAAAAGATTGCCTAAATTTGTAGGGAACAATGCTATCTCTTGTGAGGACCATTTGAGTTTTCTACATGATTATGAGGTTGAAGCTAAAGATGTTATTATGGAGTTGTTTGTTCAGTCCTTAATTGAAGATGCTAGAGAATGGTTCAAGAGACTTCCTAAATTATCTATTGTTGATTGGAAGGATATTGAGAACTATTTCAAAGAGCAGTATGGTGACAAGAAAAATTAGAGCTACATTTTGAGTGAATTTAGTAATATTAATAGGTTACCTAATGAATACTTCACTTAATTTAACATTAGATTTTAGAAAAGAATGTACAAGCTAATGTAGGCCATGTGAGTAGATGAAAATGTATGCCTAATTACTTATTTGAATGCTTTTGATGGTAAAATGGCATACCAGCTTAGAGATAAGGAACCTAGGACTTTAAGAGATGCTTTCATAATTGCTATAAATGTAGAGAATAACTTGAGAATCTCGAGATTGGAAAGTAAAAGAGACGATCCTAGGTTGTTTGGAAATAAGGGGAGCATAAAGAAGGATAAAAAAGGTGGAGGTGGAAAAAGTTAAGAGCCTAGTAAGATAAGTCAAGTTCTAAATGCTATAAAGAATCCAAATATCTCTCAGGTAAAAAATGATAGGAATCCAATTGAAAATAGGGTCCCTTACTAGTCAAATTTCAATAGACACAATAGGTTGCAGAATTTCCCTTATAGGAAAATATGTTTTGATGGAATCCCTGGTTACCTTGATCCTACTCCATAAGAAATGAGAAAAGGATTGCCTAAATTTGTAGGGAACAATGATATCTCTTGTGAGGACCATTTGAGTTTTCTAGATATGATGAGTGATTATGAGGTTGAAGCTAAAGATGTTATTATGGAGTTGTTTGTTCTGTCCTTAAGTAAAGATGCTAGAGAATGGTTCAAGAGACTTCCTAAATTATCTATTGTTGATTAGAAGGATATTGAGTACTATTTCAAAAAACAGTATGGTGACAAGAAAAATTAGAGCTACATTTTGAGTGAATTCAGTAATATTAATATGTTACCTAATGAATATGTCACTTAATTTAACATTAGATTTTAGAAAAGAATGTACAAGCTAATGTAGGCCATGAAAGTAGATGACAATTTATGCCTAATTACTTATTTGAATGCTTTTCATGGTAAAATGGCATACCGACTTAGAGATAAGGAACCTAGGACTTTAAGAGATGCTTTCATAATTGCTATAAATGTAGAGAATAGCTTGAGAATCTCGAGATTGGAAAGTAAAAGAGACAATCCTAGGTTGTTTGGAAATAAGGGAAGCATAAAGAAGGATAACAAAGGTGGAGGTGGATAAAGGCAAGAGCCTAGTGAGATAATTCAAGTTCTAAATGCTATAAAGAATCCAAATATCCCTTAGGTAAAAAATGATAGGAATCCCATTGAAATTAGGGTCCCTTACTAGTCAAATTTCAATAGACAAAATAGGTTGCAAAATTTCCCTTATAATACCACCTGAAAAGATGGTCATCCTAATATCACTCCCCCCAAGAATACCAATAACAACGTGACCCTTGATCCCTTATCCAAAAACTCTATAAATTTAGTGGATGGTCCTAAATTCACTACTGAACCTACATGGTACTTTGTGTGTCAATTACTCCATGCCCTTGAATCTTGTGTAGTAGCCTTGTCCTTCCCTAGAAAATAGGCTATAGTAGAAAAATGTCAAGAACATGAAGAAAACAATGATGATGTACGATGTAACATGTTTGAATCACACTATGATTATTCTAATTCTGAGGATTATAATAGAGATGTAAACGAGCAAAGCAGTTTCACAATAAAATTTAGTAGCAAGTATTTTTTGATGAGAGTGATGTTGAAGACAATGTGTGCAACATGGTAAATGCCAAAGAAGAGGTCACATTAAGGAAGCCCTCTAGGGAAGAGATTGATCAAATTACTACAAACATGATAGCTCAAGTACAAACTAGAAACATGGCTAAAAATTAGGGTAGTGATAAGGTGGCTAGTATGTTTATAAAGGAAGTTAATCCTAAAAAAGGGGAAGCTATGAAGCCTAAAGAAATCCCTACCAAGAAGGTTAAAATTATCAATAGAAATTGGGAAGCAAAGAAGGAGAATAATTCCAAGGTTTGTGAGTTCCTGAATAATGCTCCAAAGAAGTTAGATGAGAAGTTACCAAAAGAAATCACTACAAGTGACAAGAATCACCAAGGTGTTTTAAATATTTTTGTTAAACATTGTGATTAAAGGAGTATTGTTATTGATAGCCCATCTAACTCTTCTATAGATATGACTATAATGTTATCAAAAATCATTGTCAAAGTTCCTTTGTTTGAATTGTTAAGGATCCCTAAACATAGAAATAAAGCTTTAGCATGGTTGGGAGGTACTAATATAAATTTGAGACATGAGTGTAATGAAAATCAAAATCCCAAGGAAAACGATAAAGAAAGGTAAAGGAAAAAGAAGTTGAAGTAGTTGTGTCTCAAATTCCTCAAATGTTTTTGGATAATTCTGTAAATCAATGTTTGGGAAATGTTGAGCCATTTTTCTTAAGCATTTTAGTAAATGGTAAAACATTAAAAGATTTCATGATTGACTTTGGTGCTTCCAATACTATGATTCCTTTTCAAATAATAAAAGAATTAGGCTTGAAGGTAGATACTACTCAAGGAAGATGTTGTGCTATGGATAAAAGAGAAGTGACAGTCATAGATACTATTAATTTTTTACCATATAGACTAATAGCCTGTCTTGACAAAGAACTTACTATGAGTGTATTGGTTGTTGATATTACACCTCAGTATGGCATGTTGTTATCTAGAAAGTGGAGTGTTTCCATGGGAGGGAGTCTACAATGTGATTTATCATTTGGTACTTTTAACATTGAGGGGAATTTGATAAAAGTAAATAGGGAGCCTAAAAGTGTATACATGATAGAAGAAGATGTAGAGGACAATATGAAAAATCTTGTGGATATAGATATTAATGCATTCTGAGCTGAGGTTTTGACTTTGAAGAAATCCAAGCATAAGTCTCAGATGGGAGTAGAAGCTAACACAAAGAAAGACAAAGGTGATTTATGAACAATATTTTTTGATGGTGCATGTTGCAAGGATGGATCTAGTGTAGGTATTTTGTTGATATCCCCAACAAGGGTAACATACAAATTCTCTTTTACTTTAAGTTTCCCTTGCACCAACAATATAGCAAAATATGATGCTTTACTATTAGGCCTTAGACTAGCTCATAAGCATAGGATAAAATGTTTACATGTTATAGGAGATTCTAAATTGGTTGTATCCCAAGTAAGAAATGCTTATGTGTCAAAGAACAAAAGATTAAAACAATACATAAATGTTGTACGGGATATGATTGAATATTTTGATGCATTTGGGATAGTTTTGAAAGATAGGACTAATAATAAGATGGAATACTTACTAGCAAATATAGAAATAAAGGCTAATGATATCACATTTGCTGGTGTGTCTAAACTTGAGATTCAAACTAGGCCCATTGTTCTTGATAATGTCCAGAATTGGCAAGTATCTGAAGATGATAATGACATTTTGAGATTTATAAATTGTGACAATATGTTGTTAGGACAAGAAATTGATTGCGCAACCTAAGTAGAGAATATAAATGGAAAAAAATACTATTTTTGGGTAGGAAGTTGTACAATTAAAGACAAAGAAAATCCCAAAGGGTTTAGTTGTTTTAGAAACTATTTTTGATAACCAAGATAGATCACAAGTTGATGCCAATAAGTATGATGTTGAAGATCTAGAGGAGATAAATTAGGGAACTAAGGAAACACCTAAAAATGTATATATTGGTAAGAAATTGCCTCCTAAAATTAGGAAATATTTTATAGACTTGATAAGGAAATATAGACATGTGTTTGCATGATCATATGATGACCTAAAAGCCTATAGGGAAGATTTTTTCAGCATGAGATACCTTTGAAACTAGATGCTAAAAATTTTAGGTAGAAACAAAGGCCAATAAATCCAACTTTGGCTCCCAAAATACAAGAGGAACTAATCACATTAAGAGATACAGGACTCATAAAGCCTATTAGACATTTCCCTTGGTTATCCAATTTGTTCTTGTTAGGAAAAAAAATGGAGACACAAGGTTATGTGTTGACTCCAGGAATCTTAATATATCTTCATAAAAGGATAATTATGGATTGCCATATATGGAAGCTATGTTGCAAAGGGTCACTGGTTCTGAGCTTATGTCTATGATGGATGGATTTTTAGGTTATAATCAAGTGGTTGTTAAAGAATTAGAATAGTTCAAGACTACTTTTACTACTCCATGGGGTGCTTATGTTTATGTTAGGATTCCTTTTGGGCTTACTAATGTTGGGACTACTTTGAAAGGGCTATGGATGTGGCTTTTACTGATATTATTGATAAAAAATTTGTTGTCTATTAGGATGCCCTCACTATTTATTCCAAGGATGAGAATGATCATTGCATATGTTTGGAAAAGGTATTTATTAGAGCCCTTAAGTATGGTATCTCTTTGAATCCAAGGAAATATAATTTTGGTGTTACTAAAGGAAAGTTGTTAGGACATCTAGTTAGAAAGCATGGAGTAAGGATTGACCCTGAAAGGGTAGAAGCAATAGACAAGATTCAAAAACCTAAAAGTGTTAAAGGCATTCAGTCATTTTTGGATAGATCAACTTTCTTAGAAGATTTGTGAATAATTTTGTAGAGATTAGTACCCCTATATCAAGGATGCTAAAGAAAGGGTCTAAGATAAAATGGGAAGGTGAACCTAGCATTGCATTCCAAAAGATCAAGCAAGCTATTAAAGATGCTCTTGTTCTCAGGGAACCTAATTATGATAAAAAAATGCATATATTTTATTTTTCCTCATTTCAAATTATTGCTACAATATTGTTACAAAAAAATGAAGAAGGTTATGAGCAACACATTGCATTTTTTAGCAAATCTTTGCAAGCAACAAAACTTAAGTATGATATAAATGAAAAATAGGAATATGCACTAGTGAAGGGGGTAAAATCTTTTAGATGTTTTTGATTAGATAAAAAAGTTTTATAGGGATCCTAAAACCAAAGTTTGAAACAATACAAAAGGTTGAAAGTAAGCAATTAAAGCCCAACCAAAGGACAATGGCCAAACAAAAGGCTAGAACAACAGATCACCAAACAAAAGGTGACCAAAGTGGCAACATAACACCCACCAACATAGGTTTTATCTAGGTTCCTAAAACCAAAATAAGATAAGGGGAAAATTTCCCCAACCATGATATGCAACAAATTACAATAGGCCAAAAGCTAAGGAAAAAAAAAAGTACGAAAAGCCAAAAAGACTAGTCATACTTTGCCTTTAGATCCCTTCTTTTTAGAACGTAATGCCATATCAAAAGAGGTAGTGGATAGATTGATCTATTTTTATTTTACTATGGTCCATCCATCCTCTACCAAGCTAGTAACCTTCTACCACCATAAATTAACAACACCAGAGCCAAGCCCAGAAATCCCTAAGACCAGGGAAGAGGCCGCAATAAGAATATATGCAACCAAAGAAGAAGGCACAAGAATGTTTGACCTTGATAAAGAAGAAGTGGAGGGCATGACCATATTTCCTTTTATTGTGGTCCTTCCAACCCCCACCAAACCATTAGCCATCTAGCTCTAAGAAGAAACAATGCCACAACTAGAACCTGAAACCCTTGAAGCCAGGGGAAAAAATGTACCAAAGGAAGATACAATAGAAACAAGAGAAGGAACATCAACTTGAGAAGGAGATAGAGAGGTGGCTGCCCCCAAGACACTAGAAAATAGAAAAATTTCATCCATAGAAGGAGCCAAAGGAGGATCCTCCATCAAATCACTAGAAGATGAGACAATAGAAACCAAAGACTGATTTGCTGCAACCAAAGGTGCCAAAGGATGATCCTTTGCTAAAGAGCTAGGAACAATAGAAGAATCCTCCACCAAAATATCTTTAAGAGAGTCAACATCACCTATAGAGAGGACCTTGTGGACTGTGTAGTGACCATTTGAGACCCCTTTCCACCAAGAAGGGGTCATCTTCGGTCTAGATTTACCAACAGAGCAGCCAGAAGCTAGGTGACTAGTCTTGTGGCACTTCCTATAGTAGAAAGGGATACCCTCATATTCAAGAAGAATAATCCATGATCCTAATGAAGAAGCCACTAAAATCATTTTTGGAAGTGCCTTGGAGACATCAATCTCAACTAGTATGCGAGCATACATTGTTTGAAAAACATTGCATGAATCCTTATCAATCAAGAAAATGAACCAAGGGATCTCCACACCTCCTCCAAAACAAAATCTACCCAAAGGTGAAAGGGGAGATTCAACAACCTAACCTAGACAGGGAACATATTAAAAGATTCTGTCAATGGTTTGAAATCTTTATGCCAAGGTTTAGCCATCAAGGAAAAATTTTCTTCCCAATAGAAAACATGGTGAAGGATGGAATCTCTATCAATAGTAGATTCAAATTTAACAATGAACAAACCCCTAGGCAAAGGGTAAATATGGGCTATCTTTGAAATTATGGGGTCCCAAAAATGGGTAATCCGGGCATGAAAGTTTGACAAAGAAGGCCAAAAACCCTTAAAATAAAAGATAGTAGCATTGGCTAAGAATTCAACCATATAGCTTGAGATCTCATCAATAATATCATATTTTAAATCAATATTTAAAGGGTTACTTACCACAATCGAAGCTCTTGAATGCACAGTATATGAATCCCTGGCTTATTAGCAAGTCCACCAAGACTAGCCTCAAAGGCAACCACATTAGCATATGAAATGGCCGAACCACCCGCACTAGACAAATAAACCCTAGAAGCCAAAGGGACCTCCATAAAGCTAAACACAGGAATAAACTCAATCCAAAGCTAGTTGCTAGAGTAAGAGCAGGACCCATATAGGAGGCAGAGCCAAATCCAAGAACAAAAGTTGAGCCAAAGTCAAATCCAGGCATAGAGGCAGGATTGAAGCCAAGGGCCAAAGCCAAAGCCTAAGCCAAGCGTAGGGAACTAGGTGAGAAAAAATCAAAAAGTTGTAGAGCCAATCAATGAGTCCATAGCTAAGAGACCATGTAGGTCTAGATGCAAAGGGTAGATCACCAAGGGCCGAAGCCAAAGCTGAAGCCAGGCACAGGGAGCCAGGTGAGAAAAAAATTCAAAAATTGCAAAGCTCGGAATAATGTATTAAGCTCAACAATGTAGAATTGTTGTTGCTTTTAGATGTTACTTAATGGGAGCTTCTATTATTACTTTTGATCCTACTACTACTGTAAAAGATATTTTTTCACAACAAGAGGTATCTAGTAGAAGATGTAGATGGATTAACAGAATATAAGAATTTAACATTGATATTTAGATCACTAAACTGGTAAGGGGTCAAGGTTTGGCCAAATTGATGATAGAAGCCAATTTAAAGGCAAACCAAATCAATCAACTTGATGATAGTTGTAGGGATAATCTTTGTGATATGGATACCTCTAACTAGTACAAATATGTGATCTATTATTTGCAAAACATAAAATCCCCATCAGAGTTAACAGACAACTAGAAAAGATCCCTTAAGTTATAGGCCATAAGGTATGTTATAGTGCAAGGTCAATTATGGTGGAGAAATATGGAAGGGGTGCTTTTGAAGTGTGTAGATGAAATTGAATCTAAAAGAATTTTGAAGGATATGCATGAAGGTGTATGTGGTGGTCATTTTATGACTAAGACCACTGCTCATAAAATTCTTAGGGCTGGCTTTGATGGCCAACACTTTTCAAAGATGCTCATGAGTTTGTGAAGATTTGTGATGCTTGTCAAAGGTTTAGTTGAAAGTTAATTTTTTTTAGAATTTACCATTAAGACCTATTGAAGTACATGCACCATTTTAGCAATGGGGAATTCATTTTGTTGGTGAGATCTCAAATAGGTCTAGTGGTGGACATTCTTAGACACTGGTAGCTATTGATTACTTCACTAAGTGGGTTGAAGCAATTCGTACTAAGAATGAAACAAGTAAAGTGGTGATTAATTTCATTCTAAATAATATTGTGACCAGGTTTGGATGCCCATAGAAGATTGTAACTGATAATACTATGTGTTTTAGATCTGAGGAATATAATTTTTTTTGTAAGAAGTGTGGCATTATAGAGTACACATCATCACCCTATCATCACCAAGGAAATGGTTAGGCAGAATCAAGTAATAAAAGTATATTAAAAATCATCAAGAGGATTTTAGGAGAAAACAAGAAGGCCTAGGATTCAAAATTTCCATTAGCTTTGTGGGTTGATAAGGTTACTATGAAAAAGGCCATTGGATGTGCTCCATTTGATTTGGTCTATGGTATAAAAGCTAGACTTCCATAGAATATCTTAAAGGAGATGTATAAATTTGTTCAACTATATGAAGATGATATCATTGATGAGATACAACTCAGAATGGATGATATTTTTCAATTAGAAGAAGCAAGGAGAGAGTCTTCTATTTAGAATGCCAAGTTACAATCGCAAATGAAGCACTTATATGACAAAAGGGCCATTGAGAGGAAATTTGAAATAGGTGACATGGTATTGATGTGGAATGCTAGAATGGAAGATAAATGAAAGCATGGTAAATTTGACCCAATCTGGCTTAGCTCATATAGCATTTGTGATATAAGTGGAGAAGATTCATATTTTTTGAAAGATTTAATTGGTGACATTCTTGAATTTTCAGTTCATGGATAATTCTTGAAGAGGTACTTTTCTTAAAGTATTTATTTTCCATGAACAATAGTTTTTAGGTTTCCTTGTGTTCTTGTATATTTTTTATATTTTTTAGATCCTTGTAAATATCTCTATATAGTCTAGTTCCTTGTTTCTATTGTTTTGTTTTGTGCTCTTTGAAGAATTTGTCATTCCCATACTAGGTGTGTGGTCCTTTCTTCCATATATTTTGAACTCTTGCATAGACTCAAGTAGTCTATCATCCCTAGATAGAGCCACTGTTGGTCTGATTTTTCATAGTACAGAGAATTTCTAAAATTTTGGTGAAAAATCATTTAAGTCATTGTATAATCTAGATTAGGGTTTTGTTCCTTATAATTTTTTCAAATTTTTAGGTTACCCTAGTCATGCCCTAGTTCGCTTGCTATTTGAATTCTATTAAATTTTCAAGGTTTGTCATCAAAATAGTCATTGAAATACCCTAAGAGTGTAAAAAACCTAAAACTTTTTCAAATTTTCAAAAGGGTTTGTAAAGCACTTAAGTTCTTCCCTTTATGGTCTTATGGGGTAGGGTTTCTCGTAAGAATGAAGTACCTTCTTGCTCATGTTTTTGTGGTCATGTTTCACCATGCAACATAAAGGCATAAAGGAGCTCATGTTTTATGGGGATACATTTATGTTTTCTATAGTAGCAGAATAGTTCATATTGAGGTTCCTCTATCATACACTTGATCCTTGGGCAAAGAGGCATAAAGGCTTTTTATGCTTTGAAAGTGGTCCTACAGCTTTATAGTGATAAGTTGAGTGAGTGAGCGAAAGGAGTTTGAAGAGGTATTTGTGGTCATACATTAAAGTGTTAAGCATATGAGCATGAAAGGTTTTAAAGGAGATGTGTTAGATCACTTTACGAGAATATGAGCAAGTTATTGAGTAGAGGGGCAGCAAGGTATTGTGGTTTGATCTATGCACCTCCATTCTATTGAATGGCATAAAGGCATAATATCTCAGTATGGCATAAAGGATGGTTTATAAGAAGGCATAAAGTGTCTTAAGGTTTTACATGTAAAAGGAACTCATAAGAATGAAAGTGAAGTTCAATTTTGTTTATGTGCCTTCACTTCTTGGACTTTCAGACAACCATAAAGCCATATTATAATGGTGATCATGCTAAGTTTGACTTGTTGAGTTGTTAGATGGGCTCTAATGAGAACAAATCAAATAGTGACATGCCATACATGCCAAATGGGCCCAACCTACATGGAAAACAACTTAAGTTCTTCATTTTGCATGTGCCTAAAATCAACGGTGATGTTCTTTTCTATTTTTCTAAGATGCAATTTGGGTTGTTGATAAGTGAAAAGTGAAATTTCTCATTATGCCTTTATGATTGCATAGTCACCGTATGAACAAATAGTTGTTTCATCCCTTTCTTCATGGTTACAAGTTAAGTCTAAGTGTATAATTGTAAAAGAATATATAAAGGAATGAAAAGAAGGCTTTATGTTGCTACAAGAAAGGAGAAACATAAGAGTAGGATGCCATTTATAAAGACTTTCTAATGTTACAAGGTTAAGGTAACTCGTGCAGGTGTAAAGGAGATATAAAGAAAAGATAAGAGATATTACGATGCCATGGATAAAGCCTGAAGTGTATTATTGGAGGACAAATGTGTAAAGTGTTACAATGTCCTAAGTAGTGAAGGAAGCATAATAGCATAAAGAAATTTCATAAGGGTTTCGGTGATATGTGTGTGTATCAACAAAAAGGGTAAAGTGAAGATTGTAGCAAAGGCTTTACTCTCATAGGAGAAAGGTTTGAAATGTAAGAACATAAGTATCTGCTAAGGAGGGTTGAGATTCTATAGTGTAAGGAGCTATGTAAGAGTATAAAATAATTTTCAATACATTGCTAGACAAACCCTAATGCTTCCATGCCTCAAGTATTCTAAAGCATCACTAGACATATGTAAAGGCTTGCTAAGTGTGTTTTTGGGCTTATGAAGATTGAAAGGTTTTGATTCAGTGTATAAAAAAAAGACCAAAATTTGAAAAGGGAGCAATTGAGGTGTCATGGTAGTTCAAAAAAAAGGACAAATTCACCATGGCCAAGTAAAATAAAACACTAAAAAGTACTTCAAGATCAAATTTCATGATTGATATTCCTTGTTGTCAACCTATGAAGGTGGTATTCAAAACTTGTGCATGCAGAATTTATTAAAAAGTTGGTAGATTGTATGACTAAACCATAAATATTTGATTGAACATTTGAAATATTACCATTTTGAAGAATTTGTGTTCCTATTCTAAAAAATTCTCCAAGTATCCATAGCCTCATGATTTTTGTGTTATTGTTATGAGAGTTCAAAGTATAATTTGTAGAGAAAATGGCTAAGAAAGAAGTCAAAGAGGTTCCTGCAGAAGAAGTAGAGGTTGAAGACGAGGGTGACAATGTTGCAAAGGTCACACCTAAAGGAAAAAGGAAGAAGGGTGCTATCAAAATAGAGAAGAAATCAAGGGTTAGGAAGCCAAATAAGCATGCAAAAGATTGGCTAAAGATCCTTCTAGGGTCATCCAATGCCATTTTGGAAAATAACCATATTTTCAAAGACCCTTATTTCATAGTTAGGGATGAAAAATTCCCTAGGATTGGATGGTTTTAATCTATTTTTTAGATTTCTACCAAAATAGAACTAAAAACATACTAGTCTGCAACCCATGGAATAGGAAAATGGAAAAGTTGATATCCCTAGAGGTGTTTTTTGATGTGGACCTATTAAAGGCACTGATAAATTCTTACAAACTAGACACTAGGACATTCCAAAGGCATAACAAGAGCTTTTTGTGCACACTGGATGGAACTTCTTTCATAGAAGGTTTTGTATTAGAATGACAAACAGATGTACCTATTGACATTGAAGAGTTACAAGGGAAATTTGGGAGAAATAAGACCTATTTTGTGAACAATGTGATGCTACCCCAAATCCCTTAGAATGTAACAAAGGCGGGGCTGATTCCAAAGAAGGTAGGGGATCATTTTCCCTTGAGTAGGTTCAAGAACTACTTCAATAATATTGTATATGGACTGCACAAGGTTCTAGGAAGTGATGGTATAGAGGACTGTGTATATGGTTCATTATTTCTGATGGCATGTGACATACAAAACCCCTTCCAGCACAAAGAATATGATTATGTGGCATTCATCATGGACAATATGCGCACTCAAATTGTCAATGCAAATAAAGGAGAATTGAAGGATTTCAAGTTCCATCATTACTCACTATTGATGCACTTGATCTTGTATTACAACACTGGTTATATCAGCTAGGACTTCATCGATCAAACTTATGATGAATTTGGCAAGTTACTTGTGCAACTATGGACTTCCATTTGGGATAGAAATTTACATTATTCAAATGCACTTATGTTCTTTAATCTGTTTAGTTGTGTGATTATGAGGCAACTAGACCGTACTTTCTTTAGGGCCCCAAATGTTTTGAAAACTTTTCTTAGACATTCTTTCTTCGATGAGAAAACAAAATTAGATCATAATTGGGGGGACATATTTTTTTTAAGCAGTGCACAATAATGAGGTATATGCATGCTCATAGCCTCCTCACATTTTGCCCAAGTATTTACCCCCTAGATTGGCCATTATTGAATTCTTTTAGCAATTCCTAATAATGAACAAAGAGATGATCCCTCCTTTTTTACACAAACCCACATTTGTTTGTAGAATTTTTAAGGTAGGAGATTTTGAAATAGGTAAGAATGCATTTGAAGAATTGAGTGAATACCTAGGTCAGTATAAGTTTTCCACTGGACCTTATAGGATATATGATACTAAGAACTACATTACAAATGAGGTTAAAGCCATCATGGGTTATATTTTACCTCCTAGTAAGCCAATATTTATAGAATATTTGATTGCTAATATAGTAGCAATGGGGGAGGTTGATGAGCTATTAGGAAAATATGGTGAAATAAGGAAGGTGGAGGAGGCCTTAAGAAGGACGAACCCTAATTTCAAGGGTTTCTATATAGAAATTCCATACCCTAGTAACTTAAGGAAGATGGTAGAAAATTTTGATTACATAATTTCTTAGATGCCACATGAGCCAAAGGGAGAAGAAGCAACTATAAATAGAGAATCCCTAAGCTAGATGTACAATTGGAGGTTCATGTGGAGGAGGAGCAACCATCATCTTCAACATGGGTGCCAAAGGATAATAAGAGGTAGAAAACAATGCACATCCTAGAGAAGGTGGTAAGTAGGGCCTTGCAAGTGATGCCAAGGAATGATGAATATTTTTTTGCCATTAGGAAAATTTATTTTAATCAAAGGGCTATAGAGCTAGGAAAAGCCTCTAGTGATCTTCAAATTGTAGCATCAAGATTGGATGATAAACTCATCAAATCTAAAAAAAAAATATGGAGGATGATGATTCCATTAAATCATCAAAATTAAAAAATTTTCTTTATAAAACAAAATAGAATGAGCTCACATTGAGCCTCATGCCAAGAGAGGATCCTAAGAAGAATAGTGAATTGGTTCAAAAATTGTTAGCTTATTAACCAAATAGTGAAACAATGACCCCTGCAGAAACCAGGGAGTTGGTACATAGGAGTGTTATGATTTTGATACCAAATTGGGATATTGAGAGAGAATTTGTTCTTGATCAAATGAGGAGACAAGACAAAGCCATTAGCTATGAGGCCAGTAGCAATGAGGGACTGAAGAGGGGGTCATGTTTTAACACAAACACAAAGGCCCTAGTAGTATGGAGTGTTGCCCTAGACACCAAAAAACCTAAAATGATGAACATATAGGAAACTGCATAGGACAACATGATTGTTTGAACATTAGATAAAAGTAGTGGAAAAGAGATCTCTAGCCTGGTCAAACACTTTGCACTCATGAATGAGGCAAAAGTAGATCAAATTGAGGATAGGTTAGCTACTATATACAATGAATGTCTAGATGTCAAAATGCTATATGAGGAAGAGATCAAAATGAGTTTTGTTAAAAAATAGAGGATAGGGGAGTTGGAAGGGAGAATTTAGAGCCTAGAAGAAAAGGTGGCATCTATAAAAGAATAATTCAGTCTGATGTAGAGGAAAAACATGCACCTAGACAAGTGGAAGATGAAAAGCACACTATAGAAGTAGAAGGCCAAATATAAGAGATACCTATAGGAGTGATAGTGCCAGTCCCTATGGTGAGTGTGGAAATAGAGGTTCCTCAATCTAACAGTGCAACAAAGAACAATGTTATGATGAATGTGCTGAGTCAGAGAATAAGCATCTTGAAGATAATCTCTCAAGATGCATATAATGCATGCATCAACTTACAATCTATAGAACATGTGTGTAAAGAAAGTAGTAGGTTGGCTTTATCCAATTTTCCAACAATGGGGACCTTACATGCAATTCTTTGACAAGTTAATACCATTGCTAGCCAAAAGGCTAGACCTTTCTGATAAGGTTATTGCTATAAATGAGGGCATGGACAAGGTGAAAGATCTGTTGCAATTCTTCATAGGGAAATTGGCAATAATTCAGAATAAAATGAAAATATTGACAAATGGTTTTCATTCTTTAATTTTTTCTATCCTTGATTCTAATAATAAAGTAAAGGATTTAGATGAATGGTCTAATTTTTTTGACCATATTGTAGACTTTTCATAGGTGGCATCCATTTTTCAAGGTGATATTGATGAGTGTGTTTTTAATGAACTTGTTGATACCCTATTCAAGATTGAAATTGAAATGAATTGGTTTCCCACAAAAGGGAAAGTGATCACTAATGCTAGGTGATAGAATTCTATTGGTGAATTAGGAACAACCAAGACATGTAAGTGGCCCACCAAAATTGAACTCATTGTATGGGAAGCAATCATAGAAATAAAGGATTTACCAATAGGGGGCAACTAGAGAAAAAGACAAAGTTAAAGTTTTTATCCTCCAACTATCATATGGAACTATTTTTGTTGTTCCTTTTTGAATTAAGGTGTCCAAGATATTTTGAAAAAGGTTTTTTTACATATTGTTGTAAAAGGACACCTATAAATCACAATTTCCCTTTGCTTATTGCTACACATGCTTATATAAATGAGGTTTTAAGGTATTGTGAGGGTCTAAATACTTGTATGGTTTTTCAATTATCAAGAAAGTATAGTTGCTCCAATTATGTGTAGTTATTTTTGAGTTTACTTCTAATTATGTACTTTCTGATGATAGATAGAAATGATAGAATTAGTATAAATTTTTGGGTTTCTCATTTAGTTTCTATTGGTTATTGTATTTGTTAGCAAAAAGGGATAATGCACAAGGGTATTTACACTAGATCTGTGTCACCATTTTCTATCTCCATTTCATGAGTTTGTTAATTTTGAGATCATTTGAATAAGGTTCAATTGATTGAATGCAGTCTGGATGGGTTGTCCATTGGTTATATTGTTGCTTTTAATTCAATGGATTATGTAAATGCTTCAATAAATCAGTAAAATTTATGAGTTTATGAAAAGAATATTTCATAGGAATAGAAATAGGTGATTATAGTTGATAAATTCAATTACAATTTAATTGAACAAGATCTCCTACCAATAGTTGACTCTTTGCTCTCATCAATAAGCCAGTGGTCATATAAACTAGAAATGGTTGAGAGTAAAGTTTTCTTCTACATTTCAATACAATTATAAATTCAAAATCATTTTCATTTCATTTTGTTTGAGGTTATAATGCTAGTCACCACTCATTTATATTTAGTTTATGAGTCTTAGGTAGTAGCTATTTCTAGAAATACTTGTAAACCCTAGGAGAATCATGACCAGATCTTCTTATGATGGATGCACATAAACTTGTAAGCATTAAAGAAATTGGTAAATTGTGTATGTGCCTAACTATAGAAGTTGATAATTAGAATGAAACTAAGTTATTTTTTATTCAATAGTTTGCATTAGAATCATCCCTAGGTATACCCATCTTGATTTTGGAGAGCCTAAGAGTAGAAAACCATCCTTGGTTTTGTTGAAGTTGGGTCCAAGTCTTTTGCACATGTAATTGTTTATAGGAATTGGCTAATCCTAAGGTTATATTAGTATTATCACTTTGGTATTGAGCATTTTGTTGTTCAGTAGTTTCAAACACTAAAAAATGGGATTCAAAGACATTTAGTATGATTCTTTGAATAATGATGATCAAGTTAAGCATGCAAGTGCAATGAAAGAGATGATGATCAAATTCAGGCACACACATCTACAATTGAGGACTAGAATTATAGTGGTTTTATAAAACAAAGTGGATGCTAAGTGGAAGTGAGCATAATCCATTGGAAAGAAAATAAGAGAGACAACATTGGCACAAGTTATGCCATATTTAAGGAAGACTCATATGTCTATAGACCTTCAAGATTTTTTAAAGAATTTTATGCCAAGGGAGAGAGTATATAATGTTTTGAAAAATAAAGCTCATGAAGTTGAGCAAGATAGTATTCAAGTATGGAAAGAATAATTTTGATTTCGTATTGCATCTTTTGAAGTGAGGGAAGGTTGAGATGCCATAGAATTTTAAGATGAATACAAGCAAGAAATGGCCATGCTGACCAAGGAGTTTCAACAACTAGGTAATCGGTATGATAAAAAAGAGATAGTTACAACTGAAGATGACACTAACACCCCTCCACCTAATCCAAATATATTGATAGAAGGAGAAATTAAAAGCTTAATGAATGACTCAAGATAACTCTTCACTAACCCAATTTTATTATAGATAGTTAAATATCCAAAGCTTGAAGTCAAGAAGACTAATGATGTTAATGTCGCATCAATTTTAGAGGATGCAAGTGCCAAGTAACTTGGTAAGATATTATCTATATATACACTAAGTTTTATGCAAATATTGAAAAAAAAGAAGAAAATTTTGAGAAAGGTTGTTGCACTAAATTGGTAGAGGATGAAGTAACATAGAAAGAGAAAGAGAATACTCAAGTTCATATTCAATTTCCAAGTGCAAAGGTTGCTAAACCAACCAATGTGACACCTATGTGATAGGTGATTTCTACACAAGTGTAATAGTCAAAGTTAAGATCAAATGAAAAAGGAAAACACTTGCAATTATCAGTACCCCATCATACACCATCACAATCTCAAGATGTGATTCATGTAGGTGAAGGAGATGATGAGTCAATGAGCCTTGATGAGATAATTACATTTCCTAAATATGATTGGAATAATCTTACAGTAGAGAAAATGCAAGAATAGAAAATCTTGTTGATTTGTAGGGGAAATCAAAAGTAGTTGAAAAGAGAGAAGAAGAGAAGATAGATACTTCATTCTATAAAAGATATTTTTATAGATGCATTTGGAATCACAAAGTTGAATAATCATCATATAATTTTGGATCAACTAGTGTATGTAGTTGATAAAATCCAGATAGATGACATAGAGACTGTTGGTTTTTTGAAGCTTCACAATTTCAAATTACCCCACTAAGAACAAGAGACATCTAGGGGTATATACTTCCCATCTTCAACACACCCTTTCAGACACCAAGCCAAATATAAGGCTAGACCCTTTTTCTACTTTAGCCTCTACAAAACAAGGTGGGTGGACCTATAGATTCTTTATATGGTACTAGTTGTCAAAAACATATACTAAATCATTAATAGTGTGTTCTTTTTGATGTTACACAATTGTCATATCAATTGACAGATAGTGCTTACTGAGCTCACTTGGTTAGTGAAAATAGGTTTCCTTGTCTACCAAGCATTCAAAAGTTTACTCTAAATAGATGATAGTATCAATGATCATACTTGGGCATTGAAGGAATTTAGGAAGAAAAGAGTGTTAACCAAGATCACTTGATTAATGAAGGGAAATGATAATAGAGTTAGCATTCACCAAGTTAACTTAGTTGCCAAATGATTTCTACAAGTTTGCAATGTTAACTGAGCTTTTGTTGGTCAACATAGGAAATCATTCCAAAGTTAGTTTTTGTAATACCCCAAAATTGGCTCATTGCCATGATCACCAATTTTGGTATGTTTTGGTCAATTCTAAAATCCTATGTCACTAGGAAATTCTAGTTCTATTTTTTGCTACTTGACCTAATTGTCAAATGCAAAAAAACCCTAATTTACATTAATCATGCTATTTATTTAATTCCTAAAGTATTGACTCATATTAGTCACATTAAACCTATCTGATTAATATTTGATTTAATTTGAAGTGTTTACACTTTAATTAAATTAAATTATATCCTAAGGCTAATGTACTAGGGAATTAAAGTATTTAATTTAATATTATTCCCACTTTAATTAATTGCATTAGATTATTCAATTAAATGAAAAAGGTATTTATGAGCTCATATCTCACCTATTAAATTAAATGATATCTTCAAAATACTCTCTTCAATTCTAAATGGAAACTCTAAGTGAACTACTTCTTGAAATTGGAATCAATGTAGTTAACTTTCTCTCACACTTATGACAAGTTCAGTTAACTACTCGTCACACTCAAATTTGAAATAGTTCACTCCACCTGCACAAGGAAATTTCCATATTAACTAAATCTTCTATCTAATCCTAATTGTTCATCAAGGTTGATCCTGACTGTAGATTCATTTCTAGATTCTATTTAAGGGGCTCATAATTCCTCATTAAGGGGGTTGAATTGAATTCGTATCAAAACTCTATTCGATCGTGCACTCACTTACTCATTATTAGCATAAGCTTTCAATTCTTAGATTAAATATCATATAGCTTTAGTATGCATATATATGATCTAGTTTATTTTATATGTTCTTAGAATAATTGCATACCTCATATAGAATAATTTCATTCAATATAGACTTAATCGAATTTAAACCCTTTGTTTTAGAATCATCTGGTTACCTATACCTCAAATCTGAGAGCATAAATAGGAAAAATCCTTCAAGATAGAAATCAATGGGTCACACTATCAGACCTCTTGGATGAATTATCCCATGTTCATTCTAAGATGAATCCATAGGTAAGGACCATGTTGAAGTGTGTGTGAGGTTCAGAGGCCCACAAATTTATGCATACATTTCTAGTTCCCATTGTGGTAAACTAAATTTCTGCCAAGAGGGTGAAAACCTCATAAATAGGCACCTCTTGTTCCCAATGCTCCATCTTGTAGACCATCATTTGGCTATCTATATAGTTCCTTTACTACTTTTCTCGCTTTCTACTCATGTATCCATGGATTGAGTCTTGTCACAACTTGAAAGCATTACCCTTCAATGTCATAGAACCTTGTGCAACAATCACTAGTGGTCCTCACTATGCCCACCTATTATCACCAGTATCACTCTTTTCAATATTCTCCTCATAGAATCTCTTTTGAGATAGTCACTAGTCATTTTGGCTATGTCTACCTATTGTCACTAGTATCACTCTTTGTCAAGATTCTCCTCATAGAATCTCTTTTGCAATAGTCACTAGTTGTTTTAGCTAAGTCTACCTACTATTGCTTGGGTCATGTTTTGAGATTCCTTTATGGAAGATCTCTCTTGCATCATTCACTAGTCATCCTGGTTGTGTTTGTCTACTATGGTCAATCCTCTTAGGTTCTTCACCTTGAAGATTCCTCTTTGACCTCAATCACCAGTCATTTTGACTATGTCTGCCTACTATTGTCACCCTAACTGAAGAGATTTTTTTCATCCATGTTTTGGACACTAACACTTGACATCAATCCCATGACAAAAATTGAACTAAAAATGATCTACATGTTTGGATATGTTAAGCAATTTTTATTTATTTTTTGCTTTCGCTTTCATCATGTCTCCTCAAGCAACTCGATGATGTCATTTTTGACTAGAGAAGTAATGACTAGGGGCATGATATTTTCTTTTTTTTTTGCTTGTGGTTTAGTTCCAATAAGTTGGCATATTCCTATAAAAGGGGTGTTTGCTATAAGAGCCTCCATCTCATATTGGATGGTCGAGTGTACCTTGACTCCTTTTATATGAATACATCAATAGCATTGGTTCTTCTCCTTGTCTATTAGAGTGAACTCTTCATGCTATATTATATATTGATACTCATCCTATTAAGTGAACAGATGGGTCACTACGAGTATACCTAGCACACTTATGTCTCAGGTTGTGAATGCAAGGGTTATTGTAGATAGAATACTTACTAAATACTTAGCATAAGATGAATTTCTCATGTGTTTGATGTGTCTACCATGAAAGAAAATTTTTGGTCATCCTAATGTTTATATTTTGATGCTTATGTTAACTTGCTACAATAAAAGGGACAAATGTCCTAGTCATTCTGCCTTCTTGTTCCTCAAATGCTTATGTTCAATCCTAACAAACTTATAATATATGTCCTATTCATATTCCCATGATTATACTATTAGTGGGAAGTGTAGGACATATAGGATTTTGTTCTATGTTAAGTGATGATAAATTTTCAACGCTTGGTAACTAGACCTAGGGTTGCATTTAACATAGTCTTGCATTGCATATTTCACTTGCATAATCATGTGATTCAATCACAACTCTATTTCCATCCTTCATGATGGGGGATTGTGGATCTCTTCAAACATATTAGGATTTTCCATGGCTGCACAAGCATTTGGTTCTTTGGTTCGTATTCACGCACTCTTCGAGGGGATACATGTCACTGTCAAGCAAAAACATACAATACTTCATGAGATGTCAGTTCATTTCCATATACATTACATCCATAAACTCATGTCATTTACATTACATAATCAAGTCACATCACATCAAAAATTCATCCATTACATCACATTTCATATCTCATAATGATCATATAAACATCTCATGTACATCAAAGGAAAAGACACTAACAATGACATGAACACAATGCTACTCGATTCAAAATCTCATATATATATATATATATATATATATATATATATATATATATATATATATATATATATATATATATATATATATATATATATATATATATATATATCTCAAAAAAATGTGTCAGTACAAAAATGAATGCTACTCAAGTGTTATCGATCAAAAATTATACAAAATGGTGCCAGCACACCAATCAATACATAGCCAGAATCAAAATTGGTGCTAAGCATATCATATGACTAGTTGTGGCCTACACCATCAGCTTTAGCAAGAGGAAGAGGAGAATGTGACATATCTAGTCTAGTGAGAGGGCATGAACCCCTAGACTCATGAGCATACTATGATAAATGAGGCACCTACTAACCCTCATCAGGCACCACTATTGAGTATGCTACAAAATATTATGTTGCTCAGGCTGTCTGCAATCATACCTCATCCTGCAGCATCTCTACTCTCTTCTTGGCAATCTGCACTCGATCCCATAACCTCTAAATATCCTAATCTTGTTGAGAGATCTGTGCATCCTTGATGGCCACCTATATTTGTAGATCTCCCAACTATCAAGAGGCATGGAAAATCCGCTCTCTATACCATCATAGTGAATCTTGTGGTCTAGTAGTAGGTTGCTCCTGCAACTCCTCGTCCAACATCTCAAGTTCCTACTCTACAAGTGCCTACTCCTCTACCCTCACCCTCTATCATTGACCCTACTCTCCACCACTACCTCTAGCACCTAGGTTTGACCCCATCTACTATGGGGAATCTACACCTATTATACCCTATGTCTCACTTGTGGTGGTGGACCTTGTGGCTGATGCTACTATGGTGGTGGAACCTATGGTGGACTCTATGGCTAATGCTGATATGGTGGTTTCTATTGCTATATAGGCCCCTATACTACTACCTACTGCGGAGCTTGTGCTACTACCCCTAAGGGATTTGTGAAGTGTAGGAAGGGGTGACTGATAAGATAGGCCTAATATGCCGACATTGCCCCTACATTTGATATCTTTGGAAGGTAATCCCATTATGTTGTAACAAGGTTGCACACATCAATCATAGATTTACCAGCATCTAATCTTATAGGCCATCCTTGCATCAGGTCCTAGGCTACCCTCACATAGACACAATACTCCTAGGAGATATCTTGTGGCCACTACCTCCACACGCGTGTAATAGAAAATCTCTTGATAATCTGTGTGGTCCTACCCACCAGTGGCCATGAGAAGAACATCCAACCTAGCTCCCTCGAAGCATCATCCCAATCCTCTATCTCTCACTATGGCCACCATATGATGGAGACTAGGTCATCAAATGGGTCATCCAATGATTTGTCTTACCCATGCCTACCTAGGTAATCTACCCCTTATATCTACATATTTATGACTCTATACGATTGTGGGCATCCTAAAAAATGGGCCTCATCATGGGTAGACACTCCAATGCCCAAATTTGTAAAACATAAACTCTGGTGGCCATGCTCTTTCACTCATGATACTCAATCTTGTGCATCTCATAGAACATGTGTGCCAACATGTACTTGCCCCATCTAAATCACTCAGGAGAATCAAGCATATGTTGCAACATGACCCCCCATCCACACTCTAATCCATGCTATCCTCTATCTGGCATCAAGAATCAGCTAATTAATATGGCTAACACTAAATCCAATCTATCTATTAGTCCATAGGTGTGTATGAACTCATCCCATGTAATGGCTCACCCAATCGCTAGCTGTCTCTAGAAGATGGCACACAATGCCTCTATACCTACCTGAGGTACTATGTCATAGACCACTCTTGGTCCATTGAAGGGGATTTGCAATATCATATATATTTCCTCAAGAGTGATCATCATCTCTCCCTGTGGTAAGTGAAATGTGTTTTTTTTCAAATGGAAACACTCAACCAAGATAGTCAGCAAGCCATGATTCACTAGTACTGTTGGGATTTGGCATAGAGAAGTGAGACCCAATCTGTCAATATGGGCCATGTTTGTAGCATCAAGGCTTTGCAATAGAGCTCCATATGGCTAATAATGTGATCTAAATGTGACATCACTAAAGATCTTCACACACAAACAACAACAACGCACAAATAGTTAGTACTCACTCAAAAAGTCAAAACAACAAAGAAATGAAAGCAAATTCAAGGCTAAAACATCAAAAAATACAAGTTTTAAATTACATGGTGTGCCAAATTTTTGTGTGAAGATCCATTTCCTCATGCAACAATTCATTTCTTCATGCGAGATTATGCATCTTCACATGAGAAATTAGGTCCTTACATGAAGAAAGATGATCTCGCACGAAAGGTGATGACAACTTGAATGAAGTTCACCCAAATTCATGCACTTCTCACACGAGAAGTGGGTATCTCCTGCACGAGAATTCCCATTGACATGTACGAAAGAAACATTGAGTTGGTGAATCTTCACATAAGAAGAGATTGGATTGACACAAGAAAGGATAGTCTTATGCAAAAATTGATTGATAACCTCCTATAATATGCTAAATATGCAATAAATGACTTTGAAATGTGTGAAAATGAAAGTACAAAGTAAGGTTATCAACCACTCACTAGAGGTACATAGTCCACCGATCGGTTGTGTTGTTGAGAGTGCTCAAAATGGTGATATTGCACAGAGACTGCCATCCTCCTCCTAGAGCTCCTATTCACTAAAGACAAAAGGCAAAAATGATTTGAAAATGACCCCTTGGTCCCTTATATAGGGTGTGACATAATTTTCCAAAGTGCTCTGATTTGCACAAAAATCACCCCCTGGCTAATTTAACTGTTCTAAATCCATTTTTGGGATGAAATTTGAAATCTAACAAACCTAAGTAGCTTAAAGACATGTTCTAAAATTTTGGGACCGATGCAATCAAACACTTGTGCAGTCCAAATTTCTCTAATACTTTGTGATTCTTGGAATCCTTTCAACTCAAAATTTCTTCAAATTTCATCACTAATTTGGAAAAAGTTAACTATGGTCAAATATGGTCAACTTTTGGTCAAACATGGCCTTCAGGACCTTGAAATCATGCCAGATTGACTCTAAATTTTCCTTTGATTGTTCTAATATCTCCTTTATTCTACTGACTCTTTATGTTCTTCTATATCTCTCAACATATTGCTTTACATCATATTTCTGTTGTGTCATCTTTTGATTTCGCTCCTAAGCGGGTAGGATGATTACATCATTGAAATTGAATTTCAAATCAATCTGAATCTTCATTGCTCGAGATATCTTGTTCCAATATTATTTCCTCATCACTTAGGGCATCTCATTGCTAGGGGCATCTTTTTCCTTTTTGTGTGACATCTTTGTCATCTATTTCATCTTGTCATCGATTGATCACACTTTATCGTATCTTATAAAGAGTTATATGGATAGGTATCGTGATAATCTGAATCTTGACTCATGAGGATCAAAGCCTCATCTTGGGGATGATTCTATGACTCAATTTGATCTTGCTATCTTTTATCAATTTTAGGTATCTGGATGTTCTATCTAGATCCTTAAAGATTAAGCTCCATTTTGGAGATAATCTTTTAAATTCTTATCAAATCTCAGGTATCTAGATGTGATTTCTAGATCCTTAAGGTTAAACTTCATTATGAAAGAAACTTTTAAAATTCTTATCAACACTTAGGTATCTAGACGTTCTCTCTAGATCCTTAAAGATTAAGCTCTATTCTGGAGATAGTCTTTTAAATGCTTATCAAGGCTTGGGTATCTAGATACTCTTTTTGGATTCTTAAAGGTTAAACTTAATTCTAAAGGAAACCTTTAAAATTCTTATCAATTTAGGTATCTAGGTGCTCTACTTGGATTTCTTATGATTAAGCTTCATTCTGGAGATGGTCCTTAAAAACTTATCAATTGGTCTTTGTATCATCAATTTTGGAACCAATCTAATTTCTTGATCCTTGCATCACACTTTCTAATTTTCTTTGAATCGAATGTGTTTCTCGCACATTCATTCAAGGAGGGGAAAAATGTAATACCCCAAAATTGGCTCATTGCTATGATCACCAATTCTAGTATATTCTAGTCAATTCTAAAGTCCTATGTCACTAGGCAATTCTAGTTCTGATTTTTGCTACTTGACCTAATTGTCAAATGCAAAAAAACCCTAATCTACATTAGTCATGCTATTTATTTAATTATTAAAGTATTGACTCATATCAGTCACATTAAACCTATCTGATTAATATTTGATTTAATTGAAGTGTTTACACTTTAATTAAATTAAATCATATCCTAAGGCTAATGTACTAGGGAATTAAAGTATTTAATTTAATATTATGCCCACTTTAATTAATTGAATTAGATTATTCAATTAAATTAAAAAGGTATTTATGAGGTCATATCTCACCTATTAAATTAAATGATATCTTCAAAATCCTCTCTTCAATTCTAAATGGAAATTCTAAGTGAACTACTTCTCAAAATTGGAATCAATCTAGTTAACTTGCTCTCACACTTATGAAAAGTTTAGTTAACTACTCATCACACGCAGATTTGAAATAGTTCACTCTACCTGCACAAGGAAATTTCCATCTTAACTAAATCTTCTATCTAATCCCAGCCATTCATCAAGATTGATCCTGGCCGTTGATTCACTTCTAGATTCTATTTAAGGGGCTCATAACTCCTCATTAAGGGGGTTGAATTGAATTCATATCAAAACTCTACTGGATCATGCACTCACTTACTCATTATTAGCATAAGTTTTCATTTCTTAGATTAAATATCATATAGCTTTAGTACGTATACATATGATCTAGTTTATTTTATATGTCCTTAGAATAATTGCATACCTCATATAGAATAATTGCATTCAATATAGACTTAATTGCATTTAAACCCTTCATTGTAGAATGGTCTGGTTGCCTACACCTCAACTCTGAGAGCATAAATAGGAAAAATCCTTCTATATAGAAGGCAATGGGTCACACTATTGAACCTCTTGGATGAATTATCCCATGTTCATTCCAGTATGAATCTACAAGTAAGGACCACATTGAAGTGTGTGTGAGGTTCAGAGGATGACAAATTCATGCATACAGTTTCTACTAAGCAGGGTTAGCTTATGAATGATTTTTCTTATTTTGACATATGAAACTTAATTACTTTATGTATTGATTCTAACCAACTATGATGATGAGTATTGGTAATTATAATTTGAATTTGGGCCAACTTGACAATCTGGAAGGTATAAATAAAAGGCCAAGTTGAGATTTCTAATGTTTGCAAGTGTGTTGATTAAATTAAAAGGAAGAGAGAGAGAGAGAGAGAGAGAGAGAGAGAGAGAGAGAGAGATCTATAGCATGATTTTCCTATAGTGCAATCACACTATTTCAAATACAAAAAATTAATAAAGCTACTTTACTATTGAAGAATGTCCACATTCTATGTTTTACTTTTTCTTTTGTGCACTATATCAGACAAAAAATTACTTCTCATGGTGTAGGAGGTCACAAAGCACAATATTCTATCATTGTTCACCATTCTTTCCAATGCTAAACTATGTTGCTACATGTGAAATCTAATTATTCATCATCCAAGTTGATCAATTGAGACAAGTGTAATCTTTTTCCAATGGAAAATTTGAGGAAAGAGTCTTTTCTATTCTAATTTCACATGTTACAATTTCTAATTTCTAATTTGAGGTGTTGTAATCTATTGAAATTATAATATGAAAAATTGTATTATCTAGTTAAATTATAATTGGAAAGAGATCTAGATTTAGCAATTTAGTTTCATCAAAGTTAGGTCATTTCATTGTTACTATCTAACCATTGTAGTAGTGATCTAAAATCTCTTAACAAGAGTTAGTCTAATAGCTAATTGTAAATCCTCTAACAAGGTGGTAATTCCATTGAATATTTTTAAGACCTCTTGCAAGACCACACCTAGTAGGGCGATTAAATCCTCTAATACAGTCACACCTAACAATGTGTTTTGTAACCTTTAACAAAGTTGGCTCCTAATAGGGCTCACTTCAAAAGAGTGAAAAATAGTAACTGGTTACATTGGTGGTTTTTCCCACATTGGGTTTCCACGTTAAATCTTGGTGTCTCATGTGTTCATGTTATTTATTTTATGCTTCCAAGTTAATTACTAATAATGTTTTAAGATCTACTAAAAGCAATTTATTCTGTATTTACTAAGTTACAACAGTTTCTGTTTGTTTACCAAGCATTAGCAACAATCACTTTTTTCAGTGTAAATTTTATTGTTAACATTTAAGGGATCTAGGATTTATTTTAGTGGTAATTGATTCACCCCTCCTCTCAGTTACTCCTATATTTTGAAAAATTGATATCAGAGCTTTTGGTACCTATAGGAAAGGTTTCAAGGACCTTGTTTGTGTTGAAAATGTTACTAGGTTTTCTATTATCCCACTGAGAAACTGACATATCTAGGGGTAGCTAACTCCCATTTTCAACATGCCTTTTCTGACAATAGGCCAACTATAAGGCATGACCCTTCTTCTACTTCAAGCTCTACTAGACCTACGTAGGTAGACCTCAAATTCAATTGATACCATACCAATGCAAAACATATCCCTAAATCTATTTAATGTAGATGAAAACCCCTTGTATCTCCTAATAACTCATGAAATGACACAAATCTATAGTAGCTAAATGAAAATATATGAATCTCATAAGCTGAGTGAGGGTTAAACAATTATAACTCCTTCAACATGAAACATGAAAAAACTTTTGATTTAATAATGTTGAATTTCAACAAAACCTCAGATATGTAGCAGTAAGACCTAATGATCCTGTAACCAATCAGTGCCTTAACCATTGGGAAAATCTATGAATCAAATACATACATATAGATATCTGATACTTATTTATATATTTAGATATACAATCTATCTATTCAAGTTGTAAATAGACATCAATGCTCAATCTAAACCTCATTCTTACATGATATCCCCATTAGTAAACTTACAACCCTGTTGATTTCTCTGAAGCATTTACATAACTACTTGAGTTATAAGCAACAATGAAATAACATACAGCCTTAAGGGACTACAACTATGACCTAGACTCTTTGTTCAAAGACCATCAAAAATTGAAGCTCACTGATAAAGGAGACAAGATTCAAGATGAAACTCATGAAATTTTGCTATTCTTTGTATTAATTTCCTTGAAACAATACAACCATATGCATGAAATGAAGAAAAAACCTAACAAATATGAACTATCAGTATTATCCTTCTTAGTGTTGTTCATACAAGAGAAATTTTGCTGAAGAAAATGGTTTCACAGTAATAACTGGAACCCTGCTCGTATTACCCAGAGAAAACTGCCAACCTACTGGTTTCTCAGTTGAAAAAACTAAAACCTCTACAATGAGGAAAAGAAAAGAAGATACAGGAGAAGAGTTAATTCTTGGATCTGATCAAAACATGACATTTGTCCACTTGGAAAACCTTCTCAATAGGTTAAAACCAACTCTCTAATCTT
Source organism: Cupressus sempervirens (assembly GCA_028749045.1). Taxonomy (NCBI): domain Eukaryota; kingdom Viridiplantae; phylum Streptophyta; class Pinopsida; order Cupressales; family Cupressaceae; genus Cupressus; species Cupressus sempervirens. The sequence goes on from CM053793.1 coordinate 793,818,588, forward strand.
TCCCCTCAATTGGTGAATCAAATCTTCAATCAGTTATGGCTCCAAAAGCATCAAATATCTTAAATGTATGATTGAACCAACAACTAATTTGGATTCCTGAACTTTACTCAAGGTAAAAGTGAAAATCAGTTTAAAAATGACTCCTAAAAGCTAAGAAAATCCTTTAGAATCAATTTTCTTCACATCTAGACTTCATTAAGCCTTCATACCTACCTTTTATCTGATCCTGATGCTTCATGATGAATTCTACCCCTTCCACTGAGAACGCCCCATAATTTGTAAAACTCCTTGCAGTGTGTACCAGTAAATACCTGTACAAAATCTAAGCTTAAATCTAAAAAAATTATCTTCTCCCAGTTTTGATGATATACTGCACTACCTTTTTCTTATAAAAATCACCCCTATTATGGCCATTTGAAATTCAGGCTCTTGGACTATGAACAGGCATTAAAATTAAAAAATTAATATAGTTGAACTATATAAACTTTAAATTTATTTCAAATCCTTCATTTTAATGATCTATGCATTGAATATTTGGACTTTTCTTTTAAAATCATTTCTCTTTCTGCCCTCGCCACTTGTCAAAATTTGATTGGTTGTACACTATATGAGATATTTTTTACTAACTAATACTTTAATATTAATTAATATCCTTCATTCCATCCCCATAGCCCCAGAGGCCTTTGAATTTATCTTTACATTAATACATTGTTTGAATATTTTATTTGTCTTCCCCATATCTCATAAGGTTGAAACCCATTGAATTCTCTATTTACACTCATACGCTACTTGAAGCATAACACCGAGAACCTTTATGAACTTGCCTTACGTGCATACATTGAACACTATCCTTTATGCTCTTACAAGCACTCATATCACTGGAGGTCCCAAAAATTTGTTTTATGCTCTTACACAAGTGAATTTCCAAGCGGAGCAGCATAAGGCTTTGAATTTTGACTTACGGACATACGTTGGGCTTCATGTTTCGTAACACTATAGAAGCTTGGAAAGAAGCTTTCTCTCATATGTATGAAGCTTACTGGTAGTATTGGGAGTCCTTGAAATCTCAACCTCCACTTATAGGAATGGAGCGTAACCCCAGAGGCTTATAAATTTGGCTTCATGCTCACACGTGAGCTTGAGCTCATGCTCACACTCGTGGCATCAAAATACATGAACTATGACCTATGGGCCCCTCTACCATGGATCGGCTTTAAAATTTGTGTGTCACAAGCCACTAAGCACTTTGTGTATGGTTTTATTTAAAGACCTAAAGAGTTTCCCACTCAAAGAATATGGTATTAATCATTGACCTCTATTATTTGCATGTGACGTGAGCTATATTTGCTGCAACTTTGCTTCATTGCTTGCGAGTTGTGTCTTTTAAAAAGACGTCTTCATCCCCTAACCAGAATCTTCCTTTGAAAGCTGATGCTTTGTTCTTTTCATTTTGCCAAGACTTCTATTTATGCCTATAGCTTCTTGAGCTGATGCCACTTTGAAACATTTAAAATCTCCTTCAAAATGGCATTAGATTTTCCTTTTTAAATATTTGTGGGGTCTCTTTTTATTGCGCTATGTCTCCTTTGAAATTTTTTAGCGTAGACTTTAGTAGGCTCTCCTACTTCTTAATGCACTTGCTCTCTTGCTCCTTAACGCACTTGGGTTCCTCCTATGTGTGGCTCTCTTAATGGTTGTGGCTGTTATGCTTTGAAAGGTTTGGCTTCATTGTTACTTTGACCTATGTGGAGAGATTCCTTTTTTTATTTGACACATACTCTACCTCTATCCATCATCTAAACTCTTTGTGAGTAACATACATTGACTGCTGATTTTATATGCATTGGGGGGGCTTGCCTCTTTTACTGCTCATGCAAGCTCTTTTTATGGTGTGGGTAGAGTTTCATGCAAGCGTGGAGTCTCTCTATTGTCTACTTTGGCTTTGACTACAGGCTGCACCTTTTTTCTATGTTGGTTTTGTTCTTACATGCCATTTTGCGTGGATCTTTCTCTTCTAAATGTGTGCTCTATTATTGTTTAAGCCATAGATATCCACACATGTTGTGGCTTTTTTTTCAATTCCATCCTGATAGATTTAGCTAGGCCCCAAAGTGGGTCCAGCTAAAAAAATTTCATTTTCAAACAACTGATCATCTTAAATTGATTTACCAACCATGTCGAACTAATTGGAAACAAATTTGATCAATGATTTGTCATTAAAAACTCATTTTCCATCAATTTTCAACTTTTCAATTTTGCACCAGGAGGTCCATTGACTACCTTTGAAAACTGACCCAAACCTCTGACCAAGCTCTAAAAATTGGCACATTGAATCTTTTTTCCTCATACTTGCATCCCACCAAATCTGATCTCATGACGAGTTCCCAGTCAAAAGATATCGACTATCAAAGTTGCCTTCTCAAAATTACCTACAAGCAAACATGTCAGAAAACAACAAAGTGGGTTTGGATTTGGCTTGGAAAACTGGGCAAATGGGCACATGGGAAAATGAAACTTGGGGCATTGGTTCTCTGTTATGAGGATATTATAAATCTGGGATTAAGGCTCATGATGAATAACTGGGCAGAAATTGCGAGTGGTCAAAGTGAGCTACTTGGATTTGCTGACTGGAAAGGATGATAGAAAAGCATTTTTTTGCAAATGGGATTGACCTAAAAAAGTGTGCAAATGGATTCTTCATGACTTACAAACTAGCACACTTGGAGAATTTTTAGAGGATAATATAGGGGTACAATCCATTTAACCTAGCCAATCATGGATTAGGAGATATAACATCACAAACATGGGTTCCAACAAATCTGCAAATACTGACACCAGTAAAAGGATAGAAATTCCATTTGGAATCGCGCTTGAAAATAGATCAAACAAATTTTTCATGAGATGAAACTTGAAACATAGCAAGTCTCTGATGTCTACAATGCAATGCAAAAGGAATTTCAACATTTGGTTCAACTGGGTCAAAAGTATAACACATCAAACAAGGATTCTTAGAATTCTGTGCAAAGTGCAAAAGCATGAGAATAGTAACTGACCAACTTTGAGGGATTCAAAACATAGATAAATGGATTCAAAATGACTGGAAATCTAAAATATAGACTCTTAGGTATGGATACTAGACATTCTTAAAGTGGAAATTCATGACACAATTCTGGGTGCGAGATATTTAGGTACCAACACAGCCTCCTATTATTGTTTGGCACTTTGGTGAAAAATATAGAATAGACAATGGCTCAAAATATGACTTCGCCAAATGACTCAGAATGACAAGTTATCATTGTGGAATGCTTAGATAGGCTGAATGGAAGGTGTTAAAAACATTAAACACCTCAAGGGCCTCAAACTGATAGTCAGGTACATAATCACTTAAAAGCATTTATAGGCCTAATTTTCTCAATGGTACTCAAAATTGAGGCTTTGATTTTGAGTCCCAACAATGGCTCTGTCTAGGGATGCATGCCCCTTGTGGACATGGCAAGGATTTAGATCTCTAGAAGAAGCATACCACACACTTGAACATTGGAAACTTCTCTTGAACAACTTTATTGAAAGCAGAGAAACAACTACTCCTACTATGTACACACGATGACCCTGGGTCATCAGAAAGTTTTCAAAACTCCTTACCTTTTTCATAAACCTGATTCTCATTTACATCTCTCTGAGGTAAGCTGAAATTATCTTTCTCAATTTTACCAATCAGATTACATCTTGAATCACATCACTTGACAAAATGAAATATCTTTCTTCATTCTCACAGTGAATATAAAAATCAGACATACTTTCTTCATCTTGCTCACTATGAGAAGAAACATCAGCATGCTTATGACTACACAAACTAAACTAAGAATCAAAATCCAATGAAACTTCAGAATCTACATCATTCACCAAGTTGCATATGCCAAAAACTTGCAACTCACCTTGTGTCTCTGGATGTGAAGAATATGTGAAATCTGATTGTTGCCTACTTGCAACCATGTTACTCATCAAATTGGATTTATCCTTTCCTGAAACCTCTTCACATTCTTCAAACAATTGATTAGTCACCAAACATGAAAACTCATTCTGAAAGTTTTGATCTAAACTATGCTAATCATAATCATTTTCCTCATCTAACTGAATGTCAGAATAAACCTTGAACTTATCTTTACAAGACCTATCAGCATATAAGGAAAATCTATAATCTGATTGACAATATTCACAGTTTTCCTCTTCATCATATTAAACATCAAAACAATGTTCAACAAGATCAACATAAAAAGAATCTGAAATAACATTAACCTTCCCTTCATTAACATTCTCCACATCCAACAAATCATCATGTGCAAAGATATTTGAGGTATTATCATCTACACCTCCAAAATCTGATAAGGATTGTTTGGGTTCCACATCTCTTTCTACATCAAACTTTGGGGAAGTAACTTGACTAAATGAAGAAACATTATGATGGAAAATATGAAAATCCTTAGAAACACTTGCTTTTCAAATCACGAGCCAAAAAATCTGAGATTTCATCAGTTCTCAAGAAGACTGCCTCAAAAATCTTCTCCTGACTATGATTGTCATCTAGATAACATGAAGAACTCACAATAGCAAGATCATTCGTATAACAATCTAGAAAATCAGAATTGTTACAACATTCATTCTTATCATGGCAATCACTACCCTTACTATTGTTACAAATTTCTTCAACTTCATATTCACTATAACAAAATTTATTTTCACTTTCATATCCATCTTCATTATGCTGATTGCAATTACCCGATTCACTTGCATTTGAATCCTTCTCTTCACATTTGGAAGATAGATTATCTTGCTCTATGGACTCATTGTATTCATTACTACCTTGGCTTTTAGTAGACTCATTATCATTAAGAGATATTTCATGAGATCTATAATCACCGCTTTCCATCTCCTCAATGAACCTTTCAATTTGCAAAATTATTTGTAACCTTATAGGTGCTGGCCAATTGACTAAATCAGGTACTATAACATCAATGAAAATACTAGGCAGGGAAGATTCCTCATGTCTACAATGAAAAGGCATCTTGTTGATTATTGATTTAATCCTTATATAACATTTTTTGGTATTTAAACCTTGAGTACTTCCTACCTAAATTATTATTGGATTGACAATCCTTTTGTAGACCAGTCTATTCAACAAAGCAATGTTATTATTCATAGTTTCTAAACTCTCAAAATTTGGCAAACTAATCTCAGATCCGAGATCTAACTCCATTATAAAGGAAAATTTCTACCTCTTATTTCTAGTGCTGAAAATCACTTGATAGAGGCAACCATGTTTTTTACATTTGACTTCCATGAAAAGAAAACATGAAAACCAAAATACCTCAAGTGCTGATGCTGAACTTCGACCTACTAATTTGGCATAGGTGCAAGACTGAAATCTTTACACCACTGATCAAACTTTGTAGAGCCGCCACCTCCTTTCAAGAGGATAAAGAGATCACTACTATGATTCACTTTTTACACTTCAATTTCTTATAACAGTAGATTGAAAAAAGAACTTAAAACTTATCAAGAATTTAAAATTCCTTTTCAAGAAACTACCAAAAACTTTAGATCTACTCATACAACTGAAATTCCTTCAAATTTTTGCAATGAAATCAACTAGGGACAAACTGATACAAAGATTTGAGAGTCACCACTCACACTTTGTGAGAAATAAAACATAATTTGTCACTTAATAAATCTGAACCAGACCTTCAATGTAGGAGAAACTTCTAGATCATTAACACCTTAAAAAGAAAATATACTTTATAAATCAATTCTTGACTCTGAAACTTTCTCAACAGCACCTGCAAAGACTAAACTGATTGAAGTTAGACTTATAACAGTCATAGAACACAATTTTAATCCAATTTTACAACATACTGCTGATTATGAATAAAGCTTAACTAGGGAACATGAAACTTAAGCAAGGAAATAAGAAACACATTTTGCTATATATATATAATATATCCAATCTATTTCATGCCAGAGATTTAGGTTCTTTCTAAATGCAACTCCCCAGCAGAGTCGCCATTTTGCTGGCTTTTTGAAAATGTTACTAGGTTTTCAATCATCCCACTAAGAAACTGACATATCTAGGGGCAGCTAACTCCCATTTTCAACATGCCATTTCTAACAATAGGCCAACTATAAGGCATGACCCTTCTTCTACTTCAGGCTCTGCTAGACCTAGGTGGGTAGACCTCAGATTCAATTGATACCATACTAGTGCAAAACATATCCCTAAATCTATTTAATGTAGATGAAAACCCCTTGTATCTCCTAATAACTCATGAAATGACACAAATCTATAGTATCTAAATGAAAATATATGAATCTCATAAGATGAGTGAGGGTTAAACAATTATAACTCCTTCAACATGAAACATGAAATTTTTTTTGATTTAATAACGTTGAATTTCAACAAAACCTCAGATATGCAGCAGTAAGACGTAATGATCCTATAACTGATCAGTGCCTTAACCATTGGGAAAATCCACTAATCAAATGCATACATATGGCTATCTGATACTTATTTATATATTCAAATATACGATCTATCTATTCAACTTGTAAATAGACATCAATGCTCAATCTGAACCTCATTCTTACATGATATCCCCATCAGTAAACTTACAACCCTGTTGATTTCCCTGAAGCATTTACATAACTACTTGAGTTATAAGCAACAATGAAATTACATACAACCTTAAGGGACTGCAACTACGATCTAGTCTCTTTGTTTAAAGACCATCAAACATTAAAGCTCACTGATAAAGGAGACAATATTCAAGATGAACCTCATGAAGTTCTGCTATTCTCTGTATTAATTTCCTTGAAACAATACAACCATATGCATGAAATGAAAGCATGAAAAAACCTAACAGATATGAACTATCTATATTATCCTTCTTAGTGATGTTCATACAAAAGAAATTTTGCTGAAGAAAATGGTTTCACAGTAATAATTGGAACCCTACTAGTATTACCCAGAGAAAACTGCCAACCTACTAGTTTCTCAGTGACAAAAATTGAAACCTCTACAATGAGGAAAAGAAAAGAGGATATAGGAGAAGAGTTAATTCTTGGATCTAATCAAAACATGACATTTGTCCACTTTGAAAACCTTCTCAATAGGTTAAAACCAACTCTCTAATCTTTCCCCTCAACTAGTGAATCAAATCTTCAATCAATTATGGCTCCAAAAGCATCAAATATCTGAAATGTATGATTGAACCAACAACTGATTTTGATTCTTGAACTTTATGCAAGGTAAAAGTGAAAATTAGTTTAAAAATTACTCCTAAAAGCCAAGAAAACCCTTTAGAATCAATTTTCTTCACATCTAGACTTCACCAAGCCTTTGTACCTATCTTTTATCTGATCCTGATGCTTCATGGTGAATTCTGCCCCTTCCATCGAGAATGCCCCAGAATTTGCAAAACTCCTTGTAGCATGAACCAGTGAATATTTGTACGAAATCTAACCTTAAATCTAAAAAAAATATCTTCTTCTAGATTCGACGGTATACTGCACTACCTTTTTCTTATAAAAATCACCCCTGTTATGGCCATTCGAAATTCAGGCTCCTGGACTGTGAACAGGCATTAAAATTCAAAACTTTAAAAATTTATATAGTTGAACTATACAAACTTTAAATTTATTTCAAATCCTTCATTTTAATGATCTATGCATTGAATATTTGGACTTTTCTTTTAAAATCATTTCTCTTTCTACCCTTGCCACTTGTCAAAATTTGACTAGTTGTGCACTATATGAGATATTTTTTATTAACTAATATCTCATTATATTTATTAACTAATACCTTAATATTAATTAATATCCTTCATTCCATCCCCATAGCCCCAAAGGCCTTTGAATTTATCTTTACGTTCACATGCTGCTTGAATATTTTATTTGTCTTTCCCATATCCCGTAAGGTTGGAACCTGTTGAATTCTCTATTTACGCTCATATACTGCTTGAAGCGTAACACCAAGAACCTTTATGAACTTGCGTTACATCCATACATTGAACACTGTCCTTTACACTCTTATGAGCACTCGTATCATCAGAGGTCTCAAAAATTTGGTTTACACTCTTATGCAAGCAAATTTCCAAGTAGAGCAACGTAAGGCTTTGAATTTTGACTTACGAACATACATTGGGCTTCACATTTTGTAACACTATAGAAGCTTGGAAATAAGCTTTCTCTCATATGTGTGAAGCCTACTGATAGCATCGAGAGTCTTTGAAATCTCAACCTCCACTTACAGGAATGGAGCGTAACCCTAAAGGCTTATAAATTTGGCTTTACACTCACACGTAAGCTTGAGCTCACACTCACATGCATGGCATCAAAATACATGAACTATGACTTGTGGGCCCCTCTACCATGGCTCGGCTTTAAAAGCTATGTGTCACAAGACACTAAGAACTTTGTGTATGGTTGTATTTAAAGACCTAAAGAGTTCCCCACACAAAGAATATGGGATTAATCATTGACCTCTGTTATTTGCATGTGACATGAGCTATGTTTTCTGTGGCTATGCTTCATTGCTTGTGGGTTGTGTCTTTTAAAAGGATATCTTCATCTCCTAACCAACAACTTCCTTTGAAAGCTGATACTTTGTTCTTTTCATTTGGCTGAGACTTCTATTCATGCCTGCAACTTGTTGAGCTGATGCCGCTTTGAAACATTTAAAATCTCCTTCAAAATGGCATGAGATTTTCCTTTTTAAATTTGTGTGGGGTCTCTTTTTATTGTGTTATGTCTCCTTTGAACTTATTTAGTGTAGACTTTAGTAGGCTTTCCTACTCCTTAAAGCACTTGGCTTCCTCCTATGCATGACCCTCTTATTAGTTGTGGCTATTACAATTTGAAATGTTTGGCTTTGTTGTTACTTTGACCTGCGTGGGGAGATTCCTTTTTTTATTTGACGCCTGCTCTTCCTCTATCTGTCATCTAAACTCTTTGTGAGTAATCATATATTGATTGTAGATTCTATATGCATTAGGGGCATTGGCCTCTTTTACTACTCAGGCAAGCTCTTTTTATGGTGTGGATAGAGTTTCATGCAAGCGTGGAGTCTCTCTGTTGTCCACTTTGGCTTTGATTGTAGGCTGCACATTTTTTCTATGTTGCTTTTGTTCTTACATGCCATTTTTCATGGATCTTTCTCTTCTAAATACATGCTCTATTATTGTTTAATCCATAGATATCCACACATGTTGTGGCTTTATTTTCAATTCCATCCTAATAGATTTACCCAAGCTCGAAAGTGGTTCTGGCTAAAAAAAAAATTTCTTCAAACAACTGATCATCTCACACTAATTGGAAACAAATTTGAGCAATGGTATGTCACTAAAAACTCATTTTCCATCAATTTTTAACTTTTCAATTCTGCGCCAGGAGGTCAGTTGACTGCCTTTGAAAACTGACCCAAACCTTTAACCAAGCTCTTAAAACTAGCACACTAAATCTTTGTTTCACATACTTGCATCATGCCAAATCTTGTCTGATGATGAATTCCCAATCAAAACATATCAACTGTCAAAGTTTCCTTCTCAAAATTACCTGCAAGCAAACGCATCAGAAAACAACAAACTGGGTTTGGATTTGGCTTGGAAAACTGGGCAAATGGGCACATGGGAAAATGAAACTCGAGGCATTGGTTCTCTATTATGAGGATATTATCAATCTTGGATTAGGACTCATGATGAATAATAGGGCACAAATAGCAAGTGGTTAAAGTGAGCTACTCGGATTTGCTGACTGGAAAGGATGACATAAAAGCAATTTTTTGCAAATGGGATTGACCTAAAAAAGTGTGCAAATGGATTCATCATGACTTACAAACTAGCACACTTAGAGTATTTTTAGAGGAAAATACAGGGCTACAATCCATTTGACCTAGCCAATCATAGATAAGGAGATATAACATCACAAACAGGGGTTCCAACAAATTTGCAAATAATGACACCAGTAAAAAGATAGAAATTCCACCTAGAATTGCATTTGAAAACTAATCAAACAGATTCTTCATGAGATGAAACTTGAAACATAACAAATCTCTAACATCTAGAATGTAACACGAAAGTAATTTCAATATTTGGTTCAACTAGGTCAAAACTATAACACATCAAACAGGGATTCCCAGAATTCTATGCAAAGTGCAAAATTATGAAAATAGTAACTGACCAACTTTGAGGGATTCAAACCCTAGTCAAATGGATTTGAAATGACTCAAAATCTGAAATATAGACTCTTAGGTATGGATACTAGACATTCCCAAAGTGGAAAATCATGACACAATTTTGGGTGTGAGATATTTAGGTACAAACATAGCCTCTTGTCACTATTTGACACTTTGGTGAAAAATGCAGAATAGACAATGGCTCAAAATAGGACTTCACCAAATGACTTGGAATGACAAGTTATCATCATGGAACGCTTAGACAGGGTGAATGGAAGGTGTTAGAAACATTAAACACCTCAAGGGCATCAAACTAAAAGCTGGGTACATTATCACTTAAAAGCATTTATAGGTCTGATTTTCTCAATGGTACTCAAAATCAGGGATTCGATTTTGAGTCCCAACAGACCTAAGCTAAAGATTAGGATGTCTTACAAGAGAGAGATTCCAAATCTTAACAAAAACAACTTCTCAACATGGCAGGGACTCATGAGATTTTATCTAGCCACCATTAGTGATTTAGGCTACAAATACCTTGATGAAGAACACAAAACTCCTACTAGTACATTATCTATTGGAGATCTTGTTGAGAAAAAGAATCATAACATCATGATGATTGATATTGCATCTACTATCAGCTGTAATGAATTTGATGAGATCAAAGACTGTAAGACTTCTTTTGATATGTGGAACAAGTTAAAAGATATCTATGGTAGTGATGACAATGTAAGGAGAGCCAAAGTAGAAGGCCTTAGAGGACAGTTTGTTCAGATGATGATGAGAGAAGATGAAAATATTGTCAAATGTGTGAAAAGAATCAAAGCTAGTGTTAGTGCAATTAGAGCCTTTGGAGGAGAAATCAAGGAAGAAATTTTTGTAAGGTAAAGTTCTCAGAACTTTACTTCCTATCTATGCAATTAGAGCATCTACTATTCAAGAAAAAGGTTTGATCTAAATCACAAGTTAACTTTAGATTCCCTAGTAGGAAGATTGATAGCTTTTGAGCTAAACAACTTTGATAATTATGTTCCAGCCTCCAAAAATATTGAGTGTATATTTGAAGCCAAACTTTCACTCAACGAAAAAGATAAGAAAACAAAGGACAATCAGTCAAAAAGTGAAGAGGAAATAGAGGAAAGTTTTGATAGTGATCTTGAAGTTGTGTAATCTTTACTTGCAAAGAAATATTCTAGAGGTAGAGGAAAGTAAAAAGGTAAAGTTCCTTTAATCTATTTTTCATGTGAAGAAATTGGTCATATTGCTGCCAGGTGTCCAAACAAAGAAAGAAAGGACGAGAAGAAGAGCCACAAGTACAAAGGAAAGAAGGAATCCAAAAGTCACCAATCCTTTAAAGAAAAAGGTAAGAAGACTTGTTTTGTTGCTAAAGATTCTAATAATGGTGAAGATGAAATAGTATACATTGTTGTAAAAGATGAATCTAATAAAGAAGAAGATAAGATGTCACTTATATCTCATGTTAGTAAAAATGATACATGGATCATAGATATTGGATGTTCACATCATATGACTAGAGACAAAATAAAATTTGAACACTTTGAACACTATGATGGAGGTAGTGTAAGGTTTGGAAACAATGAACCTTGTTGCCTAAAAGGGAAAGGTCACATTTCATTAACCAATGAACTTGTATGTGACAATTTCTTTTGGGTTGAAGGACTAAAACATAACCTACCAAGTGTAGCATAGCTAATCAACAATGGATTCAAGGTAGAATTTATGCAAGGCAAGGCAAGACTGCTAGATGACAAAGGGAATCTAACTGGATTAGGCAAACAAATAAGAGGTGACCTATTCTATCTTGACCTTGATGATTGCTCATGTTTTATTGCTCAAATGAAAGAAAGTTGGTTATGGCACAAAAGACTATGTCATGTAAATTTTGATAATATGGTCAAGATAAGAAAATTTATAAAAGTAAGAGGTATCCCTAGTTTGAAGAAACCAAATGTTGGTTTATGCAAAAATTGTCAGATTGGCAAAATGGTAAAGATTAGTTTTAAGAGAAAAAACTATCAATCTAAAGATGTCTTTGAAATTATACATACTAACTTATGTGGACCTATTGGAGTAGAAAGTTATAGTGGAGAAAAATTATTTATTCTTTTTGTTGATTACTACTCTAGAATGATGACTGTTATGTATCTTAGAGAAAAGTTAGAAGCATTTGAGAAATTCAAATGGTATCTACCAAGAGTAGAAAAAGAAATAGGAAAAATACTAAAATGTTTAAGATCAGATAGAAGTGATGAATTCATTTCCAATGAATTCAATAATTTATACATTGAAAGAGGAATCAAAAGGAAAGTATCAACCCCTGGCACTCTTGAGAAGAATGGAATAGATGAAAGAAGAAATAGATCATCATGTATTGTGCAAGAACTCTTATGATTGAAAAAAATGTTTCTATCAAATACTGGAAGGAAGCCATTAGCACTACAGTTCATACTTTGAATCAAGTACAGTTGAAGGACTCAAATAAAACTCCCTATGAACTATGATATGGCTACAAAGGCAATGTAAGTTACCTAAAAGTATTTGGTAGTAAATATTATATCTTGAAAGAGTCTAGAAAAGGAAAATTTGATGTGAAAGGTGATGAAGGTATATTGTTAGGATATTCCTACAGAAGTAAGGCATATAAGTGTTTGAATTTGTCTACTCATAAAATCATAGAAAGTGCACATGTGAGAATTGATAAGTTTGTAGAAAAGATTAAAGAAGAAAGGAAAGAGGAACCAAAATATTACAAAATATTTTTTGACTTCAAACATGATTGATACATTGTTAGGCATATCTAACAATAAGGAGACTTCACCTCCCAAGTCTTCCACAGTTACCAAGTTGCAAGAAGTACAAACCAAGTCATAGGGACTCGAGTGACGTTCTAAATCTATTGAGTCAATACCTAATGAGTCTAAATGACCCAAGCCTAAAGTTGAAATTCAAAATGAAGAAGGCATCATGCAATACCTACCAATTTTGAATGAGCTAAGCCAAGTATGTTAGAAAGCATCATGCACATGATCAAATTATTGGAGATAAATCAAAAGGTACTATGACAAGAAGCAAATTAAAAGGTACATGTTTACTTGCTGATTTTGAACCTAGAAGTATTAAGGATGCTCTAGAAAATTAAAGTTGGATTGAGGCAATGAACGAAGAAATAGAACAAATAGAAAAGAACAAAACTTGGACTCTTGTTCCTAGGCCTAAAGATAAAAATGTGATTGGAACAAAATTGGTATTTAGAAATAAGTTGAATGAAGATGGACAAGCATTGAGAAATAAAGCTAGATTAGTGTGTAAAGGATATTCTCAAGAAGAAGGAATTGATTATGGTGAGACTTTTTACCCTATTACAAGATTAGATGGTGTCAGGACCCTACTTGTATATGCAGCTCATAGAGGATTCAAAGTATATCAAATGGATGTTAAATCTACATTCTTAAATGGAATTCTTGATGAAGAAGTCTACATTGAATAGCTAGAAGGTTTTGTTGATCCTAACAAAAGGGACATTGTCTATAAGGTACACAAAGCACTATATGGTCTCAAACAAGCTCCTAGAGCCTGGTATGAAAGACTACATAACTACTTGATATAGATTGGTTTTCAGAGAACAGATGATAATAGTAGTTTGTACATCAAGGAAGGACCAAATAACAAAATTGGGTTGGCAGAGATATTTTTGGATGATATTGCAATGAAATCAACTAGTAAATAACTGGTGCAAAGATTTAGAGTCACCACTCACACTTTGTGAGAAATAAAATATATTTTGTCACTTGACAAATCTGAACTAGACTTTCAGATCACTTGACAAATCTGAACTAGACTTTCAGATATAGGAGAGATGCAAATCATCAAACCACTCTTGTAAATTTACAAACTTGGGAAAGGGAACACAAACATATGTTCATTCTTGACTCTAATTTTACAATAGCACTTTGAAAACAAAATCCGAATAAATTGATTGAAGATAAATACTCTTAGCAATACAATTTAGACTCAACCTTCAAAGCTATTGCAAAAAATGGATAAAAACTTACTCGGGTGCATAACTTGGAGTAAGATACTAGAATGAACATCAAAAAACTTACTGTTGTAACTTTTTTATGCACTTCTTCTATTGTATTAAATCTCTTCTTTTCAAATTCTTAAGGTTTGTTTATCATTTTGATCTAATATAGTCCCCAGTTGGTGACTCAGATGGGCAAAACCATACTGAAAAATAGGACTAAAATATTCAATTCACACTAGAGATTCTTATCCTTTTAACAAGGTGTAATTTCCATCATCTCCCTAGCATAGTCTCCATTTTGCTGGTTTTTTGAAACTTCATGATATCAAATTACCCCAATGAGAATAGGATACATCTAGGGGCAGTTATTTCCCATCTTCAACATACCCTTTTAGACAATAGGCCAACTATAAGACTAGGCCCTTCTTCTACTTTAGACTATACATAACTTATGTGGGTGGACCTATAGATTATATATATGGTACCAGTTAAAAAAAGCATACACAGAATCTAAAAAAGAAGTAGATAAACCCCTTAATCTTCTAACACTTATGCAAAAATCCTAGACATGAAATAGCTAATGACATAACCTAAGAAATTGATGAGCTAAGTGAGGGCACCACATTTCAGTTCATTTAACATGAAAGGGAAAAGATTTTGATTAATGATGTTGAAAATCACCACAACCCAAGTATGCAACAACAAACACATGCAATCTCCTAGCTGATTAGTCCCTTATCCATTGGGCACAGGCTAAGTCAAAACATACACATGGATATGTGAGATATATTTAGATATATAATGTATCCTTTCACCTTGTAGATAGACATCTATCTTCATAAAATCTCTCATGCTTATTGTAATATCAACCTAGTGAAACTTGCAACCCTATTAAGGTAAATAAGCATTTACTTGGCTCTTTGTTCCAATAGCAAACCTATCTAGACATACAACCTTAAGGGATTACAAAACATTGTAGACAAGAGAGGAAGGAGACAAGAATCAAAATGAAACTAAGAAAATGAAGCTTTTTATTAATCTCCTTGAAACCAATACATCATGATATATGGAAAAACTCAAAATATACACAATAAATGACTGCATAATCTATTTTCTTCAAGGGAGCTACAATACTATTGTTCATAGAAGAGAAATATGTTGAGAGTAGGTGGTATCATAGTAATAAAATTGGATTCATCCTTGTGATCACAATATTAAATACTAGAACCTTCTTATTGGTCTCTCAATAGTGAGAAAATTTAAAAAATTTGGAACTTTACAAATGAGAGGAGGAGAGAATATATAGACAAGAAGAAGTTTCCAAATCAGATTTGATGATGCCACGTGTCCACTTGAAACTCTTGCTTCTACTATTTTTGAAATGTTTCTCTTATTTCTTGGTGACCGAGAATCAAATCTTATCATAGCCAAATAACTATTTTGCAAAATATCTCCTTACAGTGATGAGAAAAACTACTTTATTGGAAAATGTTAGATAAGCAAGAGCCTTTAATTTAATTCTCTTTTTGTTCATCTAATCATGATCATGAAATTCTCAACTACCTCTACAATTTCCTTTGAGATATTTACCTTTTCTTTGGTGTCCATTTAGAATCTGATTTTATATCATTTTCCACCATATCCCCTCTCAACTAAAAAATCTAATCCTTACTCAGAGACTATGTCTGCAAATCAAATTATTTTCTCATTCTATTTTGTGGTGTGCATAACCGTACCCTATTCCTACATTTTTTATCAATTATATTTATCACCCCAGGTCAAAAGCCATCTAACTTTCTAGGTGGCATGAAGTCACTTCCCTATTTTCTCTAAAACTCACACAACTTTATAAAGTAGGAAAGCACCCATCATCAATCTTCAATTGTTGGACAGTTCCACAAGATTTACTTCATTTGAAAATATTCATCAACCTTATCCAATAAAATTTAGCTAACCCACAAAATGTTCTAACACCTTTCCAACTTGGTGGCCCCTAAGAGAAGTGATCATAGCAATTAAAATGTGTTGCACAGGTGCTTCCCCACTTTATCTAAACTTTGAGCTTGTTTATATTGTGGGTAACCACTACCCATTGATCTTCTCAAGATCAATGGTGTACATGTCTTGAATCCTTTGGCATTTATAAACTTCCTTTGTGATGTCATTGAAGACATGTTTCACTAGGGTGCTTTATTGCTTTGGTTAAAATCTACACATCTTCATAAAGTTGTAATATGCCCACCATTGATATTTCCAAGATCAACAATACATAGATGTAACACCAAAAGTGATCCCACTATATGATTCGACCAATGATATTGCTAGAAAGTTGCATGTGCTTTGAATAACTCTGACAACTTGAGACTTTTGTAGTGCAGTAAAATGAAATAACCTCATCACATGCTACATGGCACAAAGGTGCTTGCCCACATTACATAAGCTTTGAGCAACTTTATCTTGCGGGCATGCGTTGATCATTGATCTTTCAAAGATCAATGATTGACATCAACATACTACTATAGTTAAGAATTTTTCCCAAATGCTTATGAAAATAAGCATAGTTAAGGTATTTCTTACAATGAAGAGTTTTTATTTCACTAAAATTGAATAAAAATAATTACAAGAAAATGAAAACTTAGGATAAATGGTTCCCACAAGATTTAATTAAAATATTACATTCCACTATTTTGAGGGTTGGGGCACCAAAAGAAGCGTTTATGGAATTTGAAAGATTTTGTCAAAGGTTTTAACAAATTTTAAACACTAAACTAGGGTTTTTCACTATAAGGTATAAAAAAATAAAGGGTGAAAAACTAGGCCAATAGAGACTAGTGAGAAGTTATTACAATGGTATGAGAGAATAATGGATCATAAGGTTTTGCTAAAGGTCTTGCAAGAACTTTTATAGAGACAAGCTGAACTTTCTACATCTATTAAATAGTTGGACACAAATTTGAAGACCATCAATTCTTTATATTTAAAATTGTGTGATATATATTTCTTTATAGCAGATACTACATGCTCATTAGAGCTATTGCATGAAAATATAAGAGAGAATGTTATTGCATTGGCCAATAATGCATGTTAAAGATCATCCTCTTATAGTGAACTAACATTCAGTCAAAAGAGGTTAGTGAAGCTTAGAGCTAGAGATAGAGAGATAAGGCACAAGTTGAAATTGGTTTGAATTCAATTATTTCTATGTATAGAGATAATTTAGAAGGCAATCTCTATTGCTAGAGATATTTGGAAGAAAGAGACCTTTTTTTCACACATTGTAGGATTCATTGATCTAGTTGTCAAGCTCAAAATTCAACTTCAAATTTTTGAATAGGTACACGAGAGATGGAATAAAGGCTATGCCAATAATGTAGCAAGTCATCAACAATTATTTGGTAAGTATCAATTAACCCCAACAGCCCCAAGTTCCATCAATGAGAAAACTAAGGGGAATGAGAATGAAGATGATACATGACGATATGATATAATAAGACAAGGAGAGTAAATATGTAGATCAAAGATCAAGTATAATATTTTATAAGATAACATTATGGTCTCAGGGGGAGTACTCATTTTTGAGCAATATATGGTTTCATCACAAAATATTTTTCCAACTAATGTCAAAGGGGGAGATTGTTGATCCTCTAATCCTATGATGTTGATTAGTGCACAAACACTTTGTCCTTTACAAGGCAAGATTACAAGGTCATCATTGTGACCAAGATATCTAGTAGAGGTTGAGCATACAAAGATTATACTATTTAGGATAGTGATTGTTGAGTATTTAGTAGTGACCAAGAAGATGACTGAGTCAAGCAATATAGGTAGAGGCAAGAAATATAGTAGAGAGGAAGCATGTTGAAAATTTATCAAGAGAAAAGTAAACAATTATATATAAGTCAAGTAACAAGATTAAGTTCTTTACATGATCACACATCAGAGAACTCAAGTGTCAAGTAGTTCAATTTTCACATATAAGTGTGTAATGGCACAAACTCATATGTAAACCATTTTGGGAAACTTTTATTTGATATTTAATATTTTAAGAGCTCGCTAAGATGTTGATCATGTGTCTTTGTAGAAGGTAATGATCCCAAGGCATGCGATACAACCAAACATAAAAGGGATATAAATGGAAAAAGATGATGAAGTGTAAATCATCAATCAAGATCTAGGACCTTCACAGAACATCTATTTAAGGAGGATTCTAACCCTAGAATTGAAGAGAGGTTGAAAATATGTGTAAGAGTATGTTAATGCGCATGTGAAGGAGTGAAGAAAAAGTCTGAAATCAAAGCAAACAAAAAGAAATATTATTGAAGAGGAACTAAACAGAGTTATCAAATTAGAGATATAGAGAGGATACCCAAGATCATCTTGTAAAGCATATTGAGGGTCAAGTACTAAATTACTTATTGTTAATTGAGATGGGATAAATCTCTTAATAGAGTGTTCTTAATAGATCTATGTAAACCTCCTAATAGAGTCCTTACTTCATTGTGAGTGTAAAATCTTTTAACAAGGTGAGACCTAATAGTGTCTTAAGCTTTTAACATGGTAGACCCCTCATAGGGTAGATCATATTTTATGATCAAATATTGTAACCATAATAGGTTAACTTTATTGTTGCAACATTGACATTTTGTGGGTTTCATCCCCACCCTAGTTTTACCTTCATCTTGAAGTGTTTCTTAGTAACCAAATCATTGTGTTATGTGTTGAACTATTTATGGATTTGATTTATTTCATTTATGTGTCAACATTTCAGTTTTAGTGATAGATCTGTGAGATGAATTAGGTATGAATGAATGAAATTGGTTTCTAAGTCAAAAGTTTCTTAGTGTCTTGTTTCCCATATACTTATTCCAAGAACAATGCCAGCAATGTTTTAGGATATTGTGTTCATGTTGTTTGATGCATTTTATAACAATTAGAAGGATTAGAAACATCCATTGTAGTTGGGATCAAAGCTTGAGTCAATTGAGCGATAGTGAGTTATGTCCAAGAATGATGTTGGGAATAAGTGCATGTTTCATGAGCATTGTGTGAAAATGAAATCCATGACTGAACCTGATCAAAACATGTTGGAAATTTTGTTTGGACCACCTAAGAGTCAAGGTTCTTTGGTTTAACCTCAAAGATGCACATGATTCCTTGTGGGTATACCAAGAAATGGTGAAACCCATGAGTAGAATGTAATGCCCCACCAAGGGATCTAAAAGAAATAAACTAAAGTTTTACTAAGTTTGCCAACATTTTTTTCAAAAAAAATAAGAAAGAATGACATAAACATCAAACACATAGTAGTAGAAGCAATAACATACAATCAACTACAACATACATAATAGGTTACAGTCCTTAAGAATCCCATGATGTTGAATCACATTTAAATCTAATTAATATTAAGTCCATCAAATACCACATCCATATGAAAGAATAATTATAAATTCAAATGTCCATTTAAATAATATACATTTTCTTTGAATGTCTCTTGGAAAATGAAATTTGGAATGCTCAATCATCCACTATACATGTCATTGAAAGGCTTAAAAGAATATACATATGTAGAAATAAAAATACATCATCCCCCTCAGATCCATGATACAAAGTACAATAAAAATAAATGAAACCATCCACCATACATGATATATCCATCCATCATAAAAGATATAATCATCCATCATAAAGTATAACCATCCATCAAATGATACATAGAAAGAATGATAGTAAATGTAGACAACAAAGCTCCAATCGTGGTGACTATAGATAGATCTCGATGGTAAGAGTGAAAAAGCACTACAACTTGACCGCATAGGACCTAAATGGCCCACTCCCACCACACTGAGGAGATAGTCTCAAGTCCCAAATAGTATATCAATCCACATGTCAAAAGTACTCTCTAAGTCCAAGTAAACCTAAAAGTATTCTAACTCAAGGGTTCCAAGATAGGTCGACATCTATACCCAGAGGCGCACAAGATATTTAGGAAACCTCCTATATAAGTGGGCAAGTGTCATCACATGAATCACGCTAGAGTTACCATGGTAGTCTCTTAAGACCTTGGCCCCCTAGTGATTCCTATGCAGCTACTAGTATCCTCTTGTACTAACAAGGCATACTATAGAATGCAAGGTCATAACCAAGCATTTTCTCTACTCCCATCCTAGTTTGTAATAGAACTTGAGGCATGGGAAAGAACATACAACGACTCTTATTAGGTTCATTTAACTCTCATTTAATGTAATATTTTCACTTATTAAAAAACTTACAATGAGTTACCCTGGTAGCCACTTAGGGCCCTAGCCCCCATTGCAAGCCACTTCTTGACACTACATATAGATTTCCTACCCTAGGCTCATGAAATCACAAATCACAAAATCATAGTAAAATCACTTTAGTCCTATACAAGTGACTGAAAAACATAATAAAGAAAATCATAATATTCGCATTAGTTCTCTATGATCAACTAGAAAGAATCAAAGATAGATCACAATATCCATTGGTTCTCAACAAGAAATTGAAAAGTGTCCCAACAATACTAATCAATGACTCAAAATGCTTAAATCAAGTATCTCATAGCATAAGTCTCACTATCCCACATAGACACTAAAGACCATAATCAGCAATATAAACACACTCAACATAGAGCATACCATCACATACCATGGTTAAGTAAAAGTAATCAAGATCAAGTTAGCATGCTACCACACTCACAAAACTCCCAAGCCTCTAGTAGACATCCTAGAACTAGTCAACAATCTAGTCAACCCGAAACCCAAAATACAAGTAGCATATAGAGATAAGATACAAGTACATGTTTTAGTTTGTTTTTGAAAACACATAGTCAAGTCAAATAGGAGGTTTCAATTTTTGTTTTAGAGTTTGTTATCAAGTAAGAAGACTCTCTTTTACCCTATAGTTATCCTTTATATATATTTGAATAAAATTAAGGTTTAACCTTTGTAACACTTGAAGTCAACCTTTCTAAAATTTACTAAGGCTAAGTTATTTGTTCGTTTAAATTTGCTAAGTTAAATTCATATTGCTTTTCGATAAGATAATTGTATTTCTACTAAGTCAAAATTTGAATAGTCTTCAACAAATTTAAAAAAAGGTCTCCTATTTAGCTATTGTTTATAATAAATTAAATTTATTTAAAATAAATTAATATCTTATAAATAATATTAATTAATTATTATAAATTTAAAAACTTTTAATAATATTGAATAATTTATAATGATTAATAACTAAAAGCTTTTATTAAAATTAATTTTAATAACATTTAATTTTTTTTTATAGAAAATAATTAAAATGCATATTTTTTATAAGCCCACTGGCTTATGCAAGGCTGTGGCCTCTGCGCCGTAGTACCCTACTATCACAGGGCCTATGGCAATAGGTACAATGTACATTGTCATTGTAGTACCTGCAACAATAGGTGTACTAGTCATATAGCAGTGATAGGGGGGTATGGGGTAATTCCCTCCCCCTCCATTTTTAATTAAATTTTTAAAAAAATTATTTAATAACTTTTCTAAAAAACACATTTTATTATATTTTCAATATATATATATGTTATAAATTTTAAAACACAAATTTTTTTGAATAGAATTTGTTTAAAAATTCCTTCTTTTGTTTAAAACAAAATCTTAGCATAGATCTGATAGAGTTACTACTACCAATTGGTCAAACTTTGAATGAGATCTTCAATTTTATTGCACAACCCTACCCTATTCTATTTTCTTCCAAATTCAAGATCTATGAAAAGAAATATTGTATTGAACATTTATAACTTCCCATACATAGAAGATTTAACACACACGCAAGAGAATCATAATATGATAAATTTGGTCACAAGAACTATCCATGCATTCATTAAACAGACATGATGAAGGCAAGAAAAAAAGAGCGTATTAAAATATGTGAAAATCACAAGCATCTACCTAAACACTGATGCTAATTGCTATGCCCTAGAAAAGCATAGAGAGAATTTATCCTCTCGGAACCTTCTCATTTTCAAAAATTTCTTCCTTCTCCAATATTCATGGTGATTCAAAAATGAACCCCCAAGTTGTGATATGGAGTTCTCTCCCTAAAATTGGGCCACTAATTGTACTTTCACCTAAGAGAACTCCTTGCTCACAACCCTTAACTCATTATTAACTTTTATTTATCTTTCTTTTATCTTTTCCATGCACATTCATCAATTAATTAAATTACTTTATTTAATTTTTTCTTGACTCTTTCTAAATTAATTTATTAAATTTAATCTCATGCATGCATCATGCGATCATCAAATTTTTAATAAATTAATTTCTTTTTCACTTCTAAATTTATTATTGAACCTTAAATTTGATAACTATTTATTAACTTAAATAATAATATTATTTAGCATTTATTTGAAAATTAACTCTAAATATATTATTATTAAATTAAATAAATATTATCACGTTCCAAATTTATACTATAACTTTTTATCTTCAAATTTAATTCTCTTATTTAATTAATTTCTAAATTAATTAATTATAATTTAATTATTAAAATATCATAATAATTTTCCATTAAATTAAATCATTAATTTAATCTTTTAATTAGACTTAATTAATAGAAAGTTCACCAAAGACTCAAAGTAAAATACGAAAACCCATCATAGAAAAATGCATACAAAATCAAACTAAAGGGTTATAATCATGAATTAACATCATCTGACACATTTGGAGGGTAATCAACTCAGATACTTGTCCTAATTTTCAATTATGACAAATGGCTTAAATGTTTAGGATTTTGACTTAAGAATTTATCTCCCTTCTCTTACTATTGAGATAATGTTATAGGGTACACTCATCCTGACAATTCAGGAAAGTTGATACCTAGTACCTACAACCTGCATAAAATCTACACATGTACATACACAATATATACTAAGCTAAATAGGTAATGGCAAGAAGTGGTGCATCATGTAGATCCTAACTAGTAGCTGACTACAACGCCCTCCCTTAATAACATCAAAAATGCCACACATAAAGAAAAAAAACACGCACACCATACACATGTAGTATGGGGCAAGTATCCATAAGAAAACACATATAATGATCCATCTAACTAAACATCATGAAAAATTAAAAAGCACTATAACAATCATCATGCACACATGAAGGATAGAGTACTAAGTAATCTCATCATATATCAACTTAATCTAAAACAATATCTGATAATCTAAAGAAAATGCTACTAATCATCAAACATAAAACTGGCCTAAAAAATTTTGGTAATGATAGCAAAAATGTAAACTAGAAAAGTGTAAACTAGGGGCAGGCACTACATCCACCCCCCTAGGATTAGACTTACTCTTGGAAGCCTATAAACAAGTAGGGATATAAATCCCATAATCTAGATGCATCCTCCCATGTAGTTGAATAGTCATCAATAGGGTCCCATTAAGCCCTCACTACTCCAAAATGTGAATGAGCTCCAAAGCTAGCTACCCATCCTCTACGTACAATGCATTCCAATCAAGAACATGTACCACATCAAGGATATACTACCTAAGTAATAAATCATGGAAAAAATCATGAATGTGAGCTAGGTTGGGCAGTAAAGCAAGATGATAGGAAACTAGACCAATCCTCTCAAGTATCTTGAACAATCCCACAAGATGAGGTGCTAGCTTCAAACCCTTTCCATAACAGATCAGACTCTTTTGCGAATGCACTCTCAAGAAAAATTTCTCTCCTAGAACAATCTGCTTATCTGTCCTATGTGCATCATCATACCTTTTTTGTCTATCATGTGCCATAGTCAAGTGCTCTCAGATATGCACTACCTATTGCTCCATATCTCAAAGCATCTCAGAACCCAATAGGATGCGATCCTCAAGACTACCCCAACTCAAAGGTGTATGACAAGGACAACCATCTCAAGCCTAGAAAGGTTTCATGCCAATAGAACTATGATATATGTTGTTGTAATTAAACTCCACTACGTAGAGATAGTCCTCCCAATGTGTCTACCTATTCATCACATACATCCTCAACATATCTTCTAGAACTTGATTCACTCTCTCCATTTGTCCATCTATCTCTAGGTGATATGACAAACTGAAATTCAATTGTGCTCCAAGATCATGTTGCAACAATGTCCAAAATGCAGAAGTGAATACAGGATCCCTATCCAAAATGATCTTTTAGGGAATACCATGTAGTCTCACGATGTCATGCATGAAGACATTAGCTATAGAAGCTACAGTGTAGGAAGAACTTATTGGTGAAAAATGTGTTGCCTTATTCAATCAATCAACAATGACCATGATAGCATCATGATGATGAGGAGTCATAGGTAATCCTACTATGAATTCCATAGAGATGATGTCCCACTTCCATGAAGGAATGAGATTTGATTTCAGAAGTCATGTTGGATGCTAGTGCTCTACTTTGACCCTCTGATACTCAAGGCACCTAGCCAAAAAATTAGCAATATCATGCTTCATCCCTATCCAATAAAATAAATGTCGCAAATCTGCATGCATCTTCTTGACACCTAGATGTGCTGAGTAAGGTACACAATGGGCCTCTAATAGGATCAGTGTGCAAAGCTCATCCAATAGTTGCACATAAATCCTCCCTAAATGTCTCAAAAGGCTATCTAACTCTAGGACATAGTCTAAAAACATACCCTCAAAAGGTCTCCCTAACTCTATCTCTTTGCACATCTCTTGATACGAAGACTTGGTAGAGAGCCTAAAGTATCTAGCTCCTCAAATTGACACTAAGATTCATAGATGATATCACATGTCTCCTGTGACTCAAAGCATTTTTTACCACATTCTCTTTCCCCTAAATGTACTTTACCTTGAACTCATACTCACATAGAAACTCCATCCATCGTCTTTATCAAGCATTCAGATTAGGATCAGTGAAAATGTATTGGAGATTACAATGATTGCTATGAAGTTCAAATCTATGCCCCAACAAGAAATGTCTCCATCTCATCAAGGCATGAACTACTACTGCTAACTCAAGATCATGTGTAGGATAATTTAACTCATGATCCTTGAGCTTACATGATTCATATGCAATCACCCATCCATTCTACATCAAAATCACTCCAATATCCTTAAGGGAAGCATCTGTACACACCATGAAATAACCTACTACATTAGGTACTACTAAGATTGGTGCACTAGTCAAAAGCTCCTTGAGCTTCCAAAATGCTTCCACATATTTCTTCATCCATAGAAACTTCTTTCCTTTCCTCTGAAGGGAAGTGATAGGATGTGCTATTATGGAGAAGTTTTGGATGAATCTATGATAATAATTAGCTAGACCTATGAAATTGCAAATTTCCAACACAATAGTGGGTGTAGGCCAATCTACTATTGCCTAGATCTTCATAGGATCTATAGAGATACCCTCACCTAATATGATGTGCCCTAAGTACTGCATCTCTAATTGAAATAAATCACACTTTACTACATTGGGATAAAGTTGATTATCTCTTAAGCACTACAAAACCAAATGCAGATGTTCCTCATGCTCCTTCTAGGACTTAGAATATATCAGTATATCATCAAGAAGTACAAGTATGAATCTATCAAAGTAGGAATAGAACACTCCATTCATCAGGCTAATAAAAGTTGATGGAGCATTTTTTAGCCCAAAAGGTACTACTGTGAACTCATAGTGCCCATTGTTGAGATAGTGGGTGTTGCACACATTGCATAATATTGTTATTTTATTATTTTATTTTTTATTATGTAATGTTGTGCCTAGATGGATGTGCAACATGTAAAGATTCCCATAGAATATTCTTCATGAGTTGTATTGTAACATTGTGAAAATATTTGATGTAATTATTTAATATTGGGGAAAAGAATTAAATGCCCAATATTAAATGTGGGGTTAGTGGGTTAGGTAGCACATGGTTTATGTAATACCACTTAGTGGTTTTGTGGGACTTGCTACTATATAAGCAGCCACAAGGGTAGTTGTTGTATTGTGAGAGAAGAGAGAGTGACAAGGAGAAGACAAAAGGCAAGAGTCAAGTGGGACAAGGCTTGACAGGTTAGCCAAGGGAGCATTTGTGAAGTTTGAAAGCATGGCATGGGATGTGTGGATTCATGCTTGTTCACATAGTTTGCTCGGTTGTGGCTATGGCCATGAAGGCTTCCATGGTTGTATGGCAATGGTATTTTTTGCTGAATAATACATGGTGATGGATGCTTTTGGAGGCTAGGTTTTTCTCTCAATGAGGGTTTCCCAGGGTATATCTTGTGTCACATTTTGTGGGTATGTTGTCTATTCTCTTGCATGTGGATTTTAATTCTGTGTTTATTTCAAATCTATTATGGGTTATGTGGAAACGGTTATATTTTTTATCGCCAAGTTTCCTTACAAGTGGTATCAGAGCTATGGTTTTATTATTGTAACCCTAGATTGAATCCATGGGAATGCATGAGAGGATAAAAGAAAGGGCAAGATATATGAATGATTTATTGCAGATATGAGGACTTTGGGTTTGCTGTTATGATGGGATGTTAAAATATTTTGGGCATGTGAAATTGTTGGACAAAAAGATTTTTCGGATGTTTCATTTAAATGAGGGTTTTTTGGGGGTAGCTTGCAAAAATGACCTCCTAGGTAAAAACAGACCTCACCACTAGATCCGGGTCAATGTTTCCATAAATTTTGATCTATAATATGCCCTAGTTTGGCCATGTTCAGAGGAAATGAAAGAGTTTTTTAGTTTCAGCCTATGATGACCGTCAAATTTAATCCCGTCGGAATTTTCATCACTGAAAAAATAAAAAAATAAAAAATCGTACTGGAAATGGTAAAAAGACTATCTTAGTAAAATGACCATAACTTTCTCTCAGAATATCGAATTTCAGAGTTCTTATAGGCGTTGGAAAGATAATTCAGAGCAGTACAAGATGGTGTAGGTTTGGTTTTGTGATTTTGAAATTTTGTTAGGTTTTAAGAGCCCTAAAGTTAGATGTTATTTATTTTGAGCACGGATTAGGGCATAACTTGGGCATAGGGAGTCGGATTTTGGACTTCGAGTAGTCAACAAAAAGCTCTTGGAGAGCTCTACACATTGGTTCAGATTTGGTGCAGGTTTGGCATGATTTATTTTTTGATATATTGATCTGAATAGCTTATAGGTATATTTTGACTATGGTAACATTATGAGTTTATGACATTGAAGATTTAAGATTTGATGTCATTGTATACTCAGTTCATATTTCAGATTGGTCTCATGATGATATGGTTATTAGTGTTTCATTTGGATATGTATGATGACTTGTTGGGTCTACAAGTTGTGCAGTATTGTAAGCGGTCTATACTTACAGGTTGCATTTATAGCTTGGTTATGGGTTGTCTTTGCCCATTGATCTTTCATTATTGATGCATATTCAAATTGGTGGCTTAGATTTGGGTTGTCTATGCCCTAAGTCACATGATTTTATCTTCATGTAGAAGGGATGAGATGTTGTTACCAGGTACAATCATGGTGGAGGATTGTGGTTGACTATGCTGACAGGTTGAACATATTGAGAGCCAGATGCTCGGTTCATGGATGTGATCATGGTGTCATGGATTTTGGCATGACATGATTGGTTATACAATTACATCCTTGATGTTCATTAGCTTGGATTTCTGATACAGTTATGGTGGTATATCTTCTTGGTTGAGGATCATGATTAATTGGTTTCTTTTGAGGAGCTCATGATGTGCACTTTGAGTTCTTTTATGGTTTGATGCCTTGGTTGATTCTCATAGTTAGAGGATGGGTTTTTTTCATCATTATGTCATGGATAGCTTGGATACATGGTTTAGTGGGAGCTTGTGACAGTGATGGGGTGACAGTGCAGGATTAGTTCCTGGTTTGATTTGGATCTTCAAGTAGGAGATGGATTTTATGATGCCATAGGTGACTTGGTACAATGGTTGAGTGGGAGTTTATTGTTGGCATTGATATATTTATTGAGTGTTTGCAGATGTTGGAGGTTTGTCTTAGATCCTATTGCTACAGAAGCGTCTTTGACATTTTCATGGTGCACTTGTTATCTTCATGGTATGTGAAGATGGTTAGATCTTGAGGACTCATGGAGTTCTTGGTTATCTTCATGGTGTATGGAGATTGTTCTTCCTGGTATGTGGAGATGGTTTTCTTCATGGTGTGTGGAGATGGTTGCATCTTGAGGACTCACAAGGTTCTTGGAAAAGGTGTGGTTTATGCTTTTATTTGGCATGTTATCCTTGGTATGAGGATGGTTTCATTATTATGTCATGGTATACTCTTGATACGTTTTTAGAGTTGTGACATGTTATGATGTGTTCATATGGAGCATGTTATCTCTTTGGTTGAGATGGTTAGATCATGTTGTCATGTTTATGTTCCTGAGGCCATGGTTGGAACTTTGACATTGATCTTGGTTTAGTTTCTTGGTATTGAGTACACTGATCATAAGCTGGATACTTCATGATATTTATATGTTGCATTTGAAGTTGGCATGGATTGATTGGTTATAGGTGCTCATGGAAACTTAGAGATGGTGGTGATGTTGATTTCTCTTGGATTAGAGAAGTATTTGTTGGGACGGTTGATGGTTTCAATAGGAAGTCCGAGGGGCAGTCACCTAATATGGACTTGAGAGGAGATTGTTCTTAGATGAGTCTTGGTTGGAGACTTGGGTATCTTGACGAGCATTCTCATTCCCCACTCTTGGTCTACTCGGCAGTTTGCTACTTGAGAGGTATAGCCCATTATTTCTCTCAGTTGCATTATATTTATGCTTGTCTTTCATGGATATGGATCTTGAGCTATGGTACATGAGTTAGTTCTGGAGGGTTCATTTGAGAGATGGTTTAGCATTAGTTATCTCCATGTGCATATGTTGTTATGCTGGTTGAGTTTGGGAGATGGTTTTATATTGGGCATTTTCCTTGGATTAGGAATGGTTATTCCTCGGTTTAGGAATGGATTTATTGAGTGTGATCTTCTTGTGAGAGGCTTACATACATGAGTAGTTATATGGTATGGTTTGGGTGTTGTTGAGGCTTCTTGTTGGGAATTTTATGGAGGAGATCATACTTGCACAATTTACATCTAGAGGTGTGTGTAGAAGGACATGATACAGGTTATGATTTGCATGGTTTCTCTGGTCTTGGTTATCTTCTTGGATGTTTAGTTTTTCCTACATTGGATTTGAGATTGGTTAGAGATTGTGATCACTAGTTTGTGCTCATGTATGTCATGTGAGAGATGACATGGTTATTTCTTTATCTCTTTCCTCTATTGGTTGTGGTGAACTTGGGAGAGCATTGAAGATTTGTTATGAGAGTTGTTCTTGCAGGATATTAGTTTATGTATTGTGGATGTCCTTGATACTACATGGACTCACTTCTTTGAGATGTGTTGAGTGGATTGGTTATAGATTTGACATTATCTTTTGCAGTGGGAGCTTCTTGGTATATATGTGGCAGGTATTGCTCTTGAGGCTTGTGATTGCAGGTTATAGATTGGATATGTCGGTGATATGAGAATTCACTTGTTATACCTTTGAGTTATGGATAGTTGGATGGGTTTGGCACTTATTGTGGGTGTTATTTCAGCTATGGATATTTTGACAACTATGGATACATGTGATTACCTTTGGATCAGGTTATTTGTGCTTGGAATTTCAGTTGGTACAGGATTTTATGATCTTCTAATGCGACAGGTTGGGTGGTTTTTCTCTTTGGATGGCTTCTATGTATGTCCAGTGGGAGTGGCATAATAGGAGGTGAGATCATTCATGTTCGAGATGTTGGATACTTTGATTTTGTTGCAAGTACCAGGATGGAGCACTTTGTGTATTTTGATCCATGATGGTGGATGTGCTGGGAGGGATTGTTCCCTTGTTCATTTATGTGGCTACAGATTGACCCTATGCAATGTATACAACAAGTGGGAGATTGTTGAGATAGTGGGTGTTGCACACATTGCATAATATTGTTATTTTATTATTTTATTTTTTATTATGTAATGTTGTGCCTAGATGGACTTGCAACATGTAAAGATTCCCATGGAATATTCTTGATGAGTTGTATTGTAACATTGTGAAAATATTTGATGTAATTATTTAATATTGGGGAAAAGAATTAAATGTCCAATATTAAATGTGGGGTTAGTGGGTTAGGTAGCACATGGTTTTAGCACATGGTTTATGTAATACCACTTGGTAGTTTTGTGGGACTTGCTACTATATAAGCAGCCACAAGGGTAGTTGTTGTAGTGTGAGAGAAGAGAGAGTGACAAGGAGAAGACAAAAGGAAAGAGTCGAGCGGGACAAGGCTTGACAGGTTAGCCAAGGGAGCATTTTTGAAGGTTGAAAGCATGGCATGGGATGTGTGGATTCATGCTTGTTCACATAGTTTTCTCGGTTATGGCTATGGCCATGAAGGCTTCCATGGTTGTATGGCAATGGTATTTTTTGCTGAATAATACATGGTGATGGATGCTTTTGGAGGTTGGGTTTTTCCCTCAATGAGGGTTTCCTAGGGTATATCTTGTGTCACATTTTGTGGGTATGTTGTCTATTCTCTTGCATGTGGATTTTAATTCCGTGTTTATTTTAGATCTATTATGGGTTATGTGGAAACGGTTATATTTTTTATTGCCAAGTTTCCTTACACCCATATCGAGTTTTGAAGGTGGTCTTATGAATGTCAGCTTCCATGATGTGAAGTTGATGGTATCCTAACTTAAGGTCAATATTAGAGAACACTATAACTACCTTGATCTGATCAAATAAATCATTGATCCTTGTTAGAGGATACTTGTTCTTTATTATCACCTTGTTCAGTTGTCTATAATCAATGTAAAGGTGCAAAGAACCATCCTTCTTCTTCACAAAGAGCACTAGAGCTCCCCATGGTGATACACTAGTTTGGATACTACCCTTGGCCAAAAGTTCCTCTACCTATAGGTGCAACTCACTTAATTCCTAAGTCATCATTCTATAAGGAGCTCTAGAGATAGGCTCTACTCCTAGAGTGAGGTCAATGCTAAAATCAATATCTCTCTTCGAGGGCATGCCTGGAATCTCACTCAGAAAGACATTTGTATACTCCTATAGAATAGGGTGGTCCAAAGTCTTTCTTGTAGGATCTTCTTCATCTAGCTCACTTACCATAGTAGCAAATATCCAACATCCCTTACAAAAGCTATGCTTCAATTGCATAGCAAAAATCATCTCTAGAGATATAGGCCTCAATATCCCCACAATCTCAACATCCTTCCCTTGGTCATCCTGACACATAATGGTCTTCTTCCTATAGTCTATACTAGCTCTATGAGAGCCAAGCCAATCCATACCTAAGACCACATCATAGGAGCCAAGAGGAATAACTCAAAGGTCAACTAATCTCTCAAACCCTCCTATGCTAAGCCCACACTTATGAACTATGAAATTTGTGGAAACCTTAGCACCTAATGCTAGTTCCACTTGCCAACCCTAATCTTGCTTAACCACTTCTAGCTTACACTTAGCAACTAATATTGGTGAAATAAAAGAATTTGTGGCACCTGAGTCAAACAATACAGAGAGAGGTGTACCTCAAATAGCTCCCACTATCTCAACCATGGTCCCCTGATGGTCTTCTTGACAAAGATCAATTAACACAAAAACCTTATGAGCTCTACTGACATCTCTAATTATAGGCTTAGATGTTGCTAGCCTAGGACCTAAATACATAGGTGCTCACTATGGACAATGAGCTATAATGTGTCCAATCTCCCCACATGTATAACATCCTATGCCTCTGCCAGATTCTCTCCCTATAAGTGGTGCATTCAACCACTAGTGGTTATCCCTACAAGTAAAAGATTGGATACTCTATGTAGGTTGAGTGTGTTGATTTATTTTATTGCACTAAGCATTTTGATTGTTCTTAGAGTTAGAACCACTACCACCACTTTGTGCCTAAGGATATGATCCCTTCTACTACTATGACTATTGAGGCTATTGTTGATACTAATTCCCATTAGGAAAAGGACGCTTCTTGTTCCCACCTAAGTTGTGATTTCCCTTAGATCCTAATGTTGTAGGTGCTACACAAAACCCCCATGCCTAAGGTTGATACTCTACTCAACAAGGATGGCTCAATGTATCACATCCTTGAGGTTTTTAGGGTCAATTACCTTAACACCCCCAACTATATAGTTTTTCAAGCCTCTAATTAAATGTTTTACCAACTATGCTAGGTTGTCAATGAATTTGAAAAAAAGGTATGAGCTCATAGAACTTGCGTTCATACTCTACAATGGCCATATTTTATTGTCTCAGGTTATGAAACTCATCTGCTCTATGTCACTTCCATTCCTCTGGTAGGAATCACTCATGAAAGCTCTCTAAGAATATTTCCCATGTGAAACTATTCATATTTATGCCTAGCTTCTTTTCCTCGATAGTCCAATAAGTGGCTTCAAAGTTTTCTAGGTTGGCAATGGAAAAACTTTCTTTGACATTATTATCAAAGTCCTACATAGAAAAATTCTATCAAGAGGAAAAAGGCACTGTTTGGCTACATATCCTGAACCATGCCCATTAAAGGGCTTGACCTTGGTCCTCATAAGGTCCTTCATTTGAGCAGATACTATGGATCTATGATGATCCCTCCAAGGGCTCCTAGACCTAGGTCTATGCTCATGTCATGCTTGATGTACTCTATCTTGATCATGAATAGGAGGTAGGCAATATATAATAGTTTGCATCATTTGCCTCAAATCCATGTCCTTAGAGTCGGCATGCTACTCTCTATGGCTCTCTTCCTGATGCTCACTAATATGCTCTTCCCTATTCTCTTCCTAAATGGGGCCTTTGTGGATAGACTCATGTACATTGATAGCTCTACCTCATCCACAACCTCTACCATAGCTAAGGCCATGACCTCTAATGGAAGATCTCATCACAGATACCATCCTACAATAATATCCAAGATACAAGATACTAAAACAACCATAAAGCATACTAATAAAAGAAATTATATAAAAGACACATGGTTTTGAAAACAAAATATGTTTTAATGTTCAACTTTTCCTATGTTTAGGTTTAAGTATAATTTTTAGTTTCATGACTAAGTGTTGAAGTATGAAAAATATACAACTAAAAGTTTAAGTTTTGTTTCAATTCAACTAGTTCAAGTTTTAGTTTGATATAGGTACATATAACAGTTTAAAGTTTTTATTTTTGTTCAACTAGTTAACACTAGTGGCATTCCAATATATCTAGAGTTCCCAATGTAGAAACTTGCACTTTAATACCAGATGTAATGCCCCACCAAGGGATCCAAGATAAATAACCTAAAGTTTTACTAAGTTTGCCAACATTTTTTTTTGAAACAAGAAAGAATAACATACACATCAAACACATAGTAGTGGAAGAAATAACATACAATCAACTACAACATACATAACATGTTACATTCCTTAAGGATCCCATGACATTAAATAACATTTAAATTTAATTAATACTAAGTCCATCAAATACCACATCCATATGAAAGAATAATTATAAAGTCCAGTGTCCATTTAAATAATATACATTTTTTTTGAATACCTCTTGGTAAATGAAATTTTGATTGCTCAATTATCCACTATACATTCAGAGGGTATGAAAGGCTTAAAAGAATATACATATGTAGAAATAAAAATACACCATCCCCCCCTTGGATCTATGATACAAAGTACAATAAAAATAAATGAAACCATCCACCATACATGATATATCCATCCATCATAAAAGATATAATCATCCATTATAAAGTATAACCATTCATCAAATGATACATAGACAGAATGATAGTAACTGTAGAGAAGGAAGCTCTAGCCATGGTGACTATGGATGGATCTCAATGGTAAGAGTGAAAAAGAACTATCACTCGACCACATGGAACCTAAATGGACCTGAGCACACTGAGGAGATAGTCTCAAGTCCCAAATAGGATATCAATCCACATATCAAAAGTACTCTCTAAGTCCAGGGAAACCTAAAAGTACTCTAACTCAAGGGTTCCAAGAAAGGTTGACATCTATACCCAAAAGCACACAAGACACATAGGAAACCTACTATGTAAGTGGGAAAGTGTCATCACATGAATCATGCCAGAGTTACCCTAGTAGTCTCTCAAGACCCCAGCCCCCTAGTGATCCATTTGTGGCCACTAGTATCCTCTCATACTAACAAGGCATACTATGGAATGTAGGGTCGCAACCAAGCATTCTTTCTACTCTCATCCTAGTCTATACTAGCACTAAAGGCATGGGCGAGAACATACAAAGACTCTTATTAGGTTCATTTTAATCTCATTTAGTGTAATGTTTTCACTTATTAAACAACTTACAATGAGTTACCTTGGTAGCCACTTAGGGCCCTGGCCCCCATTGCAATCCACTTCCTAACACTAATATAGATTTCCTACTGTAGGCTCATGAAATGAGAAATCATAGAATCATAGTATAATCACTTCAGCCCTATAGAAGTGACTAGAAAATATCATCAAGAAAATCATAATATTCACATTAGTTCTCTATGAGCAACTAGAAAGCATTAAAGATAAATCACAATATCCTTCGATTCTCAATGAGAAACCAGAAAGTGTCCCAACAATACTAATCAATGACTCAAAATGGTTAAATTAGGTATCTCATAGCATAAGTCTCGCTATCCCACAAAGACACTGAAGATAGTAATCAACAATATAAACACACTCAACATAGAGCATACCATCACATACCATGGTTAAGTAAAAGTAATCAAGATCGAGTCAACATGATACCACACTCACAAAACTCCCAAGCCTCTGGTAGATGTCCTAGAACTGGTCAACAATCTAATCAACCCCAAACCTAAAATATAGGCAACATATAGAGATAAGATATAAGTACATGTTTTGGTCATGTCAAATATGAGGTTTCAGCTTTCATTTCAAAGTTTTTTATCAAGAAGACTCTCTTTTACCCTATAGTTATACCATATATATATTTGAACAAAATTAAGGTTTAACCCCTGTAATACTTGAAGTCAACTTGTCTAAAATTTACTAAGGGTAAGTTATTTGTTTGTTTAAATTTGCTAAGTTAAATTCATAGTACTTTCTGATAAGATAATTGTATCTCTACTAAGTCAAAATTCGAATAATCTTCAACAAATTTAAAAAAAGGTCTCCTATTTAGATATTGTTTATAATAAATTAAATTTATTTAAAATGAACAAATATCTATCAATATATCATTTAATTATTTATCATACATTTATTTTAAATTAATTAATATCTTTTAAATAAAATTAATTAATTATTATAAATTTAAAAACTTTTAATAATATTAAGTAATTTATAGTAATTAATTACTAAAAACTTTTATTAGAATTAATTTTAATAACATTAAAAAATAACTTTAAAAAAAATTAAAATGCGTATTTTCTATAAGCTCACTAGCTTATGCAAGGTCATGGCTTCTGTGCTAAAATGTCTTGCTATCACAGGGCCTGCAGTGACAACTATAGTGGACGTTGTCATTGCAGTACCTGTGACAATAGGTGTACATGTTGCAAAGCAATGATAGGGTGGGTTTGGGGTAATTCCCTCCCCCTCCATTTTTAATTAATTTTTTTTTAAAATTTATTTAATAACTTTTTTTAAAAAAAAATGTTTTATTATATGTGCAATATATATATATATAATATTTATTTATTTATTTATTTATTTATTTATATATAAATTAATTTATGTTATAAACTGTGTAATACAATTGTTTTTGAATAGAATATTCTTTAAAAATTCCTTTAAAAAAAAAAAAGAAATCTTAGTCTAGATCTAATAGAGTTACTACAACCAATCGATCGAACTTTGAATGAGGTCTTCAATTTTATTGCACAACCCTACCCCATTCTTTTTTTTTTCCAAACTCAAGATCTACGAAAAGAAATATTATATTGAACATTTATAACTTCCCATACATAGAAGATTTAACACATGCATCAGAGAATCATAATATGATAAATTTTGTCACAAGAATTATTTAGGCATCCATTAAACAGACATGATGAAGGCAGGAAAAATGAGCGTATTAAAATATGCAAAAATACAAGTGACTACCTAGACATTGATGATAATCGCTATGCCCCAAAAAACTATAGAGACAATTTCTCCTCTCAAAACCTTCTCCTTTTTGAAAATTTCTTCCTTCTCCAAAATTCTTGGTGATTTGAAAATGAACCCCCAAGTTGTGATATGGAGTTCTCTCCCTAAAATCGAGGCAATAATTGTGCATTCACCCAAGAGAACACCTTGCTCACAACCCTTAACTCATTATTAACTTTTATTTATCTTTCTTTTATCTTTTCCATGCACATTCATCAATTAATTAAATTACTTTATTTAATTTTTCCTTGACTCTTTTTAAATTAATTTATTAAATTTAATCTCATGCATGCATCATGCCATCATGCAATTTTTAATAAATTAATTTCTTTTTCACTTCTAAATTTATTATTGAACCTTAAATTTGATAACTATTTATTAACTTCAATAATAATATTATTTAGCATTTATTTGAAAATTAACTCTAAATATATTATTATTAAATTAAATAAATATTATCAAGTTTCAAATTTATACTATAACTTTTTATTTTCAAATTTAATTCTCTTATTTAATTAATTTCTAAATTAATTAAATATAATTAAATATAATTAAATATTAAAATATCATAATAATTTTTTGCTAAATTAAATCATTAATTTAATATTTTAGTTAGACTTAATTAATAGAAAATTCACCAAAGACTCAAAGTAAAATATGAAAACCCATCATAGAAAAACACATACAAAACCAAACTAAAGGGTTATAATCATGAATTAACATCATCTGACACATTTGGAGGGTACTTAACTCACATACTTGTCCAAATTTTCAATTAGGACAAATGGCTTAAAGGTTTAGGATTTGGCCTTAGGAATTTATCTCCCCTCTCTTACCATTGAGATAATGCGATAAGGTACGATCATCCTGACAATTTAGGAAAGTCGATACTCAATACCTACAACCTGCATAAGATCCATGCATGTACATACACAATATATACTAAGTTAAACATGCAATGGCATGAAGTGATGCATCATTTTGATCCCAACTAGCAGGTAACTATGACTCCCTCCCTTAACCACATCAAAAATGCCACACATAAAGAAAACAAATACACACACCATACACATGCAGTATTGGGTAAGTATCCATAAGAAAACACATATAATGATCCATATAACTAAACATCATCAAAAACTAAAAAGCATTGTAATAATCATCATGCACACATGAAGTATATAGTACCAAGTAATCTCATCATATATCAACTAAATCTGAAACAATATCTGATAATCTCAAGATAATGCTACTAATCATCAAACATAAAACTAGCCTAAAAGAGTTTGTCAATGATAGCAAAAATGTAAACTAGGAAAATGTAAATTAGGGGCAAGCACTACATTGAATAAGTTTACTTAGAGAGACATCAAAGGGCTCTACATTAGAGTTATCATTTTATTTGTAGCTTTGTCATTCATGAAATATAGTCACAAACATAATTATTACTAATGGAAAGATTTTTTATGTAATCCTATTGGATAATTCAATGGATACATTTAAGTAGCCCTTGTTTTGAGAATTAAAATCATGTTTAGAGTTTCACTAATCAGATAGGAGTTCAACTTTTTAAAGGATGGATGATAAATTTGTTTGGATGTCTTAAACCCATAAGAAACTAAGTTCTTATTAAAATCCAAAGAGTATATGTGAACAAGATTAAAATAAAAACACTTGCAACTCAATGATAGAATGGTAGCACCATAATATAGCAATAATAGACCCACAAACTCTTATACACAACCCATATCCATAATTGCATTAAAAGAGGCATGTAATAACATTTTGTATAACAAGGTGTAATCCTTAAACTCATTGAATTTGTTGTATGTTCATTATAAGCCAAGTGTATAGGTTATACATTGTTTACAATGTATCTAACAAGCTAGTAGCTTTCTCTACCATTCAACCCTTTCCCAAAAATGGAAATGACCTACTAGTTGTAGATATGCATTAACATGACGTAAATTTATAAGAGGACCAATTCACTCAATTGTTCTATAAGGCTATGAGCAATTTGGCATTTCAAGAAAAGGATCCTAGGATAATACAAA
The DNA here is from genome assembly GCA_028749045.1 of Cupressus sempervirens. Lineage (NCBI taxonomy): Eukaryota > Viridiplantae > Streptophyta > Pinopsida > Cupressales > Cupressaceae > Cupressus > Cupressus sempervirens. Next base: position 793,857,090 of record CM053793.1, read on the forward strand.
TGAGAATTATGCCATTTTCTACAATAAAGAGAAGGTATTGGTAGGGTTATTCTATATCCTTAGTCAAAATAAATTGAGACTACACACAATTTCTAAATAGTGTATCACATAACCTAGTCTACATATCGCCCTAGGATGAAGATTGTGTAAGAAACTAAGGAGATGAAATGAAAAATGCATGAATTTCTATAGAAAGGGTTTGAATAATATCTCATCAATAACTACTTACTATATTAGGTGTACTTACTATATTTTATTAGGTGTACTGAATTTCTATTAGTGCTTTCTATATTTTTTGCTTATGGTGTACTTACTAGATGTATTTATCATGAGTTGATACTCATTATTGGATCTTAATTATTGTAGGTGGTCGATGTTTATTTATGAAAATTATTTATTTGTTGGCTATTATTCTTTTGACACTTACCATTTGATTTGGAAGTGGTTTCATTTCAATGTTGTATATATTTGATTTTAATACTTGATTTATATTTGGTATATTTTGTTAACTTTTCTATGTAGTGTTGTTAATGGTTGAGTGTCTGTTCAACTTTGGTTATCTTTCCTTATCAATAATATGTGTCCCCTTGTGGTAGATTTGTCTATTAGGATTCCTTTCCTAGGATTGATTTTATGGTTTCATGTATATGGATTGTACATTATATCCCTTACATTAAAAGAGTGGGAGTCTAATTAGATGACCATGTAGTCGAGAGGTAATGACTTCTTACCATTTGGGTCCTCTAAGGATTGACACCAATATTGGATGTTCATTGATGTAATTGTACCTTTATCATTTTTGTTCTTATCTTGAAGACTTATATTCAGTGGATGCATATATGTATCATGTATCTTATATTATGAGATCCTACAACATGTGGTGTTGTATTTTGATGTACATGAATTTATTATTGCATACCCCACAACATGTGTAGTAGATGTTGTTATTTGGACACTCTTTATCATATCAATTACATTTATGTATTTTCTTATGAGATTTTGTATTTGTTACTCATTTACGATTGTGGACATTTTTCTTGAGATTAAAAGTAATTAATAAAACCTTCTTAAATGTGATTCAACACAAAGAAACCCTAGAGAAATGGGAACTATACTTTTAATTACTTATGTGTAATTGATGTATATGTGTATATTGTTTCCTTGTTTTTATCTTATGTCGTTTAAAATTTAAAAATATATTTCATTAAAAATTGTAACATAGTAGTTTCATTTCTCTAGGGTTCCCAAGTGGAGCATTACACCTAGCTTATAAATTTGTGAAGAAAGGTCTAAAGCTAAAACTAGGTGAGCTTATGCTGAAAGAATTTGAAGACAATATGTTGATGATTTGGGTTGCAAAGACCAATACATGCAAATTTGGTTCTCTATGGGTATATTTATTTTTATATCTTCAAAATTAATTTCCCACTATTGGTAATGTGGACTAGGATGTTAAGAGGCCTATTATTTATCAAAATAATGAATTTATCAATGCTCTTAGTGATAACTTGGAAAGGGTGATGGATGAATATTTTAAACAATTCAAGGATATAATGCAAGAAAAGGTTCCAAATTCTCTCATAATAGTTGAACAATATAGGGATGATATATATTTCTCGGTAGACATTGGCAACACATTGATCAAAGAAGTGGAATTAAGAACTACTTGGTTGGAGCCCATGGAATATGAAATGGAAATTGACTGAGTAACTAGGTCAATAAAGGATTTATTAAATAAATTCAAGGATTTGAAAGCCAAAATTTTTAGTACTTATGAGTGATCAAAAAAGAATTAATATGGAAATTTTTGTAACTAAGTTGGTTAAGAAATCAAAGAAATTGATTGATAAGATAGAAGGTCAATTCAATGGAGAAGAAGAAACAAGGAAGTTGGTTGATGTAGCAACTGAGAGAAATGAAGAAGATAATGACAATGAAGCTAGAGAAGAGATTGATATGGAAGTAACTGATCCTAAGAGAGGAAAAATAAAAAAATCTTATACACCTCTGATTCCTAAGATGCTTGGTTTAGGACTAGGGTTGCTACCCCACCTACCAAGAAAGAAGACATAAAAATTCTCAAACATGTGCAATCACAAACTAAAACTTAACAAAAGTGAAAGGATGGTCTGTTAGAAATAGATAATAGTGAGGGGGGGTGAATTAGTATTCTACAATATTTTTTCCCACAACTAAATATTGTTAATTACTTTATAACTTGCATATGAAATTAAACCAACAATATTGAATAGTAAATATAACCATACACATAAATAACTTATAATACCATTATCTATTAACTAGGGAAACCTTGGCCAAGGGAAAACCCCGATGGGGATTCAAATTCCACAAGATGATTCACTAAAAAAAGGATCATGTTAAGGATATTGACCCTGTTAGGAGTCTATGAAGTACATATAGTGTCTTAAGTCTTTGTTAGAGGACTAGGCCTTGTTAGAAGCCTCAACCCTATTAGGAGTTGGTAGCTCAAATATAATGTATGGAAGAGAAGCCCACTCCTTAACATGTAGTTATACAATAAAATTCTTAAAGAATAGATATAAATATAATATTTTATTACTATTTTAACTCACCCTTTCTCTGACCATACATCAAATCTCACATAACATAAGGCTCATATATCTTTCAAGCTATATGTAAAATAATTTACATATCATACAACTTCCATATCTAGAAAACCTATTATGCAAGATAAGATCTTTACTTATACCTCTCACATTCATAATTCTCTACTTAGTTAGCCTTCATGTCTTCACACACTTGATATAATATAAAATAACTTATGGATTGATATCCAAAAAGTTGGCTCATCATGACTTACTAATTATTTTGTCACTGAAATAATTCCTTAAGTCATACATCTCATAAATATGCTTTGTTTTTCCTTGTCAAATACTCATATTGGTATTTCAACTATAACTTGCACCATATTGTCCATACACATCTGCACATTGGAATAGGTCATCATGACACTATCATAGAGCTATACTCAACTATGCATAAGGTAACTCAAAATGATTCTTTCATGCATATCACATATGTTTCTATACTACTGCAAACTATCTAACACCTAGAAAATTTTCTAACTCTAAATGCATAAATAAACTATCAAATACATGTTGCCATAAATGACAACTATCAAGAAATTTAACTGACCATATTGCTAACATGATCAATCATCCACCAACCAATAGAAAAATATGAGAAGAAGGTTAGTTATTGATGAAGATAGTGAAAAAATTGAGCCTGATAATATAAGTCAACTCAAAGTAGCAAGGAATAAAGTACCCAAGATAATTGATGAAATTATAGATTCAATAAGGGAAACTTTAGGATTAGCTGCATTTAGACATTTAAAGTATCCCATGTTGAATGAGGAGGGTAAATTTAAACTTGAAGAAGCCATTATTGATATGATGTATAGGTTCAAGCATGTACCCATTGAACTTTCTAACATGATTCCAAAATATTTGTGTAACAAGATTGTTACTAGATGGAGATATGAAATAGACCCTAAGAGAACAATGAAAGAAAGTACATGTGCAATATTTATGCCACACTTTTTAGTACTAGAGTGAATCATGGAGTTAAAAAATACTAGGATATGTTCATGCATAAGCATAAAGCATTGAAGTTATTAACTAGGAGGATTTGAGAATTTAATGAAGCTAGTATCAAGGTGTTAAAATGAATATTTAGTATAGAGAACATCAAGGAGACAATCCATGAATCTAACACTAAGCCAACACAATATATTGAACTTGATAATAGAGAAGATTATGTTGAAAATATATCTACTCAAAATATTATTAATGGCATACCTAAAATGGTAAAGGACATAGAAGAAAAATTGTTAATTGAAAAAATGATAGGAGAATACCTAGATGAATAATTTAATGAAGATTGGGATGTCATGGATACTACCCAGAAAATCATGAAGATCAGCCAAATGCCAAGTTATCCACTATGAATGTACCCAAAAATTCACCTGTCATTGAACAAATTCAAGATTATGAAGTACCTGAAACACCAATAGAAACATGAACTATAAATATAAATGTGAATGATTCTTGTTATTCTTTATCCAGTATTATTGATATGGATGTAGAAAACACCAACAAATAGAAAACCAAGCATCAAGGTGAAACAAGAAAAGATGAAGGAACAAATGATAAAAATAACCTACTAGAGAAAATGTTGGAAATGTTCAAAATGAAGGAGGTGACGATACAAACACTATAGATACATGTTCTATTACAACTAGCACAAGGCCAAATGGTCAAGGACCTTAGCCTAAGGGAATAAAGGCACAAGATCAAAAAATTGAAAATGAGAAACAAAAGGATAAGCAAACTCAAGAGCAACCTCAAGTACAAATCAAGAAGAATACACAAAGAGAATCCCCTAAGTAAAAGAAAGATTTAGAAAAGAAGAAGACTAATGTATAAACAAAAACTAAGTAGGAGCAAAAAGTTTTGATGCCACCCAATGTGTCCTCAAGAACTAGCTCAAATACTTTTAAAGGAAAGAAGAAGAAGAAGAAGAAGTCTATATGAGATCATATCACATTAAAGTAATTGTGATTCCTAAGTGTGACCCTCACAAGCTTGTTCCTAGAGAATTAAAAGGAATATTGTGAATTATGGACAATGAAAGATGAACAAGATAAACTCAGAAAATATGTAAATAACAAACAAGTGTTGATAGATATCAAGTTTATTCTATTACAAATTGCACCCACCATACCTTTAGATGGAAAATACCTATTTCTTGATTAATTTGGATTCATTTTAGAGAAGGTAAATGCACTAGATATATATGCCCAAGAAAAGTTAATGGACTGAACAAAAAATAAGTTAGAGCACAAGGTAATGGAAAAGGTTGCACAATCAATTCCTATCCAAAAAGTGAAATTATAATCTATTGTTACCAAATTGGAGGAGATGAAAAAGTTAGTTATTAACTTATTTTATAAATTATGTAACATTTCATATTTTATAGAGGACATCAAGGAAGAATTGTAGAAAATTGACGAAGATCACAAAAAATAGTGTAGATCATTTACTAGCTCACTTGAGTTCTTTCCAAGTTCATTGTTCAAGAGTTACACTTTTTAGGTGTTCAAAATAAATTGAGAGAATAAGAAGAAAATATTAGAGAATAATTTAATGAAATCCAATCTATGGTACTACCTCACATTGAGGTTAAGAAAATACATGTGAAGAAGGCCAAAGATATAATTGCTACAGTTGAGTTATATGTTATTGAACACATGTTAGATCTTTATGCACAACTACATGTTGTGAAAATTGCATGTCAAGCTCACAAGGATGCCTAAAACTCTTCCTTAGACATTATCAAGAATTCCTAGAAGTATTTATTTGGAAAATTGTGAGTATATTATGTACACCATTTTTATTTTTGAGGCTACTTTTTGACATCATTGTCAAAAAAGGGGGATAAATATCTATGTTGATAGGGGGAGTTAGATATGGCTATTAGGAGATATAATTACTTAAAACTTAATGCAATGCTTACAAAAATAGATTTTGAAAAAAAAAGGTTTGGAAAAAAATATATACATGGTGAGCCAAGGAGTAAAGAATCTACTAAAGAATAGAATTACCATGCAACAACAAAGGAAGAATTAGTGACATCAATAATAGAAGGTGATATATCTTTACCAAGTATAAAGAAGATCTAAATAACCAAAGTGGCATTTTGATTAGATCACTATTGTTACTTTCTCACCATTATAGTAGAAAATCTCCTAACCGAATGGACTTGATGGATCTTTGTTGTAACTCTCTTAATAGAGTGAAAACTTGAAGAGTGTTGCAAAATCCTTGTAAAAGGTAGACTTGTTGGTATCTCTAAACATTATTATTTATTGGTGTCAAACACTTATTCATTTACAAGGAAGATTTAGATGGTCATCATTATGACCAAGATACTCTATATAGGCCAAGTCATGTACATAAGTAAGTATGTACCTAGCTCTATAGGAGTCAAGTAAGTTTTTTGGTCACAAAGTATTTTAGTATATGAACTGAGAGATTCATCAAGAACCAATAATTTTTTGAGAATACATGTTCCAAGTGACTAAGTGTGTACTAAGAATAGTGAAGGTTGAGCAATAGCAATGCTGAGCATAAGGAAAGAATAAAGGTCAGGCTACATAGAGTTTACGTGAAAGTGAAGAATGGAATAGAGCTTTAGGCAAAATGATTATCAGGGTGACTTGGAAGGGAAATTTAAGTTTTGAAGAGGTTTTTATAGAAAATTTAAGAATACTAAAGGTTTTTATAGAACATTTACACATTGTGGATCATTGATTCCTATGTTGTGTGTTTGATGATCAAAATGAAGAGGGAAAACATAGAATCATCTAGAAAACTCTTTACAGATATCTTTACTACTCAAATGATAGAATTTGAGAACAATGACTCTCATTAAAATTTCAATTAGTGGATCAGAAATATTTATATTTTATTTTATATCTAGAAATACTTTGTTGGTATTGGTAATATTGTATGGGAAGCAAGACAAACAAGTGACAAAGAAGATTGATGAGTATATTACTCAATTGGATAATACAATGGATGCTTATTTTGATGAATTTAAGCAAAGGATGAAAAGAAGAATGAGGATTCCTAAAGAATTGCTTACAAGGTACTACAATGACATATTTTTTCTTGTTGACATGGACAACACTTTTGTATAAGCAGTTAAGCCAAGGAAGGCTTAGTCACAAAGTTTTCAATATTATATAGAAAGTGATGTTGTAAGTGCAAATATTGAGGCACTATTGAAAGATAAGATAGACATCTAGGCTAAATCTTTTGGTAGATATGAGGAATCCAAAGTAAGAAAAAATGTGAATATCAATATAGCTTCCAAAGAGAAGAAAAGAAATAAAATGATTGAAGATCTAAAAGCTAAGATGGGTACCTTAGGAAAGGGAAAGGAACCATTGAAAATTACACAAGATATTGGTGAAGATGAAGAACAAGACAATGGTGATAACAAAGAAGAAGAAGAATGTGACAAGGTAAATCCCTAGTTGTTGTCATGCCACCAAGGAAGAAGGCTCAAGGAACATAGGAGAAGATGATAGTGACACCTCCACCACCAAACAAGCCAAGAAAAATTATTGTTTCTAGTGTCATGTAGTTTCCAAAGTAGAAGGTAGTAGAGACTACTGAGCCTAGTGCCCCCAGAACTAGAAGAAGGAGATTGGTCAGAGGATCATGTATCAGGTAGATAATAACTATTGATGAGGTATGTGAAACCTTGAGAAGATCTATAGGATCATCTAGTTTTAGATATATGTCATATATGAAACACTAGATAATGATGATAGAAATAAAGTTGAGGAGGCTATGGTAGAAATGATTGTAAATTAAGAAAATAAATCCTAGTGTAATAGAGAAGAAGATACCCAAAGATCTTTATGATAGACTAGAAAGAAGATGGTAGTAGGTTGAAATAGTAAAGAAATAGATAAGAATTGACACATTAGTTAGATTTATACCTGATCTTTCATAGGATCAATAAGACATTATTTTTGGAATAATATAGCACTAGATTTCTTCCTAAATATGGAATTTTTTTTATATTACAAACTAAAGAGGAAGATATACAACAAGTGATTTTCTATGGAAGAGCATTTTTGGTCTAACTAAAAAGAAGGTAGAGACTATAAACATTAATGATGAATATAGTAGTGGAGAAAGATTAGGTGTGTTGAGTCCACAAGGTAGCATGTCTCCTATACATGCTAACATCCCGAATACTGCAAAAGCTGAGAATTCAAGGGTCACCAACATAGAGGTAGATGGTGAAGATAGAGAAACAAATGTAAGTGATTATATTGTTTCAGTGCCTGATATTGAGTAAGAAAAAGAATCAAATAAAGATGAACTAATTGCAACTATTATTTTCTCAAGTATAGGTGCACAAATACAACCAAGTCATCACACCCCCTCACCAACTTCAAAAGCAATTTTGAGTAGTAGCACTCCTTCACTTAGTAGAAAAGGAAAAGAAATAAAAGATGTTTCATTAGATATTGATGTTAGTCTAGATGAAATTATTGAGATTCCATAGTTGGATATAGAAAATCTCACCTTGGAGAAAACTATTTTTCTACAAGAAATTTTGATGAATAAGAAGAGACAAGAAGAGATCAAAAGAGAGCACAAGTAGGAACAGGTACTACACAATGTAAATCATGTTTTTGTTGATGCTTTTGACATTCAAAATTTTAAAGAAGATGCACCAATCATAAACTAGCTTGTAAATATAGTTGACCAAGTGAATGCTAGAAATATGGAGTCATATGAGAAGTTAATGGATTGGTCAGCAAGAAGATTTGAAACCAAGGTTGGGGACAAAGTTTACATAACTATTGCTGAGAAGAAAGTGCTACTATAAGAGAAAGAATGGTTTATGATTTAATTGATTCAAAAGGTACAACATTTCTACACAATTTTGTAAGATGTTCTAAGACTTACTCACAATATTTTGAAAAAAATAAATTCAATTCAAGATGAGATGAAGGCATCCAGTAGAATTATGTTAGAGTTAGCGGGATCAAGCATTGATCATTACAATAATCTACTAAATGGTCAAGGCACATTGGTCGAGCTTCAAGTAGCTAACAATAATATGAGATCCAAATTGATCTCTATTCAAGCAATGATGATACCTCATTTGGAGGTCATGTAGAGAGAGATGAAAAAAACCTAGGATCTTATTATAGAAGACCACAATTTATTAGTGGTTGATAGTTTAATTGATTTGGTTGCAAGACTTCACTTGCAAAATCACATTTTGGAGGTAGAAAGAATCACATGGTATCATGCACTATCCATGATTACCACAATTCACAAGGAATTCATTAGAACATATGGATTACTTCCATCCATTCAATGCCAAAAAAAGTGACATCTAGTATTCAAAAAAAAGGGGAAATGAGATATGTGTATAAGGAAAGAAATTTAAAGATGGGAAAATAAAATTGAAGAGAGACAGAGTAATGTGATGAGAACAAGATGCAAAAGAAAGGTAAAAGAAGAAGTAAAAGTGTACTACATGTATAGATTTTAATAAAGGAGAAATAGTTATGTTATTCATTTTTGTATTTATTTTTATTGTTCATAAGTCACATGACTTAGGGGGAGAGATTGGTATCAAATTGTATTGTATAGATGTAAATATGCCAAAAGTGGTGTAAATATGACAAGACATTTTTTCCACTAATGTCAAAGGGGGAGATTGTTGGTATTTATAACTATTGTTATCTATTAGTGTCAACCACTTAGTTATTTACAAGGAAGAGTCAGACGATCATCACTATTATTGAACTAATCTATATAGGTCAATTCATGTACATAAGTATGTACCTAGCTCTATAGGAGTCGAGTAAGTTTTTGGGTCATAGAGAATTTTTGTATACAAATTGAGCAAGTCATTAGTGATTGAGAAAGTTTTGAGAATAGATGTGCTAAGTTACTTAGTGTGTACCAAGCACAATGAAGATTGAGCAACAACAATGTTGAGCATTAGGAAATAGTAAAGGCTAAGCTATCCAGAGTTTACATGAAAGTTAGGAATGGATTAGAGTTTTAGGAAAATTATTATCACACTAACTTGGAAGGGATATTTAAGTTTTCAAGAGGTTGTTATAGAAAATTTCATATTGTTAGAGGTTGTTACAAAACATTTACTCATTGTGGATCATTGATCCCTATGTTGTGTGTTCAATGATCAGGATGAAGAAGCAAAACATGGAATCATATAGAATTTTTTTATGAAGATATTTATATAGTGATGATCTTAACATAAATCATATACTAGTAGAGAAGGAGATGAAAAAGAGTTTATGTGTGAACATGAAGCTATTGATACAAAAGGATTGAGATTTGTTTAGAAGTCATTGAAGGGTTCTATTACGATCTAATAGATTGAGTGGCCTAGTCATTGCAGTGAAGTGAAAGGGAAAGACAAGCATATTAGATTAGAGGAGAGAATTAGTTGGCATGGAGTAGACTCAAAATCATCTTATAGAGAAAACTAAGAGTCAGGTCCTAAATCTATTTTACAAAATTGAATCAGGGTAAATCTCTTAACAAAGTGGTCTTAACAGATCTTTTAAATCTCCTAACAATGTCCTTACTTTGTTGTAAGTGTTAAATCGTCTAATAAGGTGAGACCTAACAATATCTTAAGCTTTTAATAGGATAAATCCTCCATAGGGTAGATCATATTTTATGGTCAAACATTGTAACCATAATTGGTTAACTTTATACTATAGTAGTGAAGATTTGCACACATCATCCCCATCCTAGTTTTACCTTCATCTTGGAGGGTTTCTGGGTAACAAATATTGTGTTATGTGTTTTACTTTAATGCATGTGATTGATCAAACTTATATGTTACAATAGATTTACATTACTAGTTTTGCATGCACAAGTTATTGATAGATGTGAATGAATTGGCGAAAAGTGAAAAGTGTTTTAGATTATGATTCACCCCACTCTCTCATTATCTAGTTTATCTTGTTTACTCCTCCATCAATCAATAGACTTTAGTAAGTTTTTTTTATTACTCATAGAAAAGTAAGTCACCAAAAGTGACATTATTATATGCCCAAATAGGAAACCTTTATGTTGCAGTAGTGAAGAATTTGTGGGTGACACCCTCATTGTAGGTTTCCTCTAACCAATGATTTCTATATTACCAAATCATTCTACCAATTATGTTAATTTGATGGTGTGTTTATGTGTTTCAAATGAATTAGATTAGATATGTTTACTTTAATTTTAGTAAATGCGATTATGGATATGTATGCAAATGTTAATTAGTTATAGGAGAGAAAGAGATTGTTCAAGGTCAAAAGTTTTGGAAGGTATTGACTTAGCCCCCCTTCCACACCTCCCCACCCTCTGAAATCCTACCTTTTCCCTAAACTCCAAACTCCTAGAAGTGATATATACTTTATTTCTGATCATTAGAGCGTTGCAAGCCTTATCCAACAAATGTTTCTTTTTCCTTTTCCACGTTTTGAAGCTGACTCTTTTCAGAATTGATTGTAAAATCCATATAAAAGGGGTATTTCTCCATTCATTTTTATATCCATATTTCATGAGAATTCCTAAAATAAAGCTACTATGAATTCAAGGAGTTAAAGAGAAATAAATCATTCACTGAAGTCATTCAACATCCATCAACCATAAATTCATTTATTTCCATAGATCTAGATAATTTCTCCATAGGAGATAAAGACAACTTTTTTATCAAGGAGGTCTAGATCTACATTTATCCATCAAGTGTTCTTCTTCAAGTAAATGTTTTGGAAAACTACAAAATTTTACATTCAAGGGTTTGGTTACATGATTTGCTACTGGGTTTTTGTGGAGTCCAAGCTATTGCATCAACACTTATGATTGTCTCCAAAGTGGGAAAAACATCATTGAGGTATATGGTAATTTTTTTAGATCTATATTACATTTCCTCATGTTTTCTCAATTTGATTTCAAGGTTAATTCCTAGATAAGGGATTGACTAAGGAAAACCCACTCCCTCTAGTAATTTCCCCTTATTTATTGTATGGAGGTACAAAGTTATGGAGTTTTAGATTAGGAATTACGTATGTGAAGATATGATATTTATCATAGTCCTGAGACCTCTAGATTTTTTCCTCTAAACAATGAGTCACCTCAATTCAACCTCTTCCTCTAACTATGATATTCCTTAATCAAAAGATGTATCCTTTAGGTTTTTTGGTACCATTATTCTTGTACTTTTAGTATATTCTGATCATGTTTCTAGAGATCTAAAGTTTCTTCTTCTACTAAGCCTCAAGCTAAATATATTACTTCTCTCTTCTACTTACATTCATAGATTAGATCCCTTTCTTTAATATCATTTAAGACTCCTCCTTATGGAAATTAAGAACCATCCAAAACTCTAGAATAAATGAAATTGTATCTTATCATATACTAATCACATTTCATTTGTTAGAAGGTTTTGGATCCTCCTACATGTGACCTATAATTTGGTGAGTAATCTAACCTAACATTGTTAACCATTTTATATGATATAGACATCAAGGGACCAATCTTTGATACCAATTATTAAATAGGATAAATAATTGAGAGGAGGGTGAAACAATTATTCCTAGACACTTGTAATTTTTTTTGACTATCCATTAATTATTAACAACCATCAAGCAATACTAAACAAGTTTTTGTTAAAAAATACAAAATAACCATATGAAAGATAAGAATGAATGCACAAGAAGAGAAAAAAATACAATATCAGAATCTAAATTGAAAACCTAAGTTGGGAAAAACCATAGAGAATCTAATTCTCATGAAATGAAACACCTATTAAGGTGGCATTGATTATGGTATTTTTCACAACAAGGATAACTTCTTGAAATAAGCACTATAATAAAGGGGTGTTGTTAATAGGTTTCACTTTTAGAGTGGAAAATTCCTATAAATATAATAGGTCTCATTATTGAAAGGTATATGAAGGATGAAAGTTGAATTGACATACATTATAGTTTTTGTTGTTGATATTGTGCAATTACAACCTTTCATTTCCTAAAACACCTCAAATTAACTATCGTAGTAAGTTTTCAAAATATCAAAGACATCTAAATGATCACTAAATAGCCAAAACAATCACTAGAACCCAGTAAATTATCAACAAGTGCACCCATAAATTGAACTAACAACACATATTTAGAATTACTAGGGAGTATGAAATATTGACATTCTAGTATATTCATTACAATGAAAATATTTATCAAAATAACATTTACCAATATTCCACAAAATATACCAAAATTTTTAAGTCCTTTCAACAACCAATTGATACCACTAAAGTGATGGTATGGATGTTTTGACATCACTAACAATTAATGTGAGAACCATAATGTCAAGTCTAACAACATCTTCCTTTTGTGAATTATTTTTAGGAATCATACCACCATTTCTATTTTCTATTATAGATTAAACTATTTAGACAACATTATGAAAGAAATGGTTGAGCCAAAAAAACCTAGGCGATAATTCCACCATCTTCCACTAGTGGCTTATATTTACGTTGTACAATTTTCATATGTCTCTTTGTGATCCTCATTTTATGTTTTTGTGTAAGTCATTGCCTCATCAAACCTTCGTGTAGCTAATACCATGGACACCCTAGGCCTTAGTATAAAATGATGTCTTAAAAACCTTTCCTTAAAATCTATATCCTAAGAACCTTATCTAAACTCTAGGTCTATAAAACAAGGAGGTGTAAGAAAAATAAATTCCCCACCTTCAAAAGTTAAAAGTAAGGCCAAAACAAAAGCTAAGTTAAAATTCCACCTAATTGATTCTGACATATAATTAAATTGAGGAGACTAGCACACTACATATGTTTACTAGGTTGGCCATTGAATTTGAAAAAGAAAATAACCTTAAAGAGGGATTTGATTTTGATAATGTAGATGAAACTAAAAAATAGGTCAAAGGAAAATAGTATCATAGAGGATGAGACCCTCTCAACTTCTGCAAGCAACCCCTCCCATATTTTTGCAAGTGCTAAATTTGATTCTTGTGATCCCACCTTAGTTTTAGGGAAGGTCAAAATAATTACTATGATTACTAAAAAATCCAAAGCTTTGGTAGAGGGGGATTGTAGAAATTTTTTCTTAGTATAGAAAGAAGTTAGTAATATGAAAAAAAATGGTGAATATGGAGGAGAGACTTTATAATATTTCCCACTTTTCCTTCAAGGTCTTGTATAGTTTAGCCACCACTCTATAATTGCTACAAATAGACACTTCTATTGTAGATGATGAAGAAGCCAACTACAAGGAGCTATTAAGTTCAGTATGGAAGATTGGGCTATAATAATTCGAACAAAGGAATGCAAGAAGAAGAAAGACTAGGGAGGTGTTTCTTTTTATTACACTATACTTAGGAGTGTCTTCTCAGGATTTTTTATATTTTGTTCAAACTTATATCATGTTACACTACTTTTATTTTTATGTTAGTCTAGTATGACTCTCCCTAGTCTATGGTTAAGAGTTCTAATATTGTGATTTTTATTTTGATAGACACTAGTATTAGTCTAGTTGTTTTACTAATAGCTACTAATATCTAGATTTAATAGCTATGTTCAATGCTAATGATACATTTCTTAGTTTCTAGGGTAAGGTTGATATAATGGGTCCTATTGGTCATTTTTTGCATGATATTCTATATATGAAAAAGTTAGGATGTTTATTTTGTAATTCCCTATATTGTTGATGTAAGGCTAATGTTTTCCACCCTAAGCCTTTTTGAAAAGGATATCACCATTATTTTACAAATTTTTTACATTAAATTTTTATTTTTTTCAATTATTATTATTTTTGTTAATGGATCATAAATGATCTAATACAGATAGATAACTTGAATAGACTTAAAGATGGTAAATCTTATGTTATTTAACTATAGAAATTATTAAAATGTTATATCATTTGATGTATATGAATTAATTTAATATTCAATTTCTATTATATATCATTATTTTTCTGAAATGTTTTTTCTCCAAAAGCATTAAGTGTTAACTAGAAAAAATGAACTAATCTTTTGTTCTTTAAGATCATAATAACTTTTATATTTACAAATTCCATGAAAAATGTGAATATTACAAATTTTTACAACTCCATATACATATTAAAAATATAAATTAAAAATAAGCATGCCCCTTTTGTAGATGGTGCCCCCAAGATCATCTGACTATTACTAAGAAGAGTACAACACTCATTTTATCCCATTCTTTTATAAGAATACACAATTATCTTAATATAAAATATTATTCAAAATTCAAAATATTCTATGCTTCCACACTATGAACTAATGCTAAAACTATGGGGCAAAGAAATACAATATGCAAGAATAATGTCACAACACAATTGTATCAACTATATAGACTTAATATCCCACGTACAGATTTGATTTAAGAAATATTTATTATAGTGATGTTTATTTTGTTCTCGCATCTAGAATTGTTTCTTTGTTTATGTTATGTGTTTAATATGGCAATAAGCGGAGCACCCTTCATCACAATGAGTCACCTCAAGTCAATTTCTTCCTCTAATTTTGATATTTCTTTAATCAAAACATTTATCCTTTAGGTTTTTGGGTGCCATTGTTCTTCTAGTTTCAATATATTTTGATAATGTTTCTATAGATCTAAAGTTTCTTCTTCTACTAAGCCTCAAGTAGAATATATTACTTCTTTATTCTGTTTATATTGATAGATTAGATCCCTTTTGTTCATATCATTTAAGACTCCTCCTTAGGGAAATGAAGAACCATCCAAAACCCTACAATAAATGAAAATGCATCTTATCTTGTACTAATCACATTTCATTTGTTACAAGGTTTTGGATCCTCCTACATGTAACCTATAATTTGGTGAGTGATCTAACCTAACATTGTTAACCATTTTATATGATAAAAACACCAAGGGAAAAATCTTTGATACCAATTATTGAATGGGATAAATAACTGAGAGGATGGTGAAATAATTATTCCTAGACACTAGGCAAAAGCCTGCAACACAATAGTAACTTGCGAGCCTCTCATGTGGGAGGTCTTGGGTTTGAATCTACCTTCACTTAATATATAATAATAATTAATCTAGGCTTGGGTTGTTTACTGATCAAAAATAAAAAATATTCCTATAGACTTGTAAAAAAACTTTTGATCATCCATTAATTAGTAACATTCATCAACCAATACTAAATATACTTTTGTTAAAGAATAGAAAATCACCATATGAAAGATAAGAATGGAAGCATCGGAAGAGCGAAAAAATTAATACTAGGATTTAAATGGAAAACCCAAGTCGGGAAAAATAATAGAGAATCTAATTCTCATGAAATGAAAAACACCTATTAAGGTGGCATCGATAATGGCATTTTTCACAACATGGATAACTTATTGAAATAAGCACTGTAATAGAGTGGTGTTATTAATAGGTATCACTTTTAGAGTGGATAATTCCTATAAATATAATAGGTCTCATTGTTGAAAGGTATATGAAGGATGAAAGTTGAATTGACATAGAGTATAGTTATTATTGTTGATCTTGTCCAATTACAACCTTCCATTGCTTAAAACACCTCTAGTTAACTACCTTAGTAAGTTTTCAAGATATCAAAGACATCTGAACGATCACTAAATAACCAGAACAATCACTAGAAACTAGTAAAGTACTAATAAGTGTATCTATAAATTGAACTAAGCACACATATTTAGAAGTACTAGGGAGTATAAAATATTAGCATTCTAGGACATTCACGTATAGTGAAATTTGATTATCAAAACAACCTTTACCAATGGTTCACAAAATTTGCCAAAAACATTAAACCCTTTCAACAACCAATTGATACCATTGAAGGGATGGTATGGATGTTTTTCCATCAATGAGAATTAATGTGAGAACCATAAATTTAGGTCTGACAACATCTCCAATTTGTTATTTTTTTATGAATCATACCACCATTTTTATTTTTTAATATAGATTACATGATTTAGAGAGTATTATAAAAGAAATGGTTGAACCAAAAAACCTAGACGATAATTCCACCATCTTACTAGTGGCTTATATTCATTTGTACCATTTCCATATATCCTTTTGTGATCCTCATTTTATTGTTGTTGAATAAGTCATTGCCTCATCAACCCCTCCTTTAGTTAGTACTATGGACACCATAGGCCTTAGTATAAAATGATTTCTTAGAAACCTTTCCTTAAATTCTATATCTAATGAACTTTCACTGAACTCTAGGTCTATAGAAAAAAGGAAGTATAAGAAAAAAAAATGCCCCACCTTCAAAAGTTAAAACCAAGGCCGAAACGAAAGCTAAGTTAAAAATCTGCCATATTGACTCTAACATAGAATTAAATTGAGGAGACTACCACACTCCATAGGTTTACTAGGTTGGCCATTGAATTTGACAAAAGAAAATAACCTTAAAGAGGCCTTTGAGTTTGATTACATAGGTGATCTCAAAGGAAAATAATATCATAAAGGATGATACCCTTTCAACTTTTGCAAGTAACTCCTGCGATATTTTTGCAAGTGTTAAATCTAATTCTTGTGATCCCACCTTTGTTTTGGGGAAGGTCAAAATAATTAATATGATTACTAACCAAGGCAAGGCTTTGGTGGAGGGGGATTGTAGAAAATTTGTCTTGGTATAGGAAGAAGTTAGTAATGTGAAAAAAACAATGGTGAATATGGAGGAGAGACTTTATAATCTTTCCCACTTTTTCTTCAAGGTCATGTATAGTTCAACCACCACTCTATAATTGCTACAAATAGACACTTCTACTATAGATGATGAAGAAGCCGACTATAAGGAGCTATTCAAGTTCATTATAGAAGATTGGGCTATAATAATTCTAACAAAGGAATTCAAGAAGAAAGACTAGGGAGGTGCTCCTTGTTTTTTTTACACTATACTTAGAAGTGTCTTCCCAGGATTTGTTATATTTTGTTTGAACTTAGATGATGTTACTCTACTTTTTATTTTTATGTTAGTCTAGTATGACTCTCTCTATTCTATGGTTAAGACTTCTATTACTGTGATGTTTACTTTGACGGACAATAGTATTAATCTGGTTGTTTTGATAATAGCTACTAATATAGATTTAATAGTTATTTTCAATGCTAATGATAGGTTTGTTAGTTTCCAAGGCTAGGTCCTATTGCTCATTTGTTGCAAGATATTTATATATGAAAAAGTTAGGATGATTCTTTTGCAATTCCCCATATTGATGTAAGGTTGATGTTTTCCACCCTCTAAGCTTGTTTGAGAAGGACATCACCATTATTTTACAAATTTTTTACATCAAAAAAATTATTTTTTCAATTATTATTATTTGTGTTAATGGATCATAAATAATCTAATAAAGATAGATAACTTGAATAGACTTAAAGATGATAGATCTCATGTTATTCAATTATAACAATTATTAAAATTTCATATCATTTAATGTATATGAATTAATTTAATATTCCATTTCTATTATATTTCATGATTTTTCTTTAGTAAAAAATAAATGTTAACTAGAACAAATGAACTAATCTTTTGTCTTTTAAGTTCATAATAAATTTTATATTTACAAATTCCATGAAAATTGTGAATATTACAAATGTTTACAACTCCACATAATTATTACAATTTTTTTTTTAAAACTTAAGCATGCCCCTTTCGTAGAGGGTGCCCTAAAGATTATCTCACTACTATTAAGAAGAGTACAACACTCATTTTATCCCATTCTTTTATAGGAATAAACAATTCTCTTTCATATAAAATATTATTCAAAATTCAAAATATTCTATCCTTGTGCACTACGAACTAATGCTAAAACTATAGAGCAAAGAATTAAAATATGCAAAAACAATGTCACGACACAATTGGATCGACTATATAAACTTAATATCCCACGTACAGATTTGATTTGAATAATAATATTGTATGTTGGATTACAACTAAAAAGTACCACCAAATCAGTTTCAAAGCTTAAATCAATCATTGTAGGTGGATTACAACTAAAAATTAGATTTCATACTTTCAATTATATTCTACTTGCTTTTGTTGACTACGGTATTCTAAACTGATCAACTAAAATCAGTGGTTTGACACGTACAATCTTCCACGAACTTTTCATAGTGAACATGCGCATTCCCTACAATAATTAAGAAAAATAATTGACATAACATATATGGAAATTTTTGTCACAATAGCACTTAACCACAATTTTATAATGGTCGAATCACATTATTCACAAAAACTTTTATTTAAATTCTTAAAAATTCTTAAGAAATGACTCTGTAAAGTTATAGTCTATGGCATTACCTTGTTGGGTAATGAACTTTGTGGAAAATATTTTAGTTGGCTTTTGTTTCGAATGTTCTTTTTTATTATTTTATGGAGGGCTTTAAATATATATATTTTTAAAAAGAGAATAGTATGCAAGTTTAGAATTTGATAGTCACCATTATTTGTCATCTAAATTGTTTATAATGGTTTGGTCATTTTAATACCTTTTATTTTATATTTTAAAGTTTTAAATCATTTATTTATATTAAACATTTTAAAATATAAATATATTTATCAATTTATCAAAAAATTATTTTAATTTTTTATATTTTTATTAATTTAACTAGTAATATACATTAAATATAATAAATGTCTTATTTCAAATAAATTAGAGTAAATACTTTAATTTTGTTTCGAAACATAATTTATTAGATATGATCGATTTAAGAATGAAGTCAATTTTCATATTACTAGAATTTAAGAGAATTTTTATAGAAAATTTACCTAAGGACCATACTATCATAAAATTTAATCTTTAAAAGGTCGATGTCATCATAAAATACAATCATTTGAGAAAACTAAATAACTAAAAGTTTTGGAGAAAATTACCCATTGGTTATCACCTAACATAGAGAGATCTTCAATCTAACAATATAAGATAATATACCCCCTAGTAGTATCACTAAAAAAACATGAGGTAATCTTGTATAAAACTATCTGTGAGTCCTACCATATTTAGCTCCTAAAATAGGGAAATAAATAAAATGACCAAGATTTATCTTATCTAGGCAATCAAAGTCTTGATGCATTGAAGAAGACTATGCTTCATTGTTTTGATTAATTGAAGGATCCCAAGACCCCCTACCAACGTTGTTCGTTTCTTTGATTGTCTCAAATAGATACTATCAACAAAGAAATGGCCATCACTTTGGTGTAAGAAACCAAAGAAATCATCTACATTATTTTAAATTATCATTCATCTTTTCAATTGCCTCTCTCATGACTCAATTGCCCATTTTCTCACTCCCTTTCATCATTAGACTTTGGAAATCTCTGGCTATCATCTTCTTGAGTTTTTTTCCTAAAAAGGAACATGCCCTTCTTGTATAAGATAATTATTTTTCCAACCAATCTTTGAGACTACCTTTCTCACTAGCCATTTTTGAAGAAATTTAATGTTTTTTGTTAGAGTTGGTTTATGTGTTTCGAAAATCCTCCATCACTTATTATTATAATCAATATTTTTCATGATTTCTTCCTTGGTGAATTGGATACATCTATCACCATCACCTAAATCTACACATTACATAATAAGCAGATCATGGGTCACATTTTCAATGGCTCTCTCCATGTTCCCTGTTAGGTTCTTCTTAAAATCTCCTTGACATAATTTCTTATCTAGTATAGCTTGAGTATTTCCATGAACAACAAGATGGATATAAAGACACATTTGATATCACTATCAACCTAGTATGTATTATCAATATGCATAAGCTCACCCCCTAAAGCAATTTTTAGTGTGTCATTAGTGTTGAATTGTTAATGTCATCCATATTTCTACTCCATCTATCTTGAGTGACTTCATCAATGAAGGTCATCTTCATGAGACTTTTTAATGGTTTGAAGAAAATAGATTACTCCATTTCTCATATCCAACCACTCTCTACAAAAAACCTTTTTGGAAAATAGTATAAACTTTAGTAGATTTCTGGGCAAGCATACAAAATGATACAAGATAAAAGTGCCATTATGAGTATGCCATCTTAAAAACCTAGCATGCATAATTGATTGATTTATTATTGCCTATTAGACCCCATTTTGGTGATTTATAGATCTAAATGCTTATTATGCTTAACCCTAGAAACCTATTTCTTTCCCCACATGTTTTTACCTATTGGGACATCCAATTCAAAATTTGGCTCATTCTCTAGGTTATAGAACACCAATTATGTTGTTTCCCTAGGATAGAACATCAATAGCATTCCATCCATAAGGACCTAGGCCTGAATTGAATCTAGGTTCCTATGTTGGGGAATTAGTCCAGGAAATTTAGTTTTGTGGTCATCCTATATTATTTTTGAATCCCAAAATGATGGATTAAGTATAAAAAACATCATCTTTCCTTTTATTACATATCACTACTATAGAATCCCAAAGTTTCCATTAGGAGGGGAAACAACCTCCATGAGAAATAGAATGAGTGTGGGACTTTTATTGTGCCTCACTAGATGACATCTAGGATTTTAGAAGCCATCTCTTCATTCACAAAGGAGGGAAAGGGAGTAGAAAGATATTTATAAAAACTAAGTTGGTACACTAAAATGTCTAACCAAGTGCACAAGCTACCCCAATACAGGTTGTACAGGCATAAAAATGAATCCCTCCAACTAGAAATAATTACTAACCTCTAAAGGATAGAACTCAAGATATAGCACAATCATATGATTATAACTATAAACATAAAATCATGATGCACATTCTCATTAATATTCATTGACATGTGTGTATTAAAGTCAACATTTTTCATAGAAGATATTTAGAAAGCAGACGTGATTACAACAATGACAACATGACTCAAGATATTATTGATTATAGTGACACTCCCAAAAATTTTATTATAATCTTAAGGCATACAAAGATGAATCCTCTCCATCTAAGTAACAATTCCTAGTTTGGGATCCTTACAATATATTACCCCATTGAAAATGCCTTGATATGGCCTAGTCTTTTTGTTTATAGGAAGAAAGGAAATTTTTTACCATCTCTACATGTCTTGTTAGATAATTACCATATCCTACATGTCACCTCAAAAAAGAGAGTATCAATTAACCTTTCAGCCAAGCAATACATGTGTCATGCAAGTCATGAATACTTAGTCTAATGTAAGATCACTTTTGGTTCATAGGAAATCATGCATCAAACAAAAATAGTTTCTTTATTTTATTATTTCCAATTGGTTGATCACATGAGAAATATTGTTGTTCTTGGTCATTTCATCTATGAGCACATGTTTGTAGAGTAGATCTTTTGTGGATAATATCTCTTTGATCATAGTTCTTAATTTCTTTTCACTCACACATTCTCATTCATTCTTAGTTTTGACATGCTCTTATTTAGAACCTCATGTAGTGTGTGGAAATCTTCTTAAATGTGAAATCCTTATGTGTATGCAATATTTCATGGATTCTCATGTTGGTTCTTAGGTCTTGTGTGGACCTATCTATCTAAGATCCCACATCTTCTTATGTTTGATTGTGTTGTCACTTATTTATCAGTGAGGGGTGTGACATTTATATTGTACTAAATTTCATTCATTTGGAAATTGTGATTTTCCAGCCAACTTGTGTGTCCTGATGTCTACATTATGTAATGAACTATATATCTAGAGGAAAGTGGTTTCAATAAGAATATCTAGAGGTAAATCTCTTGAGATATTAAGATTAGACATAAAATATCTATTTTAATAGAAGGATGAAACTAGGAAGGCCTGATGCCTTACATGGTGTAAGAAAGTTAGATCTACATTCAATTGAACTCTATTATTCATTCTCAACCTTGTCATGTGCTTTTCTATGTTTAATCTTTTGATTTGGTTTGGACATCTCCTTTGAGGATTTTCCATACCTAGGATATATTGGGGGGTATCAAAGTGATTTTTTTCTTCTTTTAGTAGTTTAGATCATGCAGAACGTATTTTATTTTGGTACAATATGGTGGGATGATTGTAATCTAATATCTACTTTTAGAGGGTTATGATCATGTTAGAATTGTTATCAAAATGGTTCAAGGAAGAGGGAATGCATATCAATCTATTATGGATATATTAAAATACATTGACACTAGGATTGAAGCTATTGAGACAACACATATATGAGGAAGATATATTGAATATGTTTTTCAATTAAAAAGTAACCAAAACAAGGGGGTCGACCCTTACAAAAAAAATTGGTAACCAACACACTACTAGCAAACACCTATAGAAAATAACAAGGTGCAACTAGCAACATAGACCATATCAACCAAAAAGCACCAGTAATAAGGAAACAAAACTAGTAAAAGTCTAAAATAATATAACCAACTAATGTTTAGGATTGTATAACCAAACATAGTAGCCAAAAACTATAGTACTAAACAAACTATATAAAGTTCTAAATAAAAAAAATGTTGGCTCAAACAAGCCAACACAAGTCTTAGTAATAACTGTGAACCAACAACTATGTTGCAGTAGAAAACAAACAAAAAACTAGGATCCTTAAATACCTTTAAAAAAGTCAAACTTTTTTCTTTTCCTTTCCTAGCCAAAAGGACCTGGGCCTAGTCATCAGCAAGAAACTTGTAGAGGAGCTTATAATCTTCCATGTCCATCCCCAAATCATCCTTCTCCTATGCCAGCAATTGGAGGGTGGTAGCCGTAGCATGAGTGACCTTCAGTAAAAATTTAGAGAAAGTATTGAATCCCTCCTCCAAGGTTCTGACTCTTTGTCCTAGCAGTGCAGTCTTTTCATTTCATTCCTCCTCTTTTTTGTTTCCATCCTTATCAACCTTTCTAGGTCCCTCGTTAGTCTTTGTCAATTTATTTTCATCCTACAAAACTTGAGGGTTAGTAAAAACATTACATTTTTCTTTAACCGAGGAGGAAATTATGATGGGGGAAGTGTCCACTTTGTTACTATCTTCACAAAAAGGTAATGGGCTGAAGAGTGAAACTGGCTAATACATGAGTCTCAGTGCTAATGTCTCTACTAGTTGATGCCATGGTATTACTAGCAGACGTCTGGGGATTATCCGCTGAGTTTTCACTTTTCTCTTTTTTCCCTTCCTCATTATCTCTCTTGGAGTTAGAGAGATTTTCCTCCTCTAGCTCCCTTTCCTTGCTCTTAGAACTCTATCTCTCTAAGATCCCACATCTTCTTATGTTTGATTATGTTGTCACTCATTTATCAGTGAGGGGTGTGACATTTATATTGTAGTAAATTTCATTCATTTGGAAATTGTGATCTTCTAGCCAACTTGTGTGTCCTGATGTCTACATTATGTAATGAACTATATATCTAGAGGAAAGTGGTTTCAATAAGAATATCTAGAGGTAAATCTCTTGAGATATTAAGATTAGACATAAAATATCTATTTTAATAGAAGGATGAAACTAGGAAGGTCCTATACCTTACATGGTGTAAGAAAGTTAGATCTACATTCAATTGAACTCTATTAATCATTCTCAACCTTGTGATGTGCTTCTCTATGTTTACTCTTTCGGTTTGTTTTGGACATCTCCTTTGGGGATTTTCCATACCTAGGATATATTGGGGGGTATCAAAGTGATTTTTTTCTTCTTTTAGTAGTTTAGATCATGTTAGAACTGTTATCAAAATGGTTCAAGGAAGAGGGAATGCATATGAATCTATTATGGATATATTAAAATACAGTGACACTAAGCTTGAAGCTATTGAGACAACACATATAAGAGGAAGATATATTGAATATGTTTTTGAAATAAAAAGTGACCAAAACAAGGGGGTTGACCCTTACAAAAAAAACTAGTAACCAACACACTACTAGTAAACACCTATAGAAAATAACAAGGTGCAACTAGCCACATAGACCACATCAACCAAAAAGCACCAGAAATAAGGAAGCTAAACTAGTAAAATTCTAAAATAATCTAACCAGCTAATGTTTAGGATTGTATAACCAAACATAGTAGCCAAAAACTACAACAATAAACAAATTATAAAGTTCCAAATGAAAAAATATTGGCTTAAACAAGCCAACTAAAGTCTTAGTAATAGTTGTGAACCAACAACTATATTGCAGTAGAAAACAAACAAAAAATTAGGATCCTTAAATCCCTTAAAAACAATCAAATTTTTTCTTTTCCTTTCCTAGCCAGAAGGACCCAGGCCCATTCATTAGTAAGAAACTTGTAGAGGAGCTTATTATCTTCCATGTCCACCCCTGAATCATCCTTCTCCTATGCCAACAATTGGAGGGTGGTAGCCACTACATGAGTGACCTTTAGTAAAAATTTAGAGAAAGTATGAAATGCCTCCTCCAAGGTTCTGACTCTTTTTTCTAGTAGTGCAGTCTTTTCATTTCATTCCTCCTCTTTTTCATTTCCATCCTGATGCAGGAGCATCTTGGATTTACTTGGTGACTACTTTGGAGTTCATGGGAGGAGGCTCAGTAGTTGCTTTGGAGGGTTTTTGGACTGGTACTTGGTCAAAGAAGGATTGGAGCTCGGCATGGTCTTGGGAGCTCGACATGGTCTATGGATCTCGGCATGGTCTAGGGAACTTGGCATGGTCTATGGAGCTCGACATGGTCTTTGGTTGCTCAGCATGGTCTGTGATTTGGTGTCTATTTCAGGCTGTATAACTAATTTTACACAATGAGTTAAAGGATGAAACTTTCAAAGATTGAAGACAGCCTAGACTTCTACCTATGGTTTGAAGCTTGAGTTCTAATTCATTCAGAGCTAGTAGATATCATAATTTTACTAAGAAATTGATTTTGGGAATTTAATTGTTGTAGGAGGCTGACTTTGGCATTTAATTTATGTATTTGCATTTAATTTGTGTTTTGGGCTGACTTGTGTCTTAGATTGGTATAATTAGGGGTTGTGGGGAAATTTTTAGTCATTATTCATTCACTCAGAAGAAGAGTGGGTGTGGGAAGTAGCTGAAGAGTGAGTTTTCTTGAGTCTGTAAACAGAGCGCCAAATGTGAGGTAGTTTATAGTAGGATTGTGATGGAGTTGTGAATGTGTGAACAAAGCACTGAATGTGAGGCAATTTACACTTGGATGAAGTTGGAGCAAAGGTAGTAGCTATGGCTTGGAAAATAACGAGATAGGTTGGTGGGCTTGCGAGCACAAGTTAAGATCTCCCTTGTGAGTTTCTACCAGAGTGTGGATCTGGACTAGCTAGGGTTTGCAATTGGATCTTGAGGGATCTTGTAGAACTATTACTTGCTTTATATTTGGCCATAACTAGGAAGGCCTTATAGCCTAGCACATTGCATGTAATCATTTATATTTTATGAATATATTATTGTGATTTGGTATCAGATCTTGTGTTATTGCTTCCCATTATTGTGTTTTCTCTATGTGGTTTTATAGTAGAGGGCTAGGACATCTCCTTTGGGGATTCTCCTACCTTGCACTACATCAGGTGGTATCAGAGCCAAGGTTGTTCCTGAGTGTGTAGATAGATCATTAAAGCTGAGGCAATTTACACCAGGACCTTGGGAGGACATGAAAATTGATCGATGGATGCAAAGATGGAAGTTTGATCTTGTTGAGGCATGATCGTAGAGAGTTTTTGGATTACAAGATCCATGGTCCTAGACTTGTGATGGGGTTCCTGATTGTTTATGCAAGGTGGCAGGTTGCGATATGACTTGCAAACAATTCAAGGTTGTCACAAGGAGTGTGGGAAGGATTCGTTCTAGAGGGTTTACAAAGATCTTGGAAGATGGTTCCAAGAGGATTGGACCCTGAGATGATTGTGAATCTCCATGATATGGTAGAGAGGAGGTTTTCTGAGATGACTACTCGATTTGAAGCTAACTTTTCTAATCGAGTTGCTTAGTTTGAAGCTAGCTTGGCTAATCGAGTTAGGGACAAGGTGAGGAAGGAATTCCATGGATGTTTGTGGAGCTGGAGTCTACCAATCCAGAAGAGAGTTGTTTGGTCAGTCAAGAGACTTGTTCATGATAGAACATGGCATAACAAGGTCAAGGTGGAAGAGTTTGGTTTTGTTGATTAGTTTGTGGAGTCTAATACAGAACCTGCAGAATAATTGGAAGTTGTTGCTGAAGATATTCCTAACCTTATTGATGCTAGGATAGAGGTTGGTTTTCATGATCAATTGGTTGAGTCTGACATGGAAATTGCAAAGTGCTTAGAAAAGTGTGTCCCACACTTTGATGCCCAAAGAAAGAGCAACAACCAACTTCATCTTCACCAAAGGCTTCCATGCCAACAAGGATAAGAAAACCAATCTGCACATCATCTACATTCACATCATTCTCTCAAACACTAGAATCTCATCCAACCAATCATCATGCTCACTCCTAGGAACAAACTAAACATAATGCTTCATCAAAAAACCCACATCTATATCAACAACTAGTGAATCCATACCAGCAGCTGTATACACTGATATGTTAGCAAGAAACACTAATCTATTTAAAAAAACAAAGCATTTACTAACAAAACTAATATAAACTTTAGATGAGACAAAGTGAGGTCCTCAAACGAGAATATGAGCCATGGATAGGCTCTCTCAATGAGGATGATCACTTGATTTGTAGAGGTGTCCTTTGATATGGATTTGGGATGTATGCTCAAGCTTCAAAATGCTTCAATGGAGGTGGATTTGGGATTTTTGGTGTGGGTATATGTAAAAGTATGGATTTGGCTTCTCAAACTGACATGGTATCTTTAGCTTAAAGATTGTGATCAAAATGGCTTGGGAGGGGATTCCTTAAATAGGCAAAGGGCTTGAGGGATGGACGGCTAAGATGCAAGGAGAGATGAAAGCTTATGGAGGGCTCAGATTGAATGAGAGGAGAGCACATGGATTGTGCTTGTTTAGCACCAATAGGGAGTGGACACTTGTTACAAGGAGGATGGGTGTGAGAGGATAGGATAAGGGTTGGTCAAAGGCTTGATGAGGGTGGTTGGGTATGTAAGAGTCATGAGTGAGGATGTAAGAGCCATTTATGGCTTTGTAAGAGAATTCATGGCTTGGTGGTTGGGATATTTTGAGGGGAGACATTGGCTTGGTTTAGGAAATTTTTAAGCTTGCTTAGGAATGTGGAAATGATTAGGGGATGGGTTAGGCTTGGGTTAGGATTAGATTAGGGATGTTAGAGATGTGCAAGTGGATGGCATTTACGAGGGTGGGTGAGTTAGTGGTTAAGCTTGGTTAGTATGGGTGGATGGGGTGGATTAGGCTAAATGGAGGATTTAAGATAGGCTTCAGGGGTTATTAGATTTGAGAGTTTTGTTTATTAAAGTGATTTTAATAAATTTGGGATTTGGGATTAGATAGGAGAATAGGATTAATTGATGAATAATGGGTTATTTGATTTATCAATTAGGACTATAGATGACTAATTAAATTAATTAGCTAGGGGATGGCAAAGGATTAAATAAATAAGAATTTAATTAATGATGCATTTTAGAGATAGCTAAATAGGATTACCAAAGCGATGTAATTTAATTTAGGCATCTACTTTTTTCCCCTCTTTGACATAGTGTTGAGATAACACAATTTCAAAGAAGTTCGAATGGAGACGACATGAGGAAGATGTTTTTAGCAACAAGGTTGCCCTAGTCTCAGATAAGAAGATGAGAGACTAGACTTAGAGATACCCCCTCAAGAAGGTGGCGGAGAGAGAAGATGAGGCTCAACAGCTTCTTGAAAAGCAAAAGAATTCGAGACGAGTAGAGACACAGATTGACAAAGAGAAGGGGCTGAAGTAGCTCAAACACGCACTATGGGAGAATCATAAAGGGAGATCAGATGCCCAAGAGGAAGCAAGCCTAGGATGATCTCAAATTTGGGGGGGGGGGGGTGAAGGGGGGGAGCGCGATAAAAGGAGATCAGGAGGAGGTGATGGATGATGGGAAGAGAAAGAGGTTTGGATGGGGGATAATGGAGATGAAGTGAAGTCATGGAAGCAATTTGAGCGGGGGGAGATGGAAAAAAGAAGTACCACCACCTAGTTGAGCATGAGATTTAATATAGGAATGTTGGTTTAATGGCCAAGTTTACCAAGAACATCAAGGCATGTTCACCAACTTTCTAGAGGACTGACGAGCTAACTCAAAACAACCATGCAAGGATTGCCCTAGCATCATACGAATTCCAGAGGAAGTAGTGTAGAACCAAGACTGGGTAACCCACAAGCAAAAAAAACAAACAAAAGACCTGATCAAGACCTTGCACTTGAATTGCCCCATTCGTAGCACACCATGATATAAAAGATCATGGAAACCATGAGGAGGGAACAAAAAAGATTGTTGGGAAAAGATACTTGAAGACCCAAAGGGGTAAAGCCAAATCAAAATAAAGAGAAAATACAAAAGAGAATCATTTGCCAATGAGAGGTGTAGGATGTGGTACTAACGGACCAAGATCAAACAGGAGGAAAGCTATATCCTACAAGGATCTATCGGAGAGCACCTAAGCGGAGGGAGCAGGATGAGGGATATGATGGGCAAGCTGAACTAAGAAGGATAACAGGGTGGGGATAGGAAAGCTAGCGAAAGGATGTATTGAAAACACTAACCAAGAGTTGTGCGATGTGTGCAAGATGCTAAGGTTCGTGAACAGACACGAAAGAAGGGACAAAGACAATGATACATAGCGAAAGAGGAGGGACAAGCTGACAAACCAAGAGTTGGTATAAGTGTACAAAGATGTGTTGTGATTTGTGGGTGGGAGAGGGGAATGTTTGGGAAGGTTGGGATGACTAAGAGGGGTAAGCAGGGCACCATCTGTCACTGTATTCTTGTTTTTGTTCCAATATTGGGTTTTGTCATTTCTCAACCCACGGTCTTGGGTGTTTTCTTTGTACAATCTGATGACACCATCCTTAATGAGGCCTTGCTCGAGGCCCATTCCTTTTTCTTTGATGTCCTTGTATGTTTGCAAACAGTTCATAACCATATGATGAGTGAGGCTAGAGTGTGCATTGTTTATGAACATCTTGACAAGATGGCACTCAGGGATGGTGCAAGAGATCCTTGTTGTGAGGATCTGCCAGCGTTACAAGTACTCTGTAAGACTTTCTCCTCCCTTTTTTTTAGTGTGGAAAAGGTCCACTATAGATAATTCAGTCTCAATGAGATGGGTATATTGAGCAATAAAGGCCTCAGAAAGTTCTGCATAAGTTTTAATAGTACCTTGAGGGATATGATAGAACCATTCCAAGGCTAGTCCTACTAGGCTTTTGGGAAAGAGCCGCATGAGGAACACATCATTATAAGCTACCTCCTGACAATGCATATATAATTCCTTAACATGAGTGACTGGATCACTCTTTGCCCTAAAATTTTCAAACTTGGGGGTCTCGAAATGTTTAGGAAATGGAGTTAATGTGATAGTCCTATCAAAAGGGTATGGGCAATCATTTTCAAATTTGAAAGTTTTGGTGTCTATCCCATCCTTGAGGGCCTTGAGAGCATTCTTGATCTCTTCCCATTCAAACTTTATAGGTGGAGGAGTGGGTGCCCCTGATCCAAGTGCCCCCGGTGTAGGATACATGTGAGAATTTGAAGTGTGATATGGAGAACTCTGATGACCATATGGCATCTGTGGAAAAATGGTTTGCATAACCGATAGAGTGGATGCTATGGTTTGCTAGAATGTGGGTTGTGCATACTATTGCATCTGTTGAGGTGGGTGTGGTAGATAACTATGAGGTTGCTACCCTATGAGGTGGTTCAGTGTGGGTGCTTAGGCATACTACTGATGTGAAGACTATGGATGGAATGGTGGTAATGCAGATGATGCTTATGCTATGCTCTAGGAATATATACCATGCCCAATATATGTGGGTTGTGTGCCCGCTTGAGAGTAGGACTAATTTGGAGTAGGTGCAAGGTTGTTAATTTGCGGCGAAGTGTTTACTGTAGAGAACTACAATGGCGGTGGATTTGGGCTATTGCCTAGACGTGGCATGGAGAAATAGTTGGTGAGGGGTGGGAGTGAATAGCTATGTGAAGCAGTGGATGATAGTGTCGAAGTTGTGAACATGACTACAGTGCTAGGGGGAAGACTAATGATAGGTGCCTGTGTTGCAACAAAATTCCAAGGTCCCAAAGGAAAAGTGGTTGAAGAGCTTTGGCTAGTTACAAAGGGGTTGATAGTGATGTTTGGTGGGATGGAGGATGAGGTATTGGACCCTAATGGGGGTATTTGAGTAGCAAATGGACTAGATGCAATATGGGGTGGAAACAAAAAGGTAGTGCTGCTAGATGCAAATGGAGGATTTGGTGGAGCAGAAAAATGAGTGGTGGAAACAAATGCAAATGGTATACTTGAGGTGGTTGGGATGTAGTATGCACTAATGGTTGAGTGAGAATGGGATGAGTATTCTATGGAATGGGAACCGACACCTGGATCGAGGGGATATTTGGGTCTGCTAGTTCTACTTGAGGTGGTTGCCATCCAAACAATGGGTGACTAGGATCTATTATGTTGATAGGTGGTGGACATCCAAACTCAAAGACACCAACATTGTCTCATAAGAAATTTTCCATGATGGTTTCCTTGTTGCGATCTACGATGGCATTTACGATAGTAGCATGAAGGTACAATTCGAAGGAGACTCTTGAGAGAGATTTCACTAATTTCTTCTTTAATCTTTTTAAGATGGAAGAAATTGAATTTTTTTTAGATTTTTCTGGTTTACCGCCAAATCCGATTAACTTTTGTGTGCTCTAATTTGTGCAGGTTACTTTTTATTTTCTATTAGTTTTCATCTAACCCTCTTTGGAAGGCTTGCCGCCAAAGTATTTTCCTATAAAAGCTTCAATTTTTTTTGTTTTGGAAGGCATGCCGCCAAAACAACAAAATATTACTTCATATCATTCATTTATTATTATGCTCTGACAAAGATCGGTTTTCTTTATGCAATCAGGTTTATTAGATTGTCTCTGCATGCATGCTTTAAGTTTTTTAAACTTTAACTAAATTTCTGAGAAAATTTCTATCCCACTATGTTGGATCTTGAATTTTATCCCCATATTGTTCTTTGATCGGTTTTGATGGAGACTAGTTCTTCCTCCTCCATCCTTCCTGCGATCATGTTGTTATTTCAGGGTTTGTTTTGGAGAATATTATAAACATAACTGACAAAGACCGTGCCTCTCCAAATCACAGATGCTTGATGTAGAAACTTGCATTAATAATCACAACCAACTTATCTCATGTAAGACCATCGGTTTTTCTTATCTTTGCCACCTGGAGCTATCCCTTTCAATTCTTCTCGCATTTCTCTGGTCTCTATCGCCAAACGGCTCATATTCTGTATGCTTTGTTTACAGATATTTCTGTTATGTTTGATCTTGGTGATGTTTGAGGTACATTATAAGTTTGAGTTGATGCCAGAGACCTTGTATCTCACCACAAACCTAGTTAATAGATACCTTTCCATTGAGCCTATTTCAAGGAGGAATTTGCAGTTAGTGGGTGTTATTGCTATGCTTTTAGCTTCCAAGTATGAGGAGATCTGGGCTCTAGAGATCAATGATTTCGTCTGCATTTCAGACCGAGCTTATACAAAATGGAAAATTATCAGTATGGAGAAGACCATGCTCAATGAACTCAAATTTCATCTTACAATCCCCACTCCATATGTATTCATTGTTAGGTATCTGAAAGCAGCAGATTGTGACAAACAGATGGAAAATCTGGTATTCTTTCTAATTGAACTGAGCTTGCTCCATTATGTCACCATCAAGTTTGCCCCATCTTTTCTTTCTGCTACTGCTGTCTATACTGCCCTGTGCACACTAAAAAAGGATCCATTCTGTAATGATCTACTTAAGCGCCACACAAGTTATTCTGAAGTAGACCTAATGGAATGTGCAAGACTGATGGTTACATTTCATCAGAATTCGGCTGATAACAAATTGAGAGTGGTTCACAAGAAGTACTCTGCACCTCAGTTTGATTCTGTGGCCCTTTTAAGTCTTGCTAAGCTCTCAACATTATGCGACCCTTATTGGGTTCTTGCAAGCTACCTGCATAGACTTATAGTTTTTTGAGATTGACTTAGATATTTGAAGAAATACTGAAGATGGTTATATGATCTCTATTAACAATGAATAATGACCTAAGATACATTTTTTCTTCATTCATTATTCTTTCTTGCTACCGTTGTAAATAGCTTCAGAGTTGAGAAACACAATAGTAGTTGAAGATGTACTGGAATCTAGCTACATTGCTAGTAGGCCCTTCTGCGTGAATGCTGGTCCTGTGCATGCATACACAATAGTTTCTGGTGGAAAGACCTCATATCTTTCTGAGCTAGAATCTGGCAGAGAGGTGATTGTCATGGACATGCATGGCAGGCAGCGGACAACGATTGTTGGTCGTGTCAAGATAGAATCAAGACCTCTTATTCTAGTTGAGGCAAAGATTTAATGTGTTGGTGTGGAGGGAATTATGATGGATGTTTCAAATATGTGAAGGCACACATGTCATTCATAGTTAACATATTTTGTTCAAGCTTTCTATGATTTCAGGAATCACTCAATTGGAAAATCTGCCACAGTTGGAGGTAATGATTTCTTTTCATGCAAGATTCCTTTTCTTTTTTTAGCTCTTGATAGAGGTATCATTTACTTTTATTATTGCCTCTTGTCAACCTATTTTTGGCAGGTAATCATTCACTATCAAACAAGTGTAATATTCTATCTCTCAAGCTTTTTTTAGAAAAGTTTTTTTAACTCTTTTTAGTATATTCTTATCTGCCAGATCTGAACTCTATCATTATTTACTAACCTTTTTTGCAGGGTTAGTTGTAACAAATTTTACATAAAAAAAGAAGGGGAAATCATTTTTTTTAGCATCAAGCTATCATTTAATAATTGTAATTGTATGATTTCATACTATGATATTTTAAGTATATTTACCTTGGTATAAATGTGTGCAAGATAAATATACTAGCTATTATAATTTTCATACTCATGCTTACCCAAAATGGAGTTTTATACTTGATATCTATATTTAGTTGATCTTCCTTAAATCATTTTACTTACTTGGATTATGAGTAATCTTACACATTTGCCTTCATTTCTTCTAGGATTTTCTATGGTGGGTCTGATGGTGTCATGGATACCACAGAGTATGGTTGAGCTTGAGATGTGTTACCACTATGACTAGGATCCATGTCTTTTTTCTATGTGTGGCTACCAAAACATGTGGTGGGTGGCATGAAAGGATGCTTCTCCTAAATATAGAGAGGGATGATACTAAGGGTGTTAAAAGGATATGGTGCTAAGTGCAAGAAGCTTGTGTGTTCCTAAAATATGAATGTGGGAAATGTGATGGTGATGCAAAAGGTGTGACCCTAACCTTTGGTTCAAGGTGATTGAGACACCAAAGGCAACCTATTCCTAGCAAAGTGTTGTGTTTCAAGGATACTCAGGATGATGAGAGATGTGATGCAAACATGTTTCTAAGTGAGTGAGGAAATAATGTTAAGATTTTAACAATTGTAGGTGAAGGATTCTTCTTCAACAACCTAAGATGAGAGGAGATGGTCTAACTCCAAATGCTTGGATGGGATAGTGCAATTCCTATACAAGAGACTAAACCTATATGTTTGTAGAAAAAGGAAGGACCTAATCAAAATTAGTAACAATAGAGTTGTCGATAAGGCTCGTATTAAAACCATGTTGAAGGGTTAGGTTTTGGATTTTGTAGTCCCATTTAGTTTGCAATGCTACTTCAACTCCATATTTCTCAATTTGATCCAATTTGGTGATCCTAGGGTTTGGGGTATGCTTTTTATGCTTTTCTTTGATTTTCTTATAGGTTGGTATTTGAGGAAGCTTAGCCTTCTTAAACTTAGTCTTGGGATGGCTTGACATGAGATATTTCCAAGGATTAACGATCACAACCGTGGGGTTCTTTGGAGGTAGTGACTATGCTAAGTATTCCCTATGCTAGGATTGACCAAGTTTGGTAAACATTCACTCAATAAGTAAAAGATCAAGCAATAGATAAGAACAACTAGATAGAAACTTTGATTCCCAAAATGTGATATTTGTGCCAACGAGTGTGTATGTTTTTACAATTTTTTTGAGCAATCACTTCAAGCACATGAACATCCTAGATGGTTGGCTACAAAGCTGATAGTTTTTTTATCTGAGGAATCCTCAATATACGCAAAGTACATGAGGCCCAAATTTGTAGATGAAACCAAAAAGATGTCACACAGCCAAGAGGAGTAGTAACCCACTTCTCCTCTTTCACTTCTCAAGGGTATAAAGTTCCTTGAGGCTTAGCCTGAGTGACAAAATCTTGATCTCAAGAGAGGTGTCTTTGGATTCACCTCCCAATTTTTATACTCCGTCGGAATCCTAGAGTTGAGGTCATCCCAAGGGGTGATGAAATTCCCAAGCAGGCCCCCTAAAACTAAAATGACAAGATTTTGGATCCTAATCTTATGCACCCAAGATGGCCTACAAAGGCAACAAGGGGAGAGAAGACTCGAATGATCTCAGGCTAAAAGACAGATGTTCTTTTCCACTAACACTTAAGTTGTCTAGTCTAGACCTTGAAAACACACATGTTTAGGATGCAAATGTTCAATTCCAACTTGATATATGTGAACAAAAGAAAATGTGATCTATGAATGAATACACAAAGGAGAGTTAGGGTCAACAAGAAAGTAAACCCACGTGCTCGGAGGCCCTCCATGTCAAGTATTGATTTATTTCCTTTAAGGCATTCAAGAGTTGGTGTTTGTTCATTTTAAGGCCAAAACAAAGATGTGTGTAAAGCTCAATTTCAAATGCACACCCAGAGGCCCTCCACATCAAGATTTGTTCAATTTTAATGCCCAAATGAAGTGTTAGCGAGACAAATGTTTATTCAAGAAATTTTCTATTTTAGAAAACCCAATAAAAATCCAAGTGAGTGGAGTTTGATTTTTGTTGAGCACTTCACACCCTCTTAGGTAGACCCATCCCCATATATGGCACTGATATTGCAACCAATGGTTAAAATGATGGGTGATTAAAAAGGGTGAGTCCAACAACAGACTCAATCAAAGTGTCTTGATTTGTTTTTATAACTTAGAAAGTTTCTAAAATGTGGATTTGAGTGAACATACATTCTAATAGATTAAAAGAAAGCATTTTTCATTTTAAGCCAAAAATTGAGATGTATATTTTGTTTGTGATTATGCATACATGTTCATTTCCTAAGATTTAACCATGCAAGATAAGTGCAAAGACAATGACAATGAATAGACTCAGACAACGTTCCCATAGAGAAAATGTGAGAAGCAACGTTCTCACGAGGGTAGCATTCCCACAAGTGGGTTCATGATCCCACCAGAGTTTTCTTTCATGGGTATACATTCCCACAGGTGTTCCCAGGTGCGAGAATGCCAGGAAAAATTGTCAAAAAATAATTAAAACCACGAGCCAAAAACTTGAGAGCTCTTTTTGACAAAGCTATCCCATGAATTTATGGCCTTACAATGTTCCCACAAGTGGGAATGATGATCCCGTAGACAAAGTTTTATTACAAATTTGAGATGTTAAGAAAAGAAAAAGTCGGCATTCCCACTAGCGGGAATGATGATCCTCCCATTCTGAGGCACATTCTAGCTGAAAGGTTGGCCGGTGGGTTCGTTGGTTGGGTTTATGAGCATGTGCGAGTTGATTGGAACTGGTTTTCTGGCATTATTGCTGGTCTTTCTTCATTCTTGGGGCTATGAGATCGCGTCTCCATCTGTCTGATGGCACATTCTTGGGGCTGTGGGATCACATTCCTAGGGTCACGGGGATGCAAAATGTTTTGTATTTTGATCGTTCACTGGGTGAAAATTGAGAACAAGGTTGGGAGCGTGTTCCTGAGGCGTTCAATGTGACCCTACAAGCAAAATTAGAAAGCAACACAAACAAAAGATATTTCCATTAATGTTAGTTTTCCATGGTTAGCCAAAACATGAAAAAGCATGTGAAAATAGCATTAAACAAGATTAAAACGACCCTTACGAGGTCCCACCAGGTGTGCCAAAATGTATACACTAATATGTTAGCAAGAAACACTAATCTATTTTAAAAAATAAAGCATTTACTAACAAAACTAATATAAACTTTAGATGAGACAAAGAGAATATGAACCACGGATAGGCTCTCTCAATGAGGTTGATCACTTGATTTGTAGAGGTGTCCTTTGATATGGATTTGGGATGTATGCTCAAGCTTCAAAATGCTTCAATGGAGGTGGATTTTGGATTTTTGGTGTGGGTATATGTAAAAGTATGGATTTGGCTTCTCAAACTAACATGGCAACTTTAGCTTAAAGATTGTGATTAAAATGGCTTGGGAGGGGATTCTTTAAATAGGCAAAGGGCTTGAGGGATGGAGGGCTAAGATACAAGGAGAGATGAAAGCTTAAGGAGGGCTCAGATTGAATGAGAGGAGAGCACATGGATTGTGCTTGTTTAGCACCAATAGGGAGTGGACACTTGTCACAAGGAGGATGGGTGTGAGAGGATAGGATAAGGGTTGGTCAAAGGCTTGATGAGGGTGGTTGGGTATGTAAGAGTCATGAGTGAGGATATAAGAGCCATTTATGGCTTTGTAAGAGCATTCATGGCTTGGTGGTTGGGATATTTTGAGGGGAGACTTTGGCTTGGTTTAGGAAAGTTTTAAGCTTGCTTAGGAATGTGAAAATGATTAGGGGATGGGTTAGTCTTGGGTTAGGATTATATTAGGGATGTTAGAGATGTGCAAGTGGATGGCAATTATGAGGGTGGGTGAGTTAGTGGTTAAGCTTGGTTAGTATGGGTGGATGGGGTGGATTAGGCTAAATGGAGGATTTAAGATAGGCTTTAGGGGTTATTAGATTTGAGGATTTTATTTATTAAAGTGATTTTAATAAATTTGGGATTTGGAATTAGATAGGAGAATAGGATTAATTGATAAATAATGGGTTATTTGATTTATCAATTAGGACTATAGACGATTAATTAAATTAATCAGCTAGGGGATGACAAAATATTAAATAAATAAGAATTTAATTAATGATGCCTGTTAGAGATAGCTAAATAGGATTACCAAAGCGGTGTAATTGAATTTAGGTGTCTACAAACATATCTGGTGTTGTTGTGCATGAGTATCTTGTTGTGGTTTCTGATTATATTGCACATATGGTTAAAGTTTAATAAGGTTGATGATTTTGATATTAATTCGATAATTAATTAAAACCCCCCTGCTAGCTATATTGGTGGACTATATATTCTAAAAATATCTTCTACAATGCACCAAACAAATCTCCTTCTAAAACTTGGATGTTTTAACTTGCAAACTTCCCCAATTTTCATTTAAATATTATATTTAAATAAAATTATCTTTAAGAAATGATTTTCTATAATTTTTTAAAATATTAAATGATTCATTAAAACTTGTAGAACTTGGGCATTTACAAGCTAGCTATCCAACCATTCAAAAACATGTTTCAACATTGATTTTATCAGGATAGTTTTTAGAAAATGAATTATATGACCCATTAAAAATCCATATAAAAATGTTTTCTTAATATAACTATATAAATTTTCACCAATTTATAGGGACATAAAATTCCATATGTGGTTGTACCAATTTTTTTTACTTTTAGGTATAGGCCCAAAAATAATTTCTAGGCAAGTAAATTTTTTATGATAAGAAAAAAATTTGTTTCTAACATGAATATATAATTTTTTTCCCAATTTATAGGGTCATATGTTTCCATATGTGGTCCTACCAAAATTTCCTTTTTCTATTGTAGGCTTGAAAAAAATCTCTAGGTCAGGTGTTGTCATCAAAATAGACACAACTCTTTCATTTCTTTATGAAAATGCCTCAAAATATATTTATAATAGAATAATTAGATAACTTTAATTTAAATATGATATTACCTATTCATATATCCATATATTTATGCACCATGCATGCAAAGTGTTTCATTAGTCAAAATCAACAAAACTAGTTAAACTGCATTCTTCCTACACCAACATATAGCTTTAGATTTTTCATTCTTGAATTTGAATATTCCCTAAAACAAGTATTTTTATTATTTATCCATTTATAATTCATATATATTAATGGTTATTTCTCAATGAAGGCAAAATCCTATAGCATAATTTGTCTCCTATAGCATATCATCCTGATTGAACCCGCAAAGTGAAAATTAGATAACATTTTGGGGAGCTTTGATGGGTGTCTACCTACTAGACATTTGACCACTTTCCCTATCTATAGCATAGAACCTACTTTAAAAAAAAAAAATAGTAAACCAAAAATAAAACAAAGCATGCTTCAACACTTATGGAAAACTAAAAACTCAAACACACCCCTATCCAATCCTAGGCTAATAAATCATCAAAATTCTCAAATACATCCATTCCATGATTGATTGAAGAAGCTTCCCTTTCTAAAAAGTTGATCGTTCCTTTCATTCATATGGGAAGATAAAAAGATCGACATGCATGAAAGATATAATGTTTCAATTTGAAATACCATCTCAGTGCTAAGAAAAAAGAAACTCTTTAGTATTGGAACATTCCCTTGTTGAGCCAGATACACTTGGTCCTTTTTATGGTTATTTACATACTTAAAAGCAAGCATGAAAAGTAGAAACTAGCCTATTTAAAAAAAATATATATTCCTTTTAGGCCATCCTCTTTATGGAACTTGATTTAAGCAATTAACCTTGACCATGTTGTGGTTCACAACTATGGTATCTTTTTAGTTTGAAAGTAGCTCCTCCTTTCCTTGTGAAGATACATCTCCACCTTGGCTTCATACTATTTAGTTGTAAAGTGAAAAAACTTTAAATGAGATGTAGACTTCTCCTTTACTATTTCACTGAGCCATTCAAGTATGAATGTGAGAGAAAGAGGGGAATTTTGAAGTATGATTCCACTTATGCTCCAAATTAGATTAGCAAGGACCCAAAGAAATAAGGGTGCTAATAATAAATTTGGATTACAAGGAGGAATACTATACAAGGAATTGTACTTTTTGACACAAAAATATGCACCCTTACTTGAGGTATGACCCTCAAGCAACCTTGTATAACATCGAAACAACCTCCAAATATGGGACTTGCACTTTGAGGATGAATCTTTGGAGAAGGCCAACTTTATCACTATCAAGGTGCACCTAAACTACAACTTTGAGGGAAAAGGAAGAAGGAGAACATATATTAAATTATTGAAAGGGAAAGGGGGATGATGAACCGATATAGAAATAGTGGTCACATCTCTACCTGTAGATGTACTACATGCCAATGAAACACCCCACTACACTAATCTTATGAATATGTATCATATAAAGAAGATGATGAGAGTGGTTACTCAAGTCAAGGTGAGGGAAACATGTTTTTATTTATATGAATTTGATACAAATTGGGAAGAAGAGAGAAATGAGAATAGTGAGTGTTCTTATTCAAGTGAAGATATGGCTCCTTTTCCTAAATTTGAAAATGAAATTCCATCTCTGAATTGTATAAATCAGCTTGAGGTTGAAAGTTGTGAAGAAGAGTTGTTTACACAATATGAGGATAAATATATTATTTACAATGACATATTACCTAGTTGTGAAGAAGAATTCCATGAGGCTGCATTTAGTTGTGATCAACAATATGCAAGTGACTCTAAGGTGAATGCATCAACACCTATTGATAAAATAAAAGATGATTGGCGGTCTAGTCATATGAATCATCTTAGTGAAGATCATACAAGTAATATTGCTTTATATTCCACATGCTTCATTGATGAAGTGGATGATGTGTCTTTACATAATGAAAATGATTCTGATTTTTCCTCTTGACATGCTAGAAGTATTCGAGACAGTGATGTTAGAAATGGTTTCAAGGTTTTTATTAATCCATTGTATGGTGAAGATTTAGAGTTATCAACCTACTTTTTGAAGAGAAGATGGAATATTTAGATTTGGTTAATGTTCATCTCGATGATCATATACTATCCTACTACTATCAAAGATTAGATTTTTCTTATTCTAGGTGTGACAATGAAACTAATAATGATGTTGGATCTTGTGATGTTGATAGCAAGGTGTTAGAGGAAATTATTATTGAAGAACATCCATCACCTTACAATGAGTTTTTTGGTGAATACTCAAATATGATGGATAATTTGTTAGCTGAATGTAAAGAATCATTAGAGGATTCTAGATTAGTTTCAAACATTGACATGGATGACATTTGTGAGTATAAATCTGATTACTCATCTGAATACAAGCCGGTTATACATGAAGATACACAATTTCAAGATATATGCAATCCTTTTCCCCAAGCTAAATGTGAATCTTTCATATTCAAGGTTGATAGCATGCATGATTCATCTAACGAAGAGGATTTTCAGTTTGATTCTTATATTTTTGAGCATGTTTATTCATACTTTCATTATTAGCAAGTTGTAGACAATGTTTCTATTTTTTATATGCATTATGAAAGTGAAGATGTGGACTCTGTTTTGCCAAGTGATTTGATTCAAGATGTTAATCTAATTGGTTAAATTGATATAAGTGATGTTTCCAACTTATTGATGAAAATACAAATGAAAATTAGGTCTATTATAGAGGTAAAATTTGATGTTGAAGTTTGGTGGCCTCAGCCCATTGTTTGTACAGTTTAGGAGTAGTTATTTTTGCTTTCAATAACTTGTTTGAGATAAGTTTTGTTGTCAGGTGTGTGGTTTGCTTCTTCTAGTGATTCTAAATACTTTCTATTCGCACAAGGAACATGCATCCCTAGAAAGAGCTAGTGTTGGGACTCAAAAATTACATCCTTGATTTTGAGTACCATTTTAAGCTTTGAGTCATTTTGAGCCCCTTACAAGCACATTTAATGCATGTATACCTAGCTATCCTTTCGAGGTCTAAGAGGTGTTTTATGTTTCTAACACTTTGCATTCAATATATCCATGCATTCTCTAATGAGAAATTTCCATTCCAATTCATTATGTGAAGTCATGCTTTGAACAATGTTCAAATCTACATTTTTGCCTAAGTGTCAAACAACGATAAGAAGCCTAGTTTGCAATTGAATATCTTGCACCTAGTAATATTTCATGACTCACCACTTTGGGAGTATTTATTACGCATATTGGAGAACATATGTTTCAAATTTTGAGTCATGTTTGACATGTTTTGACTAGGTTTTGAATTCCCCAAAGTTGATTGTTTGTTGTAGTCAAGATGATGTAAATTTTTTAGAACTCTAAGAGGCCCTATTTGACCAGATATAACTTTGATCTAGCTAACCGAAATGAGAAATTTCCTTTTGAATTGAATTATAGAGGTCAAAGAATCATTATGTTTCACTTTTGAGCTTATGAAAAATTTGTGTGATTAGTTTTTGAACGCGATTCAATTTGCAATTTGTAAAGTTTTATCGATGTCAAGAAATGTAGATTGATTAGTACTGTTGTTTGGGATGTCGTAAATTTTAGTCCATGATAGGTGATCTCATATGAATTATATCACTATGTTCTACTCTAAAAATTCTTCAAGTGTGCTAGTTTTCATGTCTTGATGAATCCATCTGCACACTTTCCCAGGTTTAATCTATTTGTGAAAATCATTTTTCTACCATTGTTCCCAATCCTACAATTTTGAGTACCCCACTTTGAATATTTGCCAATTGAACCTAGCTATCTTTCATCAGCCCAAACCCTAGATTTATACTCTTCTTGTGATAATAAATGAATGCCCCAATTTTCATCTTGACCTATTTTCAAAGCCAAAACTAAATGTGTTTTATGATTTTTAGACATGTTTAGTTGTAGACAATTTCATGAAGGAAACTTTGACGGTCAATATCTTTTGACCTAGAAGTTGTCAAGACACAAGATCTGGCAGGGTAAGAGAAAGTGGAGCAAAGAATAAACATATAATTTTTCAACACTCAGTCAAGTGTTTTTGTTAGTTTTTCAAGCCAGATCAGAGGCTTTCTAGGCAAAAAGTCACTACTTGCAAGAAGTGGTAAAATGAGTTTCAAATGATTACAACAAGGATTAATTTTTTTAAATCAGTTTGACAGGTCCAATGAGCTAGTTTGAGATATCAAGCATTTGAGTTTGAATTTCTTTTAGCTAGACCCACCTTGGGGCCTGACTAACATCATGTGATTGATGAGATATGAATCAAGGGATTAGAGGATGTTTTAAAAAGTTGTTATAGTGATGATGATTTTCAAAGGACATGGAGAATGCATATGTCATTTGGAAGATAAATGGTTTGAGGTTACGCAAAATTGGCAAAAAAATGTAAAAATGATACAATGTTGAGCCATGAATAAAGACTAAGGTATTATTTTTCATGAAGTATTTTAGAGCATAAGTTAGACTTGTCCATAAAGGGAAATATGGTGCAGGTATATGCATGATTTTGAATAGTCTAGTAAAAGTAGTGATATTCATTCCCTTGAGGTGTCCAAATTCATTAAAACTTTCCAAAGATGAAATATGATATGTGAATTGACCACTTAAAAGATGAATGTAGATGAGTGGTTACTAATGAAGTTGTTTATGGACACCAATGCTCACTTGCCTCTCTTCTAGGAAACTAATGACTGTAAAAGACAAATAAAGTTTTTCTTATTTAAACCTTTTCCTAAGTTTTTTGAAAGAATAAAATCCAAACTCACTAGGTTCTATACCTGAGAAGGTTTTAATATTTTTGAATCTTATATGGTAGATGCATTGAGTAACAAGATTCCTTCTGGTTATTCATAGCCCATGAAAAAATGATGGCAATTTTATTTTTGTGGCTAAGTTCATTTTTGTTCTAGATTCATTTGTGGTTATTTTTGAGTCAAGGAAGAAAATTTCTAAGCAATTCTTATCTTTGACCATAATTGGAACTACAATCATGGAAAGGTGGCTGAATTTTCTTGCTTGAATAAGGAAAGGATGGAAGGCTGACCCATCCCCCTTCTGCATCTGTGTCGAGTTGCATGACCTATATGCACATCACTCATATTAGTGTTAGAGTGTGTTTGTAGAAAAAATATATGAAAGGTTAAGTGTACGATCCAAAATGAAATAGGTACATCTATCTTGCAATGGAAGAGCCTTGCCATTTTGCAAATGTGCAAGGGGAGTACGAGAAGTAGATTTCTATAAAAAACCATTTAGTTCTACCACATCTTAGTTAGAGAAGTCTACTAAAATTTAGTCAAATTTGTTATTAGTGACAACACTTATTTAGATTCTATATGGCTACCAAGCTCATTGAATAGTCTAGAGTGTTTTCCATGTAATTTAATAAGCACTGAGCTCTGCAATTCCTACTGAGCATTTTAGTGGTTACCAAGGGAATTCAGTTAGTGTGAAATGCAATAGTTCAAACCTTAAAAAATCAAGTAGTGTGAAGTCTAGTAGTTCAACCCAAGCAGTTCAGTGGTTACCAACCTTTGTAGTTTCTATTAAGCTTGCAGTTCATGTAAAATGAAGCTAGTGTTAACCAAACTATGTGATGATTAGTGTTTACCGAGTACACTTATGGTAAACGAGTAATTCAGTTTCTACCAAGTCATACAGTATTTACCAAGTCACCAGTATAGACCAAGTTCGAGACTACTCTGAGATGATTAGTATGGAACAAGCTTCTACTTCTACTAAATGAATGATGATGCTAAGTAGTGATAGTGGATGTCATGTATCAGAACTTCACCAAGTTAGTCCTTAGAACCTAAGTATCTACATATGGGCTGACTTTGTAATATTGGTGTTAACTTGTATACTGGTCAAATTTGAAATTATGTAAATTGGATTGATATATATGTAACGTATTGTATTATATCCAAAGTAGAATGAAAAAGTGTGATAGTGAAAATAATGTGAAATAGAAGCATGTGAATGTGAGTCAGCAATAGAAAAAGTGTATTGTACGGCTAGATCAACAAAGGAGCAGTAGAGTCATATCTATCACACAAAAGTGATCAGCAATTCAAAGAAACTCTATCAACAAACCAGTTGTAAGTCAAAGATCTACTATTTCATCCTAATAGGTGAACTAGTGTAAATCCTTTAACAAGGTAGACTTAACAGTCTTTTCTCAAATCTCTTTATCGAGTGAATACTTCATTGTGTGTTTGTAAAACCTCTAACAAGGTAGACCTAGCAGAGGGCAGATTATTAGAAGTGATCATTGTAAGCCTTAAT
The DNA here is from genome assembly GCA_028749045.1 of Cupressus sempervirens. Taxonomy (NCBI): domain Eukaryota; kingdom Viridiplantae; phylum Streptophyta; class Pinopsida; order Cupressales; family Cupressaceae; genus Cupressus; species Cupressus sempervirens. The sequence continues at coordinate 793,901,928 of CM053793.1, forward strand.
AGGCCAACTTTATGCTGTAGTATTGAAGTTTTGTGGGTATCATCCCCACCCCAGTTTTACTTTCTATTTGGAAGGTTTCTAGATCACCAAAATTATTGTGTTCAAGTGTTATGAATGTTTCATGCTTTTAGTTTCTTATGCATATAGTTAGATCTAATTTAATGAATTAAATGGTAATTGGATTATTGTAATTAAGATCTAAGTTTGGTAAAGTTTTTGAGGTTACTAATTCACCCCTCCCCTCTCAGTAACCTAGCATAGTCTCGAATATTTCCAACAATTGGTATCCGAGCTTTGTGGTTCTTAGGATAAAGTTTGAAGCTTGAGCAAAGATCAAGGACAATGGAGATATTCAAACTTGATAAGGCAATTGAAAATGAAAAGCTAGATCTAGAAATGGCCATTGCACAACTCAATAAAGCTAAGGAGCAACTTTGCCAATCCCTAAAAAGAAGGAAGGAACTTGCAAATCAAATGAATTATCGTCAATACATTTAAGAAAAGATTGAAGATTTTTTTCCCTTCAACCGGTTTAGATGAAGCAAATGATGCAATCAAATAACTATTGGAGAAGAATGGTTCCTTGCAAGAAGAAGTAAGAAAGCTCAAAAGAAAACAAGAAAATCAATCATTAAGGCTATGTGAAATCTTGGAAAAAAGGAATAAGATGAAAGAAGAAATGGATGGAAAGAATAATGAAATCCAAAACTAATCCATTTAGCATATAGATCTTATGGATAAAATCTTCAATACAAATAAGGAAATCATGAGACAAAGATAGACCAATGAGTGATTAAGAAATTATCTAAATTTGGAAAGACAAATCAATGAAAGAATAAGAAGTGAGTTGAGATCTGAAAATCAAATCAGTGAAAAATTGAAAAATGACCTAAAAAATGAAAAGAAAATCAATGAAAGAGTGATGAAATCCCAAGTAGACATGAATCAATTGAGCAGAATCTCTATAGACAAAAAGGAAAAGAAAGAATTAGATACAAAGAAGAAGGTGAATCCTCCAAAGAAGGTGCTCAAAGGAATCAAAGACCTACTTGCATTCACTATGGTAAGATAGGTCATACATCAAATAGATGTTGGAGTAATAGTAAAGAAAAATTTAGTGGTAAATGCTACAATTGCAATCAGCATGGTCACAAGGCTAATGAATGCAAAGAGAAACCAAAATTTGAAGGCACCTATCACAAATGCAAGAAACAAGGTCACAAGGCATCAGACTACAGAACTAAGTCATTCAATCTAGTAGAGAAAATTGTGAAAGAAATATTTGGTTGGGACTATAACACTTGGTGTAGATATCATTACTGTTGGTGTTTTAAAATGCACAAAAAACTACTAAGTGACAAAAGGCTTAATACCAAGATAACAGTACATACACAACCTAAAGATTAGCCAATTCTTATTTAAAATTGCACATGCAAAGTACTTGGACCCAACCTTAACAAAAACACAGATGGTTTTCTACTCTTTTGGCTCTGCAAAATCAGGGTGGGTATACCCAAGGATGATTCAAAATTGGAAAACTTGTATGAGGTTTATTCTTAGTTTTATTATGATTCTCATCTCACAATCCTCCAAACATATACATAATTCCTACTAACTGGATAAACACATCCCATGAAACAGATATGGCCAAGAATTCTTCTATAGATCTACAGATGTCCTTAACAATAGAGGCTAACTGTAGTTAAAACATTCCATGTAGACAAGTGCTGGCCAACTTTGAAGATCTACAGGAAATAAAAGTAAAATTTGATTTGATGATGCATTTGAATGACCATTTATAATATATTTCTCCTTCAGCTAAAATAACTCGATCAGTGCCTAATCCATTGGGGTTCAGAGTCTATAGCAAATTCTTAGATCTAGTTTGTTGCCTTACAACAAATTTTATCAGCAATTCTTATCAGAATTTATCATTCAAAATCCTTTTCAATACTTAAGGAATATCATCACATTCATCAAAGCCTTTATTTAATCCATTGAATTAACAACAATGATAAATGGATATACAACCTAAATAGATTGCATTCAATTGCACAAGCTTTTACTCATACAACATCAAGGTAGCTAAGTATTTAAAAGGAGACAAAATTTAGAAAGAACTGATATGGGGATAGTTCACAATTTGTATTCATTTCCTTTGAAAATGGTATATCCTTTACAATAGACTCAGAATGGCCTTCAGAAAGAAACACAGCTCATTCTGTAGTCATGTATTCTCAGAGAAGTGACAGAAAAATACATTATAAATTTGCTTTCAAAATTTGGACCAAAAATAGACTAAGCATAGTACTTAGAAGAAATAGAATTCGGACCCTTCTTTAGCCTTGGGGTCTCACTTAAATAGTGTGAGATGCAACAAGATTTAGGCTAAAGAAAAATGACAGGTGTCCTTTAAAAGAAACTTACATACACCTCTGTCAAAAAGACAAAAACAAATAACAGAAAGGCTTATTACATTAAACATTCCTTGGTGGGTCCCTTTCCGTTATGCTTCTCAGTTGTTGAGACAAGAAAATATGATCTGATTTTACAATCATTCTTCATCCTCGGAGTACATAATCATGAGGTCTGAAAGTGATGTATCATCTTCAGTTACCTGTAGACTTACTTTAGCCTGGGGATTTTCCATGTCTTCATTACTAACTATGAGGGTAACTCTTACTTTTGCATCTTCCTCCTCATCTTCTCCTGACATCTATTCTATAAATTGATTTTTCCATTTATTAAAAGCATCATCATCTAGCCAATCAAAACTTAGAGATTCTCTTTGTATCGTTATTAAAGAATTTGCACTTTCTTCTAAATCATCAAATTCTTTTCTCATAGCAGTATAAAATAACTATATTTTTACTAGCTCTTCATTTGTCTTTTCCCAGAACCAGTGGCTAGTTTCACTCATGATGTTTATTACTCTTTCATTAAATCACTCATCCAACTCCCTTTTCCACTTTTCCTTTTCCTTTATTGTATCAACAGATTCTAAAGCACAAGGAAATAAAGTGAAATTTTCAGCAATATATCGGGAAAAATAGAGTATTAATCTTTTCTGTAAAGAATCTCTTTTATCATCAAAATTTTCTAGCTTATTTAATAAATCAAAGATTTTCTCAACTTGATGATAAGGCATTTGGACTACAGATATACATATGATTGTAACATTATTATTCCTCTCCCTCCATTTCTGTGCAAGAGGAGTCGGTTTATCCTTACCTCTATTCAACTCATCCCTGAGAGTTGCAATTCTTGTCAACTGATCAAAAAAAGTTGACCATTGTATTTAATCCCTCAAATATATCACACACTACTTTACTTTTTCTTCATATTGATTTCTTAATTCTATCTGCAACTCATGTAATTTTGTTTTTTCTTCTTCAAAGTCCTCTGTAGTATAGAATTGGGGCCTTTTAGGGGTGTCAGGTATTTCAATAATAGGGGTTGATCCAACAAATGACTATGAAGGGTATGCAATTCTAAGTGTACTGGATTCTCCCACCTTTCTCTTCCCAAGTATCTTCTCCATATGAGACATCTTGTTTTCAAGCTCAATTCTCTTTTTTACTTCTTTATTGTAGGCATCCACCATTATTTCATATTTACTCTGCAGATCAGTCATTTCCTTTTCTTCTTTTTTCTACAGTGGCCAAGGAAAATTTAGAATAGTCCACATTCATGTGGGCTACCTGTACATGTGAAGTATCAGCGACCCTCCTCACAGTGATACTCCTTGTTAGTCCTGAATCATCAGGCTGTAATGGAGTAGTCCTGGATCCTCTTCTTAATGACCACATAACAAGAGCAGCTTGGTCATTACTGAATGTTGTTCCCAAGAATTCCTCTTTATCCGGATCTTGTAATGCTAAATTTTTTGACACAGAATTAAAAATTAAGGCATTAGCAATATCCCAATTGGGAAATAATAAAATATTTGAGCTTTCACCATCTATCTACCCTCTTCAAGGGTTATATTGTGGAACTCTTGTATCATTTGTTCCTTTATTTTATTTTGAATAGAGGCATCATCCATTTCTGGATGCTCTGTTTTCATATTCCTACACTTTTTCTCAAAAATGTGCATGTTTGCCCTCCATGCAAATTGATGGAAAGCCCTAGATTTTACAAAATTGTTATCAAACAAAAATTGCTGATTGGTTTGTTCCAAAATAGGGTCTAATTCCCTTCCCCTAAAATCTACTACAATAAATTCAAAACTTGGCACAGGAGGCTCCTGGGGGTTCCCTTCATCAATTTCTACTTGAGTAACAAAAACTCCTCCTTGTGATCCTATTTGTTCAATTTGCTCATTGGTGAGCTGCTCCTCCTCAATTCTCATTGGAGTTTGGGAAGGTGAGTAACCTTCATCATGTGATTCCTCTTCCCTAATTATTTTTCTTCTTTTGGGAGAGGGTTCAGGAGGTCTTTCTTCAAAAACAGTACTGGTAGATTCAATTATCTGCTTTCCTTTATTACAGTGGGCATATGATCTCGAATAACAGTATACCCTGTCCTCTTTCGCACAACTAGTGGACTTGCGCCTATGTTAGGGGTGAAACCTAATTTTCTCATAACTTCCCTGGCTTTATCTGGAAAAGAATCAATAAAATGTTGTTTCTTCTCATTCATTACCTCCATTATTTTGGGGAATGTACTAATGAGCTTATTTATTCTATCTGCATAGTTGGCAGCATTACTAAGAGGACTGTAATCCATGTCAAAACAATTAATAAACTCCAAAATTTTTGAATAGGCTCTCCATTTCTCTTTCTTTGTTTCTTGCTCCTGGAGAGAATATTCATTCCTTATTACATCTTCAGGGAAATAGAACTCATGCTAACATGGATGTAGCTTGATCCTATGTCTAAGAGTAGAATTAAAGAAATCTTCTGTGTCACAAAAATGAGAATGAGATACTGCCATCTTATACTGATCCAAAAAATTGTAGAGGAAGATCCACCCCTCTTTAGTTATTACAAACTGGTGAGCTACAGTGCAAGTAGGAAAAATTGATCCTATTCCCCTTTTATGCAAAAAGGTCTCCTCCACTCCTCCCAATTGCCATAAAAATTCAGCTACTCCTACCTTTAAAGGCACCTGATAGGGTAGTACATGGGGTGTCCCTTTGAATCCATAAACTCTAATGACAGTTGAGATCGGATATGGGATGATATCTCCCCAATTATGTGAAACATTTAGACTATGGGGTCTGTCCATAGGCCTACCAATATGCATTAGTGCCTTAAGAATTTTGGGATTGTCACTCAATATGAGGCATCTTAGTTTAGAAGCAAAGTGTCTATCAAATCTAACAAAACTGACATTTTTTGCTTCCCCAGTCATGTCTGCACTCCATAATTGAACTGGTAGTGCTTCCCCTTCTTGTTCCCTATTTAAAACCATTTCTTTACTGAAATATGTAACCCCTTTAAATAGAAACATATGCATCAATAGGGTGTACTGATCCCAAACCTTTTCCACCTTGCCCTTTGCAATCCCCACCAATCCACTATGAATCTCATTAGCCATGTAAGATGAAAAATCAAAAATTATTTCTACACCGAAAGAGGAGATTTGGGTGATCATATACATGAAGCTCACAGGAATAAAATCTTCTTCACCCTCTCTGAAGACTCTGCATAGGGTCTTGTATATCTCTATTGCCTTGGCATTAAAGCATGATTTCTTGAAAGGTTCTTTAGAAGATGATGTTATTTCTGGTAGGTTTCCAATTCTGCCTATGTGGGCCTTTAGTGCACCTTGTCTAACTACATCCCTTTTGGACATATATTCTTTGTCTAACTCTATCAAATCAATGGTCACATGATACCTAGTGAGAGGTCCTAGATTGAAAACTTCCCTAATTTCTTTTGGACTGATGGTAATTAAAACCTCACCATCCATTCTTCTCACTACCTTAGTGGCTTGATCATAACTTTTCGCTATAGCTTCAAGAAGGTCATAATCCATAAACACACTAGGAACAACTAGCTTTCCCAGATCAAAATTCCATATATTGGCATGAGGGGCATATAATTTCCTTTCTGCAAACCATTTCTTGAACAAACTCAAACCAGTTTGAGAAGTTTGAGCATCCTGAACCCAATTACCCTTATCATACAATCCATCAACTATCCTTAGCCTAGGGTTCAAAGAGGTTAACCTTTTAACTTGCACTGTCTCTACAGTAGACTTAGGGAGCAACTCAAGCAAGTCATCATGCACATTTCTATCCAAATAGTTTATTTGACTTGAAAATCCCTTCTTCGGAGGCATCTTGGACTATTTTTTTAGAACTGGAAAAAACCTATGAAGATTATGGTAGTACTACTTACTTGAATTCTGTCTCTGTTTTCCTCTGTATTTCTGCAATCTTTCTACGAGCAGACAATTTTACAAATTCTGCCAAGCTTTAGCACACTTTCCTTCTATAATTGCTTTTGCACAAGAATGGCTCAAAATCTTAGCTCGTGTAAGATGAATTGATGAAATCTTCTGTGTTATACTCTATTTTTTCACACGCGATGCTTTCATGTCTAATTAATACAGAGACTGGCACCACATTTTGTGTTTAAAGCTGTGCCATCAATCTTCAAAAATCCTATGATCATGTGATACGGAGAGAACAACTAGGTGTTGCACTTGACATGTTGGTCAATTTATCCAATCGATGCTTACCACATACATAACTCTTTCCTTGATGGCGCTTATATCCGGACCCACTGGCAACTGAGGACACGTGTCAGCAGGTCGCTACTTTTTTATGCATAAAGAATGAGCACCTTGCCATAGCGAAGTAGCGACAACCATTGATCTGATCTAAAATCTATAGATGATATGTTACTGGGCTTGCTCAGAAAGAAGGTGGTGGGCCCTATTTGCTATGTCGCTATACATATCTTCCTCGCAACTTTTCATAGCGAGAAGACAATGGCCATTGATCATAGGTCTAATCAAAGGTGAGGAAACTGCATGTAGTCTTTTGATTCATATTCACTACGTCGCATAGCTTAAAAAGCATGCAACTTTTCAAAGTGAGGTAGCAAGGACTGTTGATTTTGTTATAATCTGACACTCAGGTTCTCTTTGCACATTTGATCAGAAGGGCATTGATGAAGTACATAATTCTACATAGTTGGTGCCCTTTAAGATCTTACTTTAGTCTTAATCATCATCCCACATCACCAAAGGTCCCATCGGCTCTTGATTTCACGGGGCCTCCCTACTTCGCTAATGACGAGATGTCAAATTTTTTCGATAGCAAGGTAGCGAGCTCCGGTAACTTTAATGAATTTTGGCACCATGAAATGCAAGGGTCCATCAGATTATTATTTTTGCTATTAAACTACTTCTGACAATGGCAGTTATTACTTGTCATGCCACCTGGTTTAGTCATGGTGCTAACAACTTGCAATGTCACTGGCTCTTCAATTTCACGGGGCCTCGCTACTTTGCTAACAGCGAGATGTCAAATTTTTCCAATAGCGAGGTAGTGAAGCATCAAAAAAATCATCATTCCAGCTCTGACTTCAGACTGCTTTTGTTGGGTCCCCTTTCCTATTTTGACGGTAATTGCAATGTGTACTTGAATAATAAATCAGCCAGAAAAAAAGCTCCAACTGCCGTATCTTCATTTTGCGGTCCCATTTTATAAATTATTTAGCACTCGCTACCTCGCCATACGTAAAAAGTGCCCATGTTTGCATAGTGATGTAACGACAACGGTAGATCTACTTAGATCAGACGGCTGGGGGAATATGAGAGGAAAGGTATCTCGGGGGCACAAAAGATAAAAGATGACAAAATATTCACCTTATTTGAAAATTCAAATATTTTGCGCCTGACAATTTATGAATAGAAAGAACGTAGGGTTTTCACAAGCTTTTTTCAAAGGCTAGCCAATGGATGGATTATCTAGAAACCCTATGTTTCACTTAGAATGAAAAAATCTAACTTTTCTACAATTGGACAAAAGACTTCTATCACACAAAAAGTCAAACCAACAATTACTATGGAGAATATGGACACATTGGCATGAACTATGTTAAACATCACATAAGAAAGAGAGATATCACCATAAGATGTTTCACTTCTATAGAACTTGGTTATCTGGCCAAGAATTGCATGAGTATATGTAGAATTGAAGATGAAAAGAAAGAAAAAGTAGATAAAATTCGAAAGCAGATGGGGCAACAATGGATTCCTAAATCTACCGAGGAAGCTAGTTTAAGCAATGATAGTCATGTCACTCAAGAAGTGGGTGACTACACCATTTCCAACTAAGTTCTTAAGGAAGAACTGTAACTATGTTATCATGATCACATCCAAATAGTTCCAATTACAAGGTGACAAAGATCAAAATTAGTATTCAAGATACAAAAGGATCATCAAGAAGGATCAATATCAATTATTACTAAGTTTCCTTCTCTACTGAGTAAGGTTGGGTCACAAACTCTACCAAGAAAATTTAGGAGCAACAAGTCACACATGTTTGGTCACTGAGTTATGAAGCCTTCACTGAGTAATCAATTGAATAGTGGATGATAGCTTGTTGTGCATAATGATTTCATCATAGCTACCTTCATACCAAGCATTAATGACATAGTTTTAACAAAAATTAGGAAATTGAATTCATTTTCACTAAGAATTCTAAGTGTTATTGCAATCAAGAAAATTGTAGAGCGATTAAGTGATTTCAAGTAGAATTTGTAGCTAAAATCCTTCAAAGTTTTTCATAGCTTATCAAGTAGCCATGGCATCATCAAGTAGTAGTACCAATGAAAGGAAAGGTTCAGAGATGTTGGTTAGAGGAGTTGAATGGAAAGCACCTAATTTTAAACTTGTACTGACAATTGCTAAAACCCTCGATCCAAACAGAGTACAATCATAGATCCCTCCTAAGGTACTACTTATTAATGATATCTGAACTCATTTTAAGTGTGTAATTTAGGAAATCAAAACCCTAGAGATGGATGATGCTCTAGGTGAACTATGTATGAATGGTGTTCTTAAACCTGAACATAAGCACTTGGAAGATAAGGGTTTAACCCACATTCCCCACCTACCCCAAAGTTTCCAAATCAAATGGATCAAATACATCCTAAGCCAAGTTCAGAATGGTTAGTTATGGCTTGAGCAAGTAGTTTTGATCACTAAGAAGATGATTCATCACATGACTAACCATCCCATGCTCTCCAAGGCCAAAACCACTATAACCCTAGGTCAGGTGGAGTTAAAAAAGAAAACCCTAGCCTAGTGGGATTATAGAGGTATGAAGTGTGATGAACCTGGATTAATATGTTTCTATATTATGTATTTAGTTCAAGGATTTACAAAATTAATATAATCAATTTGCTTCTTTAAATGAAATTATTTTTTGAATTACTTTAATTAAATGTCATACAAGTGTTAATAAAATAATAGATCCATAATGTCTAAATTCCATATGAACATTCATAATATAAATATTATTATATGCTAAAACTTTACATTAATATATTAACATTATTGTTACAAGTGTTATCTATGTATAATAATTTAATTATTATCAACACTTTTTAAAGAAACCATAATCAAATAATTATTATTAATTCTTGCAAATGATTATAAAAATGCTTTAATTACAATGCGTTGAATTATAGAAAGAAGGAAGTTAAGACAAACTTGAGACATGACTGTTCCTACATGACATTTCAACAATATATATATATATATAACTTTAGGGTTAGGTTATTAAAGCATATGATACAAAAGTCTAGTAGAAAAAAAGGAAAATATCATAATAAAGTAACTCGCCTTGCTCGACGCACAGAGATCTGATCATTCTAACACTATACGTGATTGCCCACCACCTGCAAGTCATCATTCCAACTCTGCCATGGACTGTCCACCGTCTATAATAGGTACGACGCCAAACCTTGATGGCATTCATTAAAAGAAAAAAATTGGCATCATATATATATATATATATATATATATATATATATATATATATATCATTATGAATATTGATAATCATATATATATGATTATTACTACCTTGATTAATATTATTGTGAATATTACTACCTTGATGGCATTTTTGTTAAAAGAAAAACATTGGTATCATATATATATGTTATTATGAATATTGATAATGGTCTCAAGCATAATGAATTGAAGATTTATGTATCCCATTATTATATATAAGTTTTTCCTTTCATAATATCAACCCTAACCAATATGCATAGCATAGAATTAGGTTAATACAAACATTTAAATGTATGTCACTATATATATATATATATATTTGTGTATATCGATACATATTTTTATGTACACAATGATGAACATTCCAAATAATAATAATAATGTGTGAATAACGAATATTACTACATTATATTCAACAATAATTTGAAATATTACTATAGCCCAAGAAGCTTTTCCCTCATCTGAACTATGATATCTTCAGATAGGGAGTGGGTGGAGGGAGAGGCGGAGTAAATTCGAGCACTTGACGGTGTCCTCTAGGGAGCCGCTTGTAGCTTGTTTCACGTGCCCTTTGCACCGTCAATCTACCGTCTCCAGATAGTCAAAGCTCGAAGAGAGTAGTTTTCCTGGTGCTATAGAGAGAAACTTTATATAAATCAATTAAACTAATCAAATTATATTTCTCAATACCTCCATTTTAAATATTAATAAGGATCTAAGGCATGTTAACTAAAATGAATTCCTAAAATTATACTAACTATTGTAATACAGGTCAAAGAATTAAAAGGGGTCATTACAATTGGTATCAGAGCCTGATCCTGCCATCTTGAAAATATAGTAAATCACAAGAGGAGAAAAAATGAATGAGAAATTATGCAATGAAATTAGAAATGTTATGGAACAGAAAAACCAAACCTTAGCAGAGAAAATAGAAAGATCAAATCAAGCACTTCTTCAAGCACTGCAAAACATGGGAAATTCCATAAACAATCTTAAAAATAATAATTCTAATGGAAGGGACATAAGTTCAAATCATTCTGAAAATAATGGAGCTATGCCATCTCAAGTACCCAAACCTCTTTTCTTACCCAAGCAAGGCCCCTCAATGGAAGAAGGTCAAACACCCAATACTGCTATTGAAAATGCTAGAGCTAGAGCTTATGCCAATCTTGAACCAGAAATCAGGGAGTTAATAACATTCAGGGAATTCTGTGAAGCCAACAGGAAAGAAAGTCATAGGAAAGAAAAAAGACATCAGAATCAAGATTTTAGAAGTAAAGTAAATAAATTGACACTTCCAAATTTTGATGGAACATAAAAACTTATGGCACATGAATGGCTACAAAAATTGAACACCTATCTCACCCTAAGTCCAACGACAGAGGAAGATGTGCTTCAATTTGCAATCCTTCACTTAGAAGGCACATCTCATGATTGGTGGCATCATGGCCTTATCACCCAAGGCACCAAAATATTACTTCCTATGAAGAATTTTCTCAAAAACTCATTAAGAGATTTGATAGGAAGCATCCTCAAGAAAAATTTAAGAAATTAACTCAATTAAGGCAACAAGAAACATTAGAAGATTATATTAAAAAATTCCAAAGGATCTTTGTCCAAGTCACAGGAGTAGATGATGAATGCTTTACCTACTTATTCATAGAAGGGTTGAAAGATTCACTAAAAGGTCTAGTAAGTGCCGTAAAGCCTTCATCCTTAGATGATGCTTTTGAAATGGCCTTGAGCTTGGAAGTCTCAAACACGAGCAACAAATCATGGAATAAGCCCATTTTAAAAATCACCAAAAAGATAAATCCTATGAAAAGTTCATTCCAACTAAGGAACGAGAGGAATCAAAGAAAAGGAATTTATGCTTTAAATGCCAAGAACCATGGGAGCCAAGCCATAGCTACAAAAAGAACACTTGTAGAAATTTTGGAATCGACTGGGTGCCCGAACACAGATGTGGGAAAAAATGCTGCATCGAAAGAATAGAAGAGGATGATGAGGAAGAAAGGGTGAGAAAAAAGGAAAGATGTGATAAAGGCAATGAAGAAGAAGTAGAGGGGGAAGAATATGGAGTAATACCTACTATGACTCAACCCTCCACAAATAGGGTCTTAAGAATTACATGCACCCTTAATGGACAGAAAACCATTGTACTGGTGGATATTGGAGCATCCCATAACTACATTAATGAAAGACTGGTTAACAGAATGAAATTAAATATAGAGAAGTTTAAAGGCTTTATTGTTGTTTAAGACACAAGATCATTGGTATGTTGCACAAAGGTAATTCCATAGCAAGAAATCACTTTAGGAAGAAAGCACACCATCAGAGAAGACCTACATGTGGTTCCACTAGACTTAGATATAATTTTGGGTAGTCTAGGATGTTTTAGGTTCGACCTTCCAAACCTAAAAATCCATTTTGAGCACAATGGGGAAGAAATAACATTGGAAGGAATACATGATGATTCTGTGAAATTGGTTTCTTGCAAAAGAATAGAAAGAATACTATGACATGATCAGGGAGAATGGATTGCACAATGTTTAGTATTAAATAAATCAACTCCACAAGAATCTATCATCCATATTGACATTGAACCTATCATTAAAAAACATCAAAGAGTATTTGAAGAGATTCCCCTAGGATTACCTCCCAAAAGAGGATTTGAACACATTATAGAATTGGAAAAAGATGTTAAACTAGTGATCACCACCCCTTACCAACATCCTCAAAAGTATAAGGATGAAATTGAAAAGGACATTCAAGAACTCTTAGCAATGGGACACATTCAACCTAGCTCCAGTCCCTTTGCATCGCCAGTAGTACTTCTAAAAAAGAAAGATGGGACAATGAGGATGTGTATAGATTATCGAGCCCTAAATAAGAATATAAAAAATTGCTATCCCATTCCTAGGGTGCATGAACTCATAGATGAACTTCATGGAGCAATATATTTCTCTAAAATTGATTTACGTTCAAGATACCATCAAATCAGGATGAGGAAGGAGGATGTGCCCAAGATGGCATTTAGATGTCATTATGGGCATTTTGAGTTTCTAGTGCTACCCTTTGGCCTAACTAATGCTCCAGCCACCTTCCAATCATGAATGAATCATATATTCCAAAAATAACTTAGGAATTTCCTTCTTATTTTCTTTGATGACCTCCTTATCTATAGAAAAACATGGGTAGAACATCTCCAGGACATTGATGAAGTCTTGAGTACATTGGAATCTGAATCCCTATTTGCAAAAGCATCAAAGTGCGAATTTGGATTAGAAGAAATTTTATATCTCGGTCATAAAATCAATGCCAAAGGTGTAAGTGTGGATGAGGAAAAAATTAAAGCAATAAGAGAATGGCCAAAACCTAGAACTCTAACTCAACTCAGAGGGTGCTTGGGCCTATGCAGCTATTATAGATGGTTTGTGAAGAATTTTCAAAATTAGCATCTCCTTTGATAGACCTGACCAAGAAAGGAAATTTTAGATGGAATGAATCGGCGCATGAAGCTTTTGAAGAATTAAAAGAAAGAATGAGTTTGTGCCCAGTCTTAGCTATCCTAGATTTTACACAACCTTTTGAATTACAATGTGATGCTTCTGGTGAAGGAATTGGGGCTATGCTTATGAAAAACAAACACCCTATTTCTTTTGAAATTCAAAAACTTTCTAAGATAGAAAGACACTTCTCAATTTATGATAAGGAAATGTTAGCTATCATGCACGCACTAGCAAAATTCACGCAATACCTAGTGTGTGGAAGGTTCAATATTAAAACAAATCACAATAGCCTAAGATTATTTATGAGTCAAAAAGATCTTAATGATCGTCAAAAAAAATGGATAAGTAAAGTCCAAGCTTATAACTTCAATAGTGAGTATGTCAAAGGAACCCATAACGTGGTAGCTGATGCTTTATCCAGGCAAGGACAATTGAATTCTATTACTAGTATTACAGATAATTGGAAAAATGAAATTATTGCAGAATATGCTAAAGATCCTAGAACCAATGAAATCATGGAAGGAAACATAACCAATGATGAAATCAAAATTGTGGAGCAACTCATACTATATAGAGGAAGAATATTGCTAGCAACAAATTCCAAAGTTAAAATAAAGATCATGACAGAATATCATGACAACCCCCTATTTGGTCACACTGGATTTTACAAAACTTACAAAAAGGTAAGAGAAAGGTACTCCTGGAAAGGTATGAAGAAGGACATCATAAAGCATGTCCAAGAATGTATAACATGTCAAAAAAATAAATCTGAATAGCATTACCCAGCTGGTTTCTTACAACCATTACCTATTCCCAATCAAAAGTGGGAGAGCATTTCTATGGATTTCATCATAGGCTTACCTAAAGTGCAAGAAAAATATTCCATCTTGGTAGTGGTGGATAGGCTAAAAAAATGTGCACATTTCTTTCCCATATCCATACATTATAAAGCACCACAGATAGTAGAATTATTCTTTAAAGAAATTTTTAGGCTTCATGGATTGCCAAGAAATATCATAAGTGATAGGGATAGAAAATTCCTTAGCCTATTCTGGAAAGAAATCTTTAGGTTAGCAGGAACTGAATTAACCCCCAACACTAGTTATCATCCCCAAACAGATGGACAAACCAAAATTGTCAATAAGTGGATAGAAGGTTATCTCAGAAATTATGTGACAGGACAACAAAATACATGGGTCAAATGGTTGTACTTGGGAGAATATTGTTATAATAATACCCATCATATGTCAATCGGGATGAGTTCGTTTAAGGAATTATATGGATATGAAGCCACTACATTTGGAGATTTAATTAACCAAGAAAGTAGGATATTGGGAGCCAAGGACTTCATTCAACAAAGCACTGATATTATGGAAGTTCTTAGAGACGAGTAGAAAGATCATTCCAAGTTGGAGATCTAGTATTCCTAAGATTGCAACCCTACAAAAAAACCTCACTCCAAATTAGTGGAGCAGAGAAATTAAAACCCCATTTCTATGGGCCATACCAAATCCTAAGAAGGATAGGAGAAGTGGCATATGAGATAGAGCTACCTGAAAATAGTAAAATTCACAACATATTCCATGTATCGAGGCTGAAAAGGGTCCTCGGTAAGAATATAAAACCTTGTGTTGATTTGCCACCACTAGACAATGAAGGAAAGCTTGTTCTAGAGCCTGAGACTATTCTTGAAAAGCGGGATAGGAGATTAAGGAGTCAGACTATTCCAGAATACTTGGTAAAATGGAAAAATCTTCCTAAAGAAGATGCTTCCTGGGTTGGTGAAGAAGTCCTTTCCCATTCAGCATTGCTTGGGGACAAGCAAAATTAGGAAGGGGGGACTGTGATGAACCTGGATTAATATGTTTCTATATTATGTATTTAGTTCAAGGATTTACAAAATTAATATAATCAATTTGCTTCTTTAAATGAACTTATTTTTTTGAATTACTTTGATTAAATTTCATACAAGCGTTAATAAAATAATAGATCGATAATGTTTGAACTCCATATGAACATTCATAATTTAAATATTATTATATGCGAAAACTTTACATTAATATATTAACATTATTGTTACAAGTGTTATCTATGTTTAATAATTTAATTATTATCAACACTTTTGAAAGAAACCATAATCAAATAATTATTATTAATTCTTACAAATGATTATAAAAACACTTTAATTACAATGCGTTGAATTATAGAAAGAAGGAAGTTAAGACAAACTTGAGACACGACTGTTCCTACATGACATTTCAGCAATATATATATATATATATATATATATATATATATATATATATATATATATATATATATATATATATATTACTTTAGGGTTAGGTTATTAAAGCATATGATATAGAATTCTAGCAGAAAAAAAGGAAAATATCATAATAATGTAACTCGCCTTGCTCGACGCACGAAGATCTGATCATTCTAACACTATATGTCATTGCCCACCACCTGCAAGTCATCATTCCAACTCTGCTGTGGACTGTCCACCATCTACAATAGGTACAACGCCGAACCTTGATGGCATTCATTAAAAGCAAAACATTGGTATCAAATATATATAAATCATTATGAATATTGATAATCATATATATATATGATTATTACTACCTTGATGAATATTAATACCTTGATTAATATTATTATGAATATTACTACCTTGATGGCATTTTTGTTATAAGCAAAACATTGGTATCATATATATATGTTATTATGAATATTGATAATGGTCTCAAGCATAACGAATTGAAGATTTACGTATCCCATTATTATATATAAGTTTTTCCTTTCATAATATCAACCCTAATCAATATGCATAGCATGGAATTAGGTTTTAATACAAACATTTAAATGTACATCACTATATATATATATATATATATTTGTGTATATGGATACATATTTTGATGGGGACACAACCCAAGAACATAATGGACACAACATAAAAAGGGAAATTATATTAACTAAGAAAATAAGCTAGTACAAACAGTACAGAGAAAATAAACTTCAGAACATGCCCTAAGAGCTTACAATAGCATAAATCTGGAGAATATTTCTCCTTTTAGCACCTCCTCTCAAACTCCACTCTGAACTGCCTTTTACAATGCCAAAAATCTCCTTAAATAGACCCCGGAGGGTTAAGGACTAGGAGTACATTCTAGAAAGTGCTAGTAGGCATCCACCGATGAAATAGAAGGTTCCGAAAGCTGCGTTAGAAGTCGGTGCAAATCTAGAAGAATCCAAAAATGGTAACTGAACTTCTGGGAGGCATAACTTTTGAACCATAGCTCCGATTGACGAACTGTTTACATTTTCGGAAATCTCTCAAAGTGCTCTATAGCCCTATGAATGAGCTTTGCTCATCCCCCATTTTTTGACCCTTTTTGAGGTCATTTAATGCCCCAAACCTGACTTTGAAGCATTCTTAGGAGGTCTCCAAAACCCAAAAAATTGCAATAACTTTCAAACTGTGGGACCTATTGACCTGATTCTTTTTCTAGAATGCTCTAAATCATGATTGCATTCATCTGGTCGATTCACACCTTCTAGTTTACCGAAATGATGGCCCAAATACATGCTCCTATTTTTTTAGGATTTTCAAACGCACTAATAGTTGAACTATGAGAGTTGGAACCTTTATTTGAGCCAAATGGGTATCCAAAAATGTAAAGACATGAAACAGAAACTAAGTCTAAGTACATTTTTTTGGGTGACACAGGATTGCCCTTATACCTCTGGATGCTCCTGCATCAGACACTCAGGGTAGATTGAAAAGTGACCCTATCACTTTATGGATGGTAGAGGAAATCCCAAATGGGAAACCTCAGCTACTGAAATCCAAGTTGAGTCCTCGATCGGCCGTCCTTTCCATTTGACCAAATACTCTTCATACTGCCTATTTCTGGTACTCCTACCCACACGATGATCTAGAATGTCTTCTATCTCCTCCTTCTTAGAAGCAAGAATTGGACATGGCTCTAAAACTAGCTCCTCATCTGCACCATCATCATGATACTCTGTTAAATCTGCAATGTTGAAAATGGGAGAAATGTGAATACCATCTAGCAGCTCCACGTCAGATGCATTTCCTGAGTCATGTTTCTTCAAAACTTTGCAAGGACCAAATTTCTTCATTTTTAGCTTGTTGTAAGTACCAACTGGAAATCTTTCTTTTCGTAAGTGCACCATGACTAGATCCCCTACTTGGAATTCCTTATGTCTTCTCCTTTGATCAGCCCTAGCTTTATACTCTTGATTCATCTTGATAATGTGTGCTTGAACCTCCTCATGTAGACACTTGATGTGTTCAGCAAATTCCTCAGCTTCAGCACTTGTCCTCTCCCCTTGTTCTATCTTCCTCAATTCTGGTGCAATCCTTGGGCTATTCCCATTTACAATTTGAAATGGTGATTTTCCAGTACTCCTATTTACAGAGTTATTATAAGAAAACTCTGCCTGTGGTAGAATCAAATCCCATCCCTTTGGCTTATCTCCAACTAAACATCTTAGCAAATTGCCCAGACTTCTATTTACCACTTCTATTTGGCCATCAGTCTGTGGGTGATGCGTGGAACTGAATTTCAAGTCTGTTCTCAACTTCTTCCACAATGTCCTCCAGAAATACCCCACAAATTTAGTATCTCTATCAGAAACTATACTCCTTGGAAGACCATGTAGTCTTACCACCTCTTTGAAAGACAAGTCTACAATATGGATAGCATCATGAGTTTTGTGGCATGGAATGAAATGTGCCATTTTGGAGAACCTATCAATCACCACGAATACTGAGTCATTACCCCTTTGTGTCCTTGGCAATCCAAGAACAAAATCCATAATTATGTCCTCCCATGGCCTTGATGGAACAGGCAATGGCTGATATAGGCCAGTATTTTGACTAAACCCCTTGACAACTTGACAAACCTGGCAACTCTGTACAAACTTCTTCACATCCTGTGTAATTTGAGGCCAAAAATAATGTTCTCTAAGAATGGAAATGGTCTTATCCTGACCAAAATGTCCTGCCATCCCTCCACTGTGTTTCTCCTTAATCAAATTTTCCCTCATGGAACTCCTTGGAATGAACAATTGACTACCTTTGAACAACATGCCATCTTGAATCAAATAGTCTAACCACTTGGTTCTATCTATAGCAACAGGTTCTTTACAAGCTTTCCATGCTTCAGCAAAATCAGGATCCTCGGGGTACAAATTCTTGAGTTCATCAAACCCAACTACTTCAACCTGCATTGTTGTAAGCAACAACTGTCTCCTACTTAGTGCATCTGCAACCCTATTAGATTTTCCACTTCTATGCTTCAACACAAATGTATAACTCTGCAAGAATTCTACCCACTTCATATGCCTTTGATTCAATTTACCTTGGCTATTTAGGTACTGTAATGCCTGATGATCAGTATACAAAACAAATTCCTTTGGCAATAAATAATGCCTCCATGTCTTTAAGTCCTGAACTATTGCATAGAACTCTTGATCATAAACAGAACACTTCTTCTTTGCATCATTCAATTTTACACTAAAATATGCAATAGGCTTACCTTCTTGGCTTAATACAACCCCAATAGAGCTACCACTAGCATCACAATCCACCTGGAATACTTTTCTAAAATTTGGAAGTACCAACACAGGCTATTCAGTCACCTTCTTCTTCAGCAATTCAAAACTTCTCACAGTTGCTGCAGTCTGTTTGAACTCTTTTCTATGCCCTCTTATTGTATCAGTTAGGGGTGCACATATGCCACTAAAATTCTTAATAAAATTCCTATAAAAACTAACCAGACCATGAAATGATCTTACCTTAGTAGCAAACCTTGGAGTAGGCCATTCCAAGATGGTTTTTACCATCTCTGGATCCATTTTGAGACCTTTAGGTGATATAACAAATCCCAAATAGACTTACTCCCTTTTTGCAAAGACACACTTCTTTAGATTAATTAACAGTTTCTCTTCCCTTAGCCTTTCAAGGACACTACAAATATGCACTAAATGTTCTTCCAAAGTCTTGCTGAAAATTAAAATATCATCCAAACAGACAATAACAAATTTTCCCAAGAACTTCTTAAGTACCTCATTCATGAGCCGCATGAAGGTGCTTGGGGCGTTCATCAATCCAAAGGGCATGACTAACCACTCATAAAGACCCTCCTTGGTCTTAAAGGCTATTTTCCACTCATCTCCTTCTCGAATCCATATCTGATGATAGCCACTCTTCAGATCTATCTTTGTGAAGTACTAAGCTCCACTCAAGCAGTCCATAAGATCATCCATCCTTGGTAAAGGAAACTGGTACTTGATGGTTATCCTATTTATAGCTCGAGAATCTGTACACATCCTCCACTCTCCATCCTTCTTTGGTGCAAGTAATGCAGGTACTGCACATGGACTCAGGCTCTCTCGAATCAAGCCCTTCCTCAACAACTCCTAAACTTGTCTATTTAGCTCATCTATTTCAGTAGGAGTCATGCTGTGAGCGGCCTTGTTAGGAAAACTAGCTCCTGGAATCAGATCTATCTAATGATTGATTTGCCTTACTGGTGGCAATCCATCCAGAACATTATCAGAGATAATATCTCCAAATTCCCCTAGTTAATTTGAAACTTCAAATGGTATTTCACTACTACCTTCTTTATCTTTCCTAGGAATCAAAGCATAGCACATATGCTGATGTTTCATGCCATCTAAAAACTTCCTTCCATCAACAAGACAAATCCTAGCACTGCTACATACCTTTTCACCTTCCTTTTTCATGGGCTTCAATTTGTGGTGAACTCCATCTTTTGTCAGAGAGTATGTGTTTGCATGTCCATCATGTATTGCATGTTTATCAAACTACTATGGTCTACCCAACAATAGATGGAAAACATCCATCGAAATAACATCATAGAGAACTTCATCATGGTAACTCCCAATTTTGAATTTTACTAAACATTGTTCACTTACTAGGACCTTATGATCATCTTTTACCCAAGAAATCCAATAGGGTTGGGGATGTTTCTCCCTCTTGAGCTTTAGCTTAAAGACCATCTCTTCAGATACCAAGTTATCAGTGCTACCACCATCAATGATCACGTCACAACATTTATCCTCACAGTTGCATCTGGTACAAAACAAACTCCTTCATTGTCCTGGTTCATTCTCACCACTTAGTAGGACTCTTTCATTTACCAAGGTCTCTCCTCTTTCTGCATCCTCTAAATGTGATGATTGTGCATCCTCATCCACATGAGCAACCCTAGCTTGGCCCTCAGCTCTCCTATCTGTCCTTCCTTTTCGTTGAGGGCATTCAAAGGCACGATAACCTTCTTCATTGCAATGGAAACAGGTATCACGGAAGCCTCCTCTTTCTTGTCCATGTCCTCTACCTCTTCCTCTTTGATTTCCAAAGTCTTGATCATGGGAGCAGTTGAAACCCTCATTCCTCTGGTTTCTGCTAGTACCCACATCTTCATTTTTCTTTTGGGTTTCATTGCGGCCTCCAGATGATCTACCGCTTCCCCTTCCTCCTTGACTACACGCTCTTTGTCTTCCTTCAAACATTTTATTCAGCTTCTCTTCAACTCATAGGGAAAACTGGTATGCCTCTTCAACGCTGGTCATTCTTACCAGACTTAATTCCTCATGGATGCTAGATCACAACCCACTGATATAATGAGCAACCTTCTCCTTATTTGCTTCTACATGCCCCACTCTAATCAAGAGTCGGTAAAAATCTTCTATATATTCTTGGACTGATCTTCCTGCTTGCTTTAACCCATGCATCTTCTTAAACAGATCAAGCTCGTAGTCCACAGGAATGAACTGCTTCTTCAATTTGTCCACCATGTGATCCCATCTTGTGATCTTCTCCTTTCCTCTTCTAAGTCTTTCCAGTTGAACCTCTTGCCACCAGATTTTGGCATGGCCTTTCAGTTTGGCCTTTGCAAACTTAACCCTATCTGGGTCCCTTATATCCTCATACTCAAAGTATTCTTCCAGTTCATTGATCCAATTGATCAACTCATCTGGTTTCAGATTTCCTGAAAATATACCCACTTCAATTGTAGGTCTTTTCCCAAACTTAGTAATGGCCCTAAAAAGCCTTTCCTCTACAGGATTCAGAACTTCCCCATCAACTTCCTCTTCTGGTCCCATTACTTCCTCTTCATTGTCATCCTCACTATTGTCACCTGCGGCAACATTTGCTCCTCTATGAAGCTCCTCTTGCAATGCTTGTACCTACCTCTGGAGGGCTCTAACCTCCTCAGGATCAATAGCTCTAGCCCTTCCACTACGCTCTCTTCGTGGAGGCATCTTCTAACTCGAACCCACAACCACACAGTCCTGGTGCAAACTGCCTCACAATCGGCGCTCTGTGTACACACTCAGGAAAACCCACTTTGATACCACTTGATGGGGACACAACCCAAGAACAGAATGGACACAACAGAAAAAGGGAAATTATATTAACTGAGAAAATAAGCTAGTACAAATAGTACAGAGAAAATAAACTTCAGAACATGCCCTAAGGGCTTACAATAGCATAAATCTGGAGAATATTTCTCCTTTTAGCACCTCCTCTCAAACTCCTCTCCGAACTGCCTTTCACAATGCCAAAAATCTAATTAAATAGACCCTAGAGGGTTAAGGACTAGGAGTAAATTCTAGAAAGTGCTAGTAGGCATCCACCGACAAAATAGAAGGTTCCAGAAGCTGCGTTAGAAGTCAGTGCAAATCTAGAAGAATCCAGAAACAGTAACCGAACTTTCGGGAGGCATAACTTTTGAACCGTAGCTCCGGTTGATGAACCGTTTACATTTTCGAAAAGCTCTCGAAGCGCTCTATAGCCCTATGGACAAAATTTCTTGTCTCCCATTTTATTACCCTTTTCAAGGTCATTTAATGCCCCAAACCTGACTTTGAAGCATTCTTAGGAGGTCTCCAAAACCCAAAAAATTGCAATAACTTTCAAACCGTGGGGCCTATTGACCTGATTCTTTTTCTAGAATGCTCTAAATCATGATTATATTCATCTAGCCGATTCACACCACCTAGTTTACCGAAATGATGGCCCAAATACATGCTCCTATTGTTTTGGGATTTTCAAATGCACTGATAGTTGAACTATGAGAGTTGGAACCTTTATTTGAGCCAAATGGGTATTCAAAAATGTAAAGACATGAAACATAAACTAAGTCTAAGTACATTTTTTTGGGTGACACATGATTGCCCTTATACCTTTGGATGCTCTTGCATCATATTTTTATGTACACAATGATGAACATTGCAAATAATAATAATAATGTGTGAATAATGAATATTACTACATTATATTCAAAAATAATTTGAAAGATTACTATAGCCCATGAAGCTTTTTCCTCATCTGAACTATGATATCTTCAGATAGGGAGTGGGTGGAGGGAGAGGCGGAGTAAATTCGAGCACTTGACGGTGACCTCTAGGGAGCCGCTTGCAGCTTGTTTCACGCGCCATTTGCACCATCAATCTACCGTCTCCAGATAGTCATAGCTTGAAGAGAGTATTTTGCCTAGTGCTATAGAAAGAAACTTTATATAAATCAATTAAACTAATCAAATTATATTTCTCAATCCCTCCATTTTGAATATTAATAAGGATCTAAGGCGTGTTAACTAAAATGACTTCCTAAAATTATACTAACTGTTGTAATATAGGTCAAAGAATTAAAAGGGGTCATTACATGAAGATCAGTATTGTAATTGATGTAGAGTTGAAATTTGGCATACATGTGACAGCTCATAAGATCTATAGTTTTAGCCATCTAAATAGTGTATCGTGTGAAGTAGAAGAATTGGGATACAAAGTTGTGAAGAATAATCTATCATATGATCTTGCAGAATTGTTGTTGAAGTAGTTTAACAAAAACATGGAAAGTATAAGGACTTCCAAGAACAACCCTTGCAAATTTGGATCATTGTTGACATGTCTATTTTTCTACATTCAAAAAATTTTCCCTTCAAAAGATACAGTAGTATGGAGAAAGGATGTGCCAGTGCTACATCAGATTAATGAGTATATTGCAAAAATGGGAGATAATTTTGTTAGTATAATGGATAATTATTTTGATTTCTTCAAGGAGAAAATGAATAAAAGATTTAGGATGCCCATGAAATTGGTTGAAGGTTACAAAGATGGTGTTTGTTTCATGGTAGAATGTGATAAACTCTACATTCAGGTAGTGAAACCCAAAGTTGTATGGGTAAAACCTCTTCCCTATGAGGTGAATATAGATGAAGCAAAAGACATTATTGAAGCCTTGATAAATGAACCTGTTGATCTAAAGGAATCACACTTTGGAATGTATGTTGAGGCCAAGGCAAGAATAGAGCTTGAAATCAAGCTTCCACAAGTGATTAACAAAGGAAAGAGGAGAATAGAAAAACTCAAAACTAGCACACCTCTTATGTTGATTGAGGGTAAGGGAGAAGATGTGGAAGAAGCAGGGGATGAAGAAGATTCAAAAAATGAAGAAGAGCCAGTGAAGAAGAAAGGAAAGGTGATAATCACCAAGCCATCCACTATAGTGTTCACTAGAAGATCAAGGAAGAAAGGTAGTGAAGTTGTATTTAGAAAACCTCCTCCCACCTTCCAAGAAAGATTGAAACAATTGGAAGGTGTTGTAAATCATTAAAGTATGAAACTAGGACAAAGATTAAGAAGAAATAGGTTGAAGAGCTAGTTGTTAGTGTAGTTTTTTATTTTTCCTATTTTGCTAGGTTTTTCCTACACTTTTAATAATCTTGCTTAGGTTAATAAAGCATGTCTTATTAGGTGAATGGTTGTGAGGTGTCACCTTCCTACATGTGAGCATCCATTAGCTATCTTGGGAAGATACTTTGCTATCTTTAGTCCAATAGATGGTTGCTCCTCATTGGTTGGTGTTGCCACCTCCTCTCTCTTCCTAGCCTATATAAGCATGCTATCTGGCTTGTATTTGCATCTCTTATTTTTGCATCCTCTTAATGTTATTTTGCTTCCAGCATTTGCATTACTCTCTTGGAGACTAACTCTATGATGCTATTTTGATTTTGTATCATTTGCATTCATAGTTTAGATATTTACTCTTTGCACTAGTTTTCTGGGTTATTAATCTTTTCAGATTCTAACATGGTATCAAAGTTTTTCTATGTGCAAGAGTAGATTTTAGTTTCCTTATTTGAGAGATTCGGGGGGGGGCAAATAAACTTTATTGTAGTTTTTTGAAAAACAAAGTATGCTCTTCTCTTGCATCTTTGGATGATCCTGAGAATCAGAAAAGTTTTGACAAAAACAGTTTTTCTCTGGGGTTTCAATCTCAAATTTGACAACCAACTTGCATATTTGGAGTTTTCAATCAGTTTTGCAGGTTCCAGCATGCCATTGATGGACTTAAGAAGCTGATCCAGCATTTGCATGTCATATTTTGGTTGCTGGGGTCGTTTTCTGATTTTTGGAGCCGTTTTTTATTGTTAAAAGCGTCTAATTTACACTACAGCAACATCTTCTGTTCATCAGAAAGAAAAACGCTTTCTGGGTTTTGTTCGCAGCCCTGAAAAACCATCTGGGTATCTTTTAGATTTTTCATGAAAGTTGTATATTTTTCAGAATCGAGCATGCAAAGCTACAGCCATACCCCTCTCCGTTGGCAGCCGCAGATCTGAATGCAGTTTTCAAATGTCTCGTTCTTGCTCATACGGACTCCGATTTTGATGATTCTTGTTATGAACTTGGCTATTTTTTTGTGCTCTATCCACTAATGGAGTTAGTTTTTGATTTTCATGCATGAATTCTTCAGAAATTTCAGATTCTCAGCCGTGACTATGCACAGTTCTCGTTTTGGAAACTTCGGAGGATCATAACTTTCTCATACGACCTCGTATCGAGGCGATTCTTTTTTTGAAAGTGCATGATTTTTCGAGTAAATCGCAGTGGTGATATTTTTTTCCTTGATTATTGTGCCCAAATTTCACTTTTAGCATATGCTCTTCATGAGGGTTTGTAATGCATTGAAATCAAGACCACTAAGTATCTCTTTCTAGTGGTAGTTGTAAATGCACTAAAATAAAGTGCCAAATCATATTTTTTTGGGGGGGGGTTCTTTGATTGAGTAAAAAGGGGGGGGCATTGTCGTGGCTGGGTTCTCTTCTTTTAGCATTTCTTTGCATTCCTTCATCATGGATCAAACAAATATGCCCATCCTAACTCCATAAAATTAATTTGAGTGGAAATCACGCATGATAATTCACTTAAGGAAAGCTGGATTAAATAGGATAACTATGGGACTTGAAACTGAACCTGCTAAAGATGAAGACAAGCCTAAGTGGTTTAACAAATGTGATGAGGCATATGGAACATTGTGTTTGCCTGTTTCTCCTGACTTGCTATTTCACATTGAGTCTTTGGATACACCAAATGAAGTATGGACAAAGCTAGAAACATTATTTGGCACACAAGATTCAATGAGGGGTCATATGTTGGAAAATGAATTAATTAGTTTGAGTCCAGGCAATTTCAACACAATCCAAGATTTCTTCACCAAATTGAAATCACTAAGGTTGCAGTTAAAAAAATGTGGAATTGAAAAGAAAGATGAACAACTGATTCTTAGTATTCTCTCTAAGCTAAGTTCAGAATATTCTGTGTTTGTCTCTACCTTCTATGCTACTAAGGGTGCACTTGGTACTCAATTCACCATGCCATCTTTAGATGATTTTGCTATCAATATCACTCGAGAACAGGACAAGCTAATCCAAATGGGCATTCTTAAGTCCTCTAAGTCACATGCCTTGGCTGCCAACCAAGGCACAAAAGAACAACAAGGACAAAGTAGTAACAACAATAGTAAGGACAAGAAACAAAAGAATAGCGAGGAGAAGAAGGATCAGATGCCAGTTTCTTCAAAAGAAACTATTGGTACACCATCTTCCAAGGGCAATAAGCCTAAGAAAGAAAAGGTCAAATGTGCTTATTGTAAAAGACTTGGTCATGATGAACATAAATGTTTGCAGAAACAACTTGATCACTTGACATACATTCTTGAGAAGAATAATATCAGTGTTCCTGAGTCTATCAAACAAAGTTCTAATGAAGGGTCTAACAAGGAAAAAGAAAACAACAAGGGGAAAGGAAAGGGCAAGGCTCTTTTTGCAGTTGCTTCCTCACCATTCACTTGGGTTCTTGATTCGGGTACTTCACACCACATGGCTTCATCTAAGGAAGAACTTCCATCCTTGGAGCCGTGTACTATGCCTTCTATTTTGATGGGTGATTACACTCTTGTTGAGGTGTGTGGGAGAGGGTCTGTGGGGGATGGTACATTCCATGATGTTCCTTATGTACCCTCATTGTCAACTAATCTCCAATCGGTACACCATATCACTCACACAGGTTTAGGTAAGTGGGTTGAGTTCACTCCTAGTTCAGTGGAGATATGTGAGTTGCACAATGATTCTACAGTTGCAGTTGGGAGAGAAGATCATCAGTCACAACTCTATATGTTTTCTCACTTTGTTCTTGATCCTCCTTTGACTTTTTCACTCACTCACGTTAATGATCTGAGCAGATTATGGCATGAGCAGTTTGGCCATCTTAACTTCCACTACTTGCATCAGCTTAACCAGCAGAGCATGGTCACAGGGTTGCCTTCTACTTTGACATTGGAGTCACTTGGAATACATGATAGATCTTCTAATGGGTCAGATTCACTTGAGCAGTCTTCTACCTCCACTTCTGATGCAGAGAGTGATTCAGAGGACTCACCTCCTTCCTCTCCTAGTCATCATTTACAGGTTGATGATTCTCCTCTAGATTCTCCATCTTCTGGTCCACTTTGGGCTAGACAGACCTCGCAGTTTGTAGGTGATTGGGTTGGGGATCCATCAGACACCAAGCAAACTCATTCACAATTCCAGGATGCTCTACATATCTTCATTGCTACTGCCTCAAATCCACAGTCCTTTCATGAGGCTTATGGTATTTCTGAGTGGGATACAGCTATGCAGGAAGAGTATAGTTCCTTGATGAGGAACCACACTTGGGATCTTGTCCCTTTTCCTAAGGGAAGAAAACTTGTTCGATGTAAGTGGATCAACCGGACAAAATTTGCAAGCTTTGCTGGAGGTGCAGGATGCTTCATCTTTTGGGGGGGCCTCTTCCTCTCACTTGGAGTCCTAATTTTCTTTGGGGAGTCTCTTTTCTCTCTCTTTTGGGGGAATTTTATGTACATGGGTACCTCATCAGGCTTGACTTGTCGGGACCCATTTCTACATCCACCTAAGCTTCGCTTATGGGGGGGTGTTAGTGTAGTTTTTTATTTTTCCTATTTTGCTAGGTTTTTCCTACACTTTTAATAATCTTGCTTAGGTTAATAAAGCATGTCTTATTAGGTGAATGGTTGTGAGGTGTCACCTTCCTACATGTGAGCATCCATTAGCTATCTTGGAAAGATACTTTGCTATCTTTAGTCCAATAGATGGTTGCTCCTCATTGGTTGGTGTTGCCACCTCCTCCCTCTTCCTAGCCTATATAAGCATGCTATCTGGCTTGTATTTGCATCTCTTATTTTTGCATCCTCTTAATGCTATTTTGCTTCCAGCATTTGCATTACTCTCTTGGAGACTAACTCTATGATGCTATTTTGATTTTGTATCATTTGCATTCATAGTTTAGACATTTACTCTTTGCACTAGTTTTCTGGGTTATTAATCTTTTCAGATTCTAACACTAGTGCTAACTAAGATGGGAAAATGGAAATACTTGCCAGACTAGATAGCCTCCCAAATCTCTAATGAATTATTAGAGAAAATAAAGCCAAGATGAGACTTTGCTATACAAATAGCTAAAGATACCTATGCACAAACCTTGATGCAATTGCTACCAAGCATAAAAAATGTTGAGGTAAAAGAGTCCATAAAGAAAAATAAAGATAAGATGACCATGAGATTTAATACTTGTTTAATTTTGATAAAGGATATACAGCATGTGGTAAAGAATGCCGCAAGTTTTTTGAAGAATGTTTATCACTTACATAAACAAAGTGACTTTCTAGTAGAAGTCAAGGATGATGACAGTGATGATGAGGAAGAAGAAACATATACTGAGCCAACACATTTTGACAATGAAGAAGTTGAAGAAGACAAAAAGGAAGAAGCTACCAAGGAAGACAAATAAGATGATGAGGAGATTGATCCTATGAATATAGTAGCCATATTCATTGCCTTACTTCCTCACTCTCCAAGAAAATTAGCAGCTACATAAAGATCAGAGATAGCTTTAGCAAGTTTGACTATGACCACAATAGATACATCAAATGTCCAATCACTCTTTGCTCCCTCACAACTCAATACATCATTGATAGAAGTGTCTACCACTTCATCTACCAAGCTACGACATCCCTCTTCTTAAGCTCCCAAGTTATCATTATCAGCAATGAGTATAGTGGCTTCCATAATTTTGAGCTCTTTAGTAGTAAGTACTTTAGTTTTGAGTTATACAATTTTGGATTCTATAGTTTTGTCTTCTAGAGTTTTGGATACTTTTGTAAATACTTCAGTTTTGGATTTAGTAAGGATTACAGTCAGTATTCCATCTATTGGTACTATATCAATTTTCACTACTAGTCCTACTATCTCTATAATTGTTTCCATTTTGGATTCCAAGGCATTAAGTACAAGGATAGTTGAACCTAAGGCTCAACTGAGTAAAATATTTTTGAGTAGAGGAAATGAGATAGAGGACTATAGAGACCTAGATGAGGAGATTGAGATTCTCAAATGGGATTTTAATAATATCACTGCAGATCAAATGCATATAGCTAGTCAACTCCTCCAAAAGAAGGAAAACTAGAAGAAATTGAGAGAGGAGAGAGACAAAGAATATAAAATTATAGAAGATGCCAAGAATATTTTGACTGAGGTGATAGGTGTTGAATTTTATACTTCTCAACACATTCTATTTTAATTAGAGGAGGTAGTCCAAAAGTTAAATGAGGACTCTAGTAGTCAATTGTCATTCAACAAGTGGAGCTTTCCTCAATTTATTTTGGGAAAGTTGTGTAATGTTACTAAGTTCATGAAGGAAATAAAGAGAAAATTGAGAAAGATAGATGAAGATCTAAAGGCTAGTGCATTGTAGTTGCAACTTGGCCCTAGTTTAAGCTCTGCACATCATATGAAGATCATATTCTTGTCAAATATGTAGGCAGAGTTGTTGAGAGAAGAAGTAATGATCTGATCTACAATGATAGATATTTAGAATATGATCCTTCCCATCATGGATACAATGTAGAAGCATATTACTTATTCCAAAACATTAATCCATGAGAATAACTTCTCCATTGCAAATCACATGATAGAACTCTCTGCAAAAGTTTAAATTGCTCTACATATATGCAAAGTTTTGCAAGAGAACTAGGATAAGACTCTAGTGCTTATACTCAAGGTACATTCTAATTTTCTTTCTTATATTGGTGACTCCATGTAAATAAATTTTGAATAAATCTTTGGCACTATTGTCAAAAAGGGAGAGAGACACTTAGTATGCTATATATGGGGAGAGACACTTATTATGTATAGTGAGATACTATGTATATTGTATTGGTGAGAATCATGCAAAGGAAAGAAAAGTGTATATAGCAAAGAATTTGTAGATACAGTATACTATATATACTTACAAAGAATTTTTTTGAAAAATCTCAAAATATAGTATACCATACCAAGCTAGTACTACACTATGATGTATATAGGTTTTGGCTAATAAATGTTTTTGTCACTAATGCCAAAGGGGGAGATTTTTTACATTTAGTCAAGTTTTCTATTAGTGACAAAAATTATTCAAATTCTATATGGCTACCAAGTTCATTGAATAGTCTATAATGTTTTCCATGTATTTTAGTAGCCACTAAGCTCTATAGTTCCTACCGAGCATTTTAGTGGTTACCAAGAGAATTTAGTTAGTGTGAAGTGCAATAGTTGAAACCAAGTAGAATCAAGTACTGTGAAATCTAGCAGTTCAACCCAAGAAGTTCAATGGTTACCAAGCTTTGTAGTTTCTATCAAGCTTGTAGTTCATGTGAAATGAAGCTAGTGTTAATCAAGCTATGTGATGATTAGTGTTTATCGAGTATAGTCATGGTAAATGAGTAATTTAGTTTCTACCTAGTTACATAGTATTTACCAAGTCACCAGTGCAAACCGAGTTTGAGACTACTTTGAGATGATTAGTATGGACCAAGCTTCTACTTCTACTAAATGCATAATGATGCCAAGTAGTGATAGTGGACGTCATGTATCAGAACTCCACCAAGTCAATCTTGAGAACCTGAGTATCTACATATGGGGCTAACTTTGTAATATTGGTGTTAACTTGTATATTGGCCAACTTTGTAATTATGTAAATTGGATTAATATATATGTAATGTATTGTATCATATCCAAAGTAGAATGAAAAAGTGTGATAGTGAAAATAATGTGAAATAGAAGCATGCAAATGTAAGTCAGTAGTAGACAAAGTGTATTGTAAGGCCAGATCAACAAAGGAGTAGTAGAGTCATATCTATTGCATAAAGGTAATTAGCACTTTAAAGAATCTCTATCAGCAAACCAATTATAAGTCAGAGATCTACTATTTCATCCTAATAGGTGAACCAATGTTAAATTATTTAACAAGGTAGAGTTAACAGTCTTTTCTCAAATCTCTTTACTGAGTGCATACTTCATTGTGTGTTTATAAAACCTCTAACAAGGTGGACCTAGTAGTCCTAATTGCTCCTAATAGGAAAAATCATTAGAAGTGATCATTGTAAGCCTTAACAAGACAACTTTATGCTACAATATTGAAGTTTTGTGTGTATCATCCCCACCCTAGTTTTACTTTCTATTTGGAAGGTTTTTGGGTCACCAAAATTATTGTGTTCAAGTGTTATGAATGTTTCATGCTTTCAGTTTCTCATGCATGTAGTTAGATCTGATTTAATGAATTGAATGGTAATTGGATTATTGTCATTAAGATCTGATTTGGTAAAGTTTTTGAGGTTACTGATTCACCCCTCCCCTCTTAGTAACCTAACATAGTCTTGAATATTTCCAACAAAGTCAGCATGATAAAATGAAGCTCCTTGCGATGCCTAGGGGTGGGCTTGGAAGTGGCCCTAACACATAGTGTGGTCTAAGTGGAATGCTATTGATTTGCCATGGTTTTGGCATTAATTCCTCTCCTATGCATGTGCCTATCAATGATGTTCTTACATATGGGGGGTGGTAAAAGATAAAAAATATTAACTTTTAAAATTTCCATCTTGTTATAATGGCCTCACACAAATTTTTTAAACCATGTGAGAAGAGGAATCTTTGATGTGAGCTCGAGAGGTGCATCGAGGTACTCGTAATCAAAAAGGAGGGAGATGGGGTTTTTTCTAACCCTTCTTGAAAATTTCCACCTTTTGAGAGTCATGTACAAGTACCATGGAAATGTAGAGAAAAACATGGCTAAATATTCCACATACATTGGAAGGTTAAAGTTTCGGATGTTTAAAATTCTAAACACTCAATACTCAAGTGTCTAAAATGCAGTGCCCTTTTGAGAAACTAGTCTCATGTGTGTGGGACCTAGGATAGTTGGTTATGAAGTAAAACAAATTTTGAACAAACATTGAGATGTGGTAGTATGGCTTGGCCAACTAGATGAATCAAAGCATGCCACATGGTGCCCAAGTGGACCAATCACTAGGTGAAATGTGGCATAGATTTTGAGGAGGTATAATGTGGTAGTTTCAAAATTAATGCATGAGATGATGACATGCGACAGGATCGGATGGCCTGCGCTTCCCTGCAAAATGAAAATGCAAGTAGGGTTTACTTTAGTGGCAAATATTTTCCAAATAGCTAGTCTCAATCATTGAGGACCCTAGATTTGGCAAAAAAAAATCACTTTTGGGGTGGTGATGTCCCTTGCACTTTATGAAAACTAGGTACCATGCTCAAACCAATCGCCAATAATGATACACAATCATTTTTAATTTGATGATGAGTTCCCCAATAGAATTTAATCTTTCCACATGGTAAATTAAATATTTTCACCCATAATTTTTGAGGCTTTTCTTATTTGATGTGTTGGAGTTCTTTCTTGTAAAGAACATATTAGGTGGATATAAAATTGATACCAAGAAACAAAGACAAGGATAAGCCTAAGGATGAGCTAAATCCTATATTCAGCAAGGCTAAATATTAGTTCCAGGCTAATTAACTGAGTCAATAGAACTCACTTCACTTTAGGCTCTACTAATCCAAGGTGGGAAAACCTTAAAGATTTATCTCATTAATTTGATATTATCTCTATGCAAGACTATCCCCTATAGCAAAAATGGTCAATATTCTTCTACAATTTGTTGATAAACTTCTTGATTACAGTAGCAAACTACAACCATAAAAAGAAATAGCAAACAAGCTATGACCCACACTTTTATCTCTTCAATACATAAAATGGAAAATTGATATCATTGTTGTGTAAATTTCCTATAGTTATATGAATGTTCTAGTATGCCTTCAAACTTTAATATGGGCCAATGCCTTATCCATTAGGCTATAGAGTCTAGAATTGGCAATTTAGACCCTTTTAATCAACTTGTGATTAAGAGAGTCAATATTAAATTTTTTGTTTCATTTTGATTCTCATCTTTTTCATAAACCCTAAACCTTATCAATTATAGAAAGCAATTACCTGATTCTTTAAATCAATAGCAATCAATAAGAGATATAAAACCATTTAGATTGCATTAAACTAAAGAGGAAACGTATCTATTCAGTCTCAAAGCTATAGATATATGAAAAAGAGACAAAAATTCAAAGATAGTGATAATTAAGGATAAATCCTTCTATTTTAATTTCAATATTGTTGATAAAAATTGAAATACAAAATAAGGATAAAATGACTTTTCTAGAATGTTTTCCTTTTTGTATTCCAAAATGCATATAACTGAACTCATTCAAGTAACTTCATAACACTCTGGATGGACTGCAAAATAATAATATGACATATTATGAAAAATTCTATAGAAAACTAACCTCTACTTCTCATCTTGGGAATCCATAAATAGGATTGCAACAAGCTATAGATGAGAGGAGGACACATGTCAAAATTTTAATGGAAACAAAAACTTTTGGAAGGTGTACATAATAAATACATAGATCATTCTTCCAAAATATCGATAAAAAAGATAAGTAGATGAGGAAGCAGAAAAACATTAATGTTGAATCTTTGATCTTTTCTTCTCCTTGTACTTTATTTGCCTCATATGCAAAAATCTTAGGTAACTCTTCTTGGCAGAGCCTTTATTTCACCCACTGCTTCCCAAACATAAATTTCTCTTTTGGTGGGCCAGTCAGTATTCTTCACCTCTTGTAGATCTTGAGATGCCTTGGTCCATGTGGAATCCATAATTGCTTTGGATTCAACAATAAACTTATTCAAGTTTATTTCGTCCTTGAAAAGAGAATCAACCAAAGTATGGAAAGGGGAATTAGAGTATCTTCAAAAATTGCTACTATAGTCTCCCGGGTCAAAATGTCATCAAAAGAAGTTGACCACTCATGCATGTCCCTTACTACATTGGTAGCACTAAATATTGATGGTATACAAGTTTCTACTCCATCAGAAAAAATTTTCAATTTACCTTGTATAACTTGCAATTTACTAGTAAAGAAGCCACTTAATTATTTTGCCACCTCTGGGCTCTCCTTTATAGTGAACTTTTTATCTAGAAAATTTGGCTTTTTAGCCATCAATGCAATTAATCTATCCAAAAAAAAATTATAGGGCCCCCATATGCCAAAAGTGGTTGTTAACCATGAGAGTGCTTCATTGCAAAACTGCTCAGCACTTTGCAAAGCAATAAATGAATTATGAGCTTGTTGTGATATGTTCTTTAAAACATCAACCCTGTGGCTCATCATACTTCTAAGGATCTATGTCCTTACATTGCCTCCTTGCTAGACTCACTGAGTGTCAATGCTCATTCTCCCTGGCTGTGAGGACTCATCCTCCTCTGTATCTTCAATTTGAACCAAATCCTTGGCAGTGTCCCTGGTTAGCATTGAAGTCCCTTGTCCTTCTTCTCCTTGAGTTGGAGCCATTCTCTACTCTGCCTATGCTTGTTGCTCTTTGAGAGATGTAATTTCATCCTCAAGTTCTTGGACTTTAGCCTCAAACTCAAAAATTCTTTCCTTATAGACATGACTACTCCTAAGCTCATTTTCATATAGCTTCCTAACATCAATATAGTCATGTATGGATTGGGCTAATCTTGTTTCCATTTCCTCTACCTTGGCTTCATTCATAAATGAAAAATGTTTTAATGCCTTGGAGATCTTTGTGCCAGAGGTGCCCTATAGAGTCCATATTATCATGTTGCTTTATTTTATGCTATATACATTCATCAATTTAGGTTTGTTAGAAGTAGGGGCCATGCTCTAGACTGCTAGGGATTTGGTATCAATGTTGAAACCAGTCCCCCTTTTCAATCCCTCAGCATCAATTGCCTCATAGGAGATGGCATTTTCCTATCTTCTAATTTGATCAAGCATAAAAGCTTGCTCCAAGTCCCAACCAAGCACTAGTAACATACCACTTCTCTGAACTAAATCCTTGGCCTCCTCTAAAGTCATTACTTCATTTTCATGATCATAGGCTTGCAATTTCTCAATCAATTCCATCCTCTACTCATTTGATTCATCAGGTTTCATCTCAAGGACAAGCTCACTTTGTTTAATTTTATATAAAAATCTTTTGAATTCATTGGATTTGATGAATTCATCAACCTCCAAGAATTGATGTCCTTGGATGATCCTATCATCCAGTCTAGCTACTGCCAACTCTAGAACTATCAAAGTGTTCTCAACTATAATGGCCCTAGTCTAGAGGTAGTTTTGTCTCATGTTAGCAAAATATTGATTTTTGTCTAATCAATATAACACCTTTTTAGTTGTAAGATTGGACATCCCTTACTACCAAAGTACTATGCTGATTTTCATTAAATGTCAATTCAAGAGTGTGAGCTTGAGATGATGTCTAAAAATTATATGCTCTAGTTTTCGCTAAAAGTCACTACTACCTTGAATGCAATAACCATTAAGGAAATCTAGTTTATCTAAAGGAAAGACAACTATCAAATACTTGGAAGGAAATTCTAATTATTTAACCATACATCTATGCACCTACTATTGCAAGAATAGTGACTGGTTCTGTTTCCAATGGTTATAGGAACAACAGTTCTAATCTTAACTTGGAAAATTGAGTCTAACTCCTACTTACTAAAGTAAACTCCACCTTCTATGTGGGCCCCCACGGAAGAATGAAGGAAAGATAAGCTTAGATAAAAGTGTAGAAACTTAGCAAAGTCATGTATTCATTCAAATATGAAGTGTTACAATAACTTGGGAAAAACAACAAGATGTCTCTCGACTCTATCTATCTACTCACTACTTAACCTTATAGATACAGACGAGGTCTTATTTAAAAGGAAGGAAAAATAACAAACTTCTATAACCATGTCTTCCTCATGAAGGAAAGTTAGTTAGAACTTAAGACTGCAAGCATACAATTGAAAAGACATTAATTATCCCTTAAATTCCCCACAAATATAGATCATATCAAATTCTAGATTTGCTCTTTTATCTAACTTTAAATAGCTTCCAGGAATCTAGGTATTGTGTGTAACTTGTTTAACTGATTGCTTTGATGCTTTCTTCCTTGCTCAGCCGCTTTATCAGGTCCCGCTTTGTTATTCATTAAAACATGTCCCTTCTGACTTTTTTGCCAAGTCTTCCAGCTGCAATGGTGTCATAATGCTTCTCTTTAATACGATTAATGCCTTAGCGCTATTCCTTTATAGTTTATTTTTTATTAACTCCCACTTAGCTTGTATTCCTGTGATCAACATTTAATACACACAAGACTTCCCACAAACATTTATTTTCATTTATTAGTTTATAAAGAAAAGGCATTAATTATTCAACTAATAGTTTTTGTAATCTCTTTAGTGATAGGAAGATCTACCCATATTAGACATTCATGAAGAAATATTTTTACCATAAAATGAACCCCTTTTTAGATATAATTTTGATTATCATTTTTATGCCCTATGTCCATACTTTATACATCAAAAGTTCAAAACATTTATACTAAAAGATGATAAAGTTCAATATGTTATAGACAAATGTTCACAAAAAGGGCCAATAAGACTTCTATTTCTTCATGTCATCATTTTTCCCCCAACCATCCTAAGGCTGGTCCCTTTAGCATCTATAGGTTTTTGATCCTCATCCGCAACCTAAGATCATTGGCAATTTTCTCCCCTGATTCATGAGATTTGTAATTAAAATATCCATGATTTTTTTTCAACCTTTCCCATTTTTGTTTTTCAACAATCATGTTATATTCAGCAAATGAATCATACTTTCCAAGCATAGGATGCAAGAGTATTTGTGGTTGGTGTTAGAATCTGATAAGATTAATAACCCAGAAAACTGGTGCAAAG
Source organism: Cupressus sempervirens (assembly GCA_028749045.1). Classification (NCBI taxonomy): domain Eukaryota; kingdom Viridiplantae; phylum Streptophyta; class Pinopsida; order Cupressales; family Cupressaceae; genus Cupressus; species Cupressus sempervirens. The sequence continues at coordinate 793,938,978 of CM053793.1, forward strand.
AGTAAATATCTAAACTATGAATGCAAATGATACAAAATCAAAATAGCATCATAGAGTTAGTCTCCAAGAGAGTAATACAAATGCTGGAAGAAAAATAGCATTAAGAGGGTGCAAAAACAAGAGATCCAAATACAAGCCAGGTAGCATGCTTATATAGGCTAGGAAGAGGGAGGAGGTGACAACACCAAACAATGAGGAGCAACCATCTATCAAACTAAAGATAGCAAAGTATCTTCCCAAGATAGCTAATGGATGCTCACATGTAGGAAGGTGACACCTCACAACCATTCACCTAATAAGACATGCTTTATTAACCTAAGCGAGATTATTAAAAGTGTAGGAAAATCCTAGCAAAATAGGAAAAATAAAAAACTACGCTAACAGTTGGAAACGAAGAGGTACCCAATAATTTTTTTGACTTCTACCTAACATCATATACTTGGACATCCTACTGATGGCCAACTCCAAATTTTGGGGAGAGTACAACTCCCTTATTTTTAGATCTTCTAGAAATCAGATCCATCTTTGAAGGGAGGCTTGTATAGGATCAGGGGCATTTTGAGAACAATGCTACTCCCAATCTAGAAATGCCTGTTCACGGATAGGGTGAATTTTGGCAACAACACTTTGATTATTGTTAATAGAAAGCCAATCAAAGAATACTCTGTGAGTGTTTTGTACTTTTGGCCAAATGTAAAATGTTTCAAACATTTCCTTTTCCCTATAAGGAGCAACCTAGTTCTCTCAACTAATCTCATTCTGCATCCATGACATAATGGCCCTAAACTGTACATCTCCCACATATAACAATGAATTCCAATCCTTATCATCTAGAACAACAAGATTATGAAATATAACTCATAGAGGAGATTCTACAGAGTCATCAAAATTGATTTGAATGTTGCATAAAATTCTTGGGGAGTGTGCAAAGAAGGGTTCAACCCCCGAGTAATTTGAGACAATTTAAAATTAATCATTTTCTCCTTTAGGAAAAATGTGTAAACTAGAGATGGTGACCTGTAATTTACAAGCTCTGGAATGAGCTCTGTAATCTTCATGACATGTTGCTACAAGACCATAATTTCACTATCCTTCTCTTCAATTTGTTGTGCTTGTTCTCTGATAGTTCTGAGATATTGCTTCATTTCTAGGTCCTAGATTGCTTTTTCCCATTGAAACTATTAGTACAAACTAAAGATGGTTGTAAATAGAGTAGAAATGTCTAGTGGTGTATGACAAAGGACAACAGGTCTATAATCTTCAAGGAAGTGCTTAGGATGATGGTGGTCAGTAGTGCTATCATCCTGAGAATGTTGACGTTCAACAAAGTTGATATTTTGACAAGCAATAGTGTTATCAACTTTTTTTGAAGGGGCAACGACTAGAGGATGGGGTGTATTAGTAGTTTTAACTTGAAATGTTTCAACAATTTCTTGAACCATTTCTTGTGCAACATATTGATATTCCTTTGGTGGTAGATTATCAGTTTCCTCTGCTGGATGTTCAAATTTAGACACTATTTCCTCTAAGGACTCCATGTCACTATCAACATTATTAGGGCTATTTGGCTTTGTGGGAATTTCCTCAAGATCATTTTCATGTTCAGGAGTAGGTGCTATGTGCTTTGGTGACTATATAGGTGTAGGTATTGGAGTTTCAACATCAATAGGTGGTATAGGAGGCTCAGCAAGTGGCATAGGAGGTTCAGCTCCCAAATTTACCCTAGACATTCTGGTGACTTGTTATGGAGTAGAAATTGGTTTCTTTCCCTTATCAATGGATTTCCCTTTATTTGGGTTGAGTGTAGGTTCTTGTGATATTGGAGATACTTCTTCTGAACCTTCCTCTGCAGCAACTATGCATGATTTTCTCTTTCTAGAAGTTGAGGCTTCTACAAGTGGAATTTTCCTTTTTGCAATTTTAGGTATAGAGGTAGAAGCCGAAGCTTCTTGAGCTATTCTATATACTACTTTCCTGACTCCTACAGTATTTTTTTGTCCCCATTCCTTGCCCTTTAGTTCCACCCCTTTTAGGTCCTTCTATCCTTAGTTTTATAAAATCCTCTGATGTTCCCAAGTGCTACCTAGTCAACTCCCTTTCAATTATAGCCCTAATCAAGCAATGGTGGGATATTGACTAGGTTTTTCCTTGTTGTACATAGGTAGCTTGCCTTTTGATAATATTATAAAGGAAACTTAAGAGATTTATAGGACAATCATCATGCCACAAACCACTCAAAATTTTGAAATGAAAAAAATGCAAATAGGAATACCTTCCTTCATAGGTAAAATATCTTATGATAAATTGAGTAGGGTGGATGAATTGCAAAGGGAGAGATAATTGTAATGCACCTTGCTTTTTGTTTTCCTCCAGTCGAGGATCTCCAGGTATTGAGAATTGCTCTTTTGCTTGTTGTGCATCCATGTCCTGTATCCAATGTTCTCCATTTGTGGGCAAACCAGAAACTTCTACCACCACTTCTTTGGTGAATTCTATCTGAATGCCCTTAACAGTTGCATATCCGTCCCTCAATGTATTATGAAATTGGAGTGCAATTTCATGATCAAACTACTTCAAACTGAGATAGTAAGCCAACCAACCTTGTTATTGAAACAAACTACATGTTGCTAGGTCTATCAGTAAGACTCTGTGGTGTGCTGGTTCATGCCGCTGAGGTTCTCCACCCATATTTTTTGAAAAAATGCTAGTATAGGCAAATTCTATACAAGTGATTTTGAGAGTATGGCCAGTGATAGCTACAGGGGTTTCAACAAAGGGAAATTGAAATACTTCAATACTTTCCAAACATCGCATCCTTCAGTACTTCATGACAACATTTTAATGACCAAACCATAATGAGGATAAAGATCGTGCTCAAAAACATACACCATATTAATGAGGGGTTATGCGAAATCATGATTTAATGGTTAGCCTTCTTTACATTATTTCACACATTTTGGAAGTACAAAGGAGTGCCAACTCATTACTGAAATGATCCTTCCTCATACATCCTACATGCCAACTTAAGATTTCCTTGATTTGCATTCATGATTTTGATTTTCCCACCCCCCAACCTAGTAGAGACTCGGTTCCACCAGACCGTAAATATTGTAAATTCCAAAAATTGAAATAACATGCTTTTCTAAATAAATAATAAATTAAATAAATGCAAAGGAGTCAAGTGTGACTAACCTGAGGTGTGATAGGAAGGATGGTCTGAGTAGTGTCATATGAAAGAAAGAAAGTGAGATGGCATGATGATGGAAAGATAAGAAGGTGGAATGGAATGGGGTAGAAAAGGAATGAATTTTTGCATGAGTGCAACAATTTTATTATGAAGGCCTTGAAAATAAATTCAAAGAGCTACAGGCATCTGAGTGGGAGACTTAGACGGAGTGGTTGTAGGAAGAGATGTTTTTGTTGTGGTGAACTGTTGAAGAAATTCTTCTCGAGTTGCTGGTTTATGATATAACATCAGGCGATGCCCATTAATCAAGAGTTTGAATTTGACCGGATCAATTGTTGATAGTTGAACTACTCCATTGTTAAAAATTGTAATTATTTCAGAGGGACCAAGCCATTGAATCTAAAATTTTCCTTCGTGATGCTGATATCGTGAATCATACAAGAGCACCCAATCACCAACAAAGAATTCTCTATCTTTAATGAATTTGTCATGCCATTGCTTTCTTTGACTCTCAATTAATTCTGTATTATGAAGAGCTGATTTTTTCCATTCATTCAACTCATTGAGATGCAAAATGCAATCTTGTTGTGCTGCAGGAAGGGTAATATCAAGTTCCAAAGCAATCCGCAGAGTTTTATGTTCTAATTCAATGGGCATAACAACTGTCTTCCCATATAGGAGTTGAAGAGGCATAAACCCAGTAGTGGATTTCCATGTTGTTCTGTATGCCCATAAGGCTTCAGGAGGTCTAGCTGCCCAATCTTTCTAATGCAAAGACACTATTTTAGTGAGAATATGTTCCAACTCTCTATTTGTCACTTCTACCTATCCATTGGCTTGTGGATGATATGGAAACGATTTGCCATGCTGAATTTTATACTCCTCCATGAGTGCTACTATCAGATTAGATGTGAACTAAGGCCCTTAATCTGATTGTAATTCTCTTCGAACACCAAATCTAGTAAAGATACATTCCTACAGAAACTTTGCAACATTATTGTCATGAGGATGTTTCATGGGTTTTGCTTTGGCCCACTTAGTAACATAATCAGTGCAAACCAGTATGTAAATTTTCCATTCTAATGGTGGTTCAATAAGGCCAACAAAATCAATTCCCCATTTATCAAATGGTTCTAATACTATCTATGGCTGCAGGGGCATTTCACCCATTTTTGTTGGTCAACCCATTCTTTGACATTTATCACATTTTTTGTATACTAAGCTACATCCTTGTGAAGTGTAGGCCAATATAACCTGTATTCAGAATCTTTAATGTAGTTTGTTTGTTAGAAAAGTGACCACTATAGGGCTCATCATGAAAAGCACGAAGAACATCATATGTTTCATCCTCTCTGAGACATCTTTGTATTACTTGGTCTAGTCTAGTATAAAACATGAATCCTAAGATCCATGAGAAATTAAAACTCTTTTTTGCCAGCAATCATTTTTCTTTTGCAGAGCAATATGGGGGAGCTTTTCCAGTAGTTAGATAGTTGGCAATGTCAGCATACCAAGGGTTTTGTGGTGAAAAAAAGAAGAGATGTTCATTAGGAAAGCTATCTTCTATGGTTGCAAGATCATTAGGTGTTTGAAGACGAGACAAGAAATCAACTACAACATTTTCTTTACTTGGCTTGTCAATAATGGTGATGTCAAATTCTTGCATTAGTAACGACCATCAAGCCAATCGTCTAGAAATTACTAGCTTCTTCATAATATTTTTGATAGTAGAGTGATTTGTATGTACAAATATTTGGTATCTTGTAATGTAATGTCTAAATTTATTTAGAGCATAAATTATAGCAAACAGTTCTTTCTCTATCACAGTGTAGTTATACTCAGCTCCTTGACGATATTTTCTGATATAGTAAATTGCATGTTCTACTAAATCTATCTTTTAGCCAAGTATTGCTCTAATGGCATGATCTGAAGCATCTGTGTGCATGTGAAAAGGTAACTCCTAATTTGGTCCTTGGAGCACTGGTGTTGTTGAGAGGACTTCCTTAAGCTGCAGGAAAGCTTTTGTACACTTTGAATCCCATACAAACTCTGCATCTTTTTGAAGCAATTTATATAAAGGTGATGCAATTTGACTGAAATCTTTGATCAAATGCCAATAATATCCCCATGTACTAGAAAACTCAAGACTTCTTTCAATTTAGCTGGTACAACCAATGTGTGTATGACTTCTATTTATGTTGAATCTACTGTAATTCCCTTAGGAGAAATAAAGTGTCCCAACACCACTCCTTGCATCATCATAAAGCACTTTTCACTATTTCAAGATAAATTATAATCTTTGCATCTTTGTAAAACCTTGTCCAATTTTTCCTTAGCTTCTTCAAATTTTTGTCCATATGTGGTGAAGTCATCCATATACACTTCCAAAAAATCTATAGATATGTTAGAAAAAATACTAATAACAGCTCTTTGGAAAGTTGCAAGTGCATTGCACAAACCAAATGGTAGGACATCGTAAGAAAATGTTCCCCATGGATATGTGAATGTGGTCTTGTCTTGATCCTCTAGTGCTATTTGGATTATTTTGTAGCCACTGAACCCATCCAAGAATGAAAAGTATTTTTTTCCTGCAAGATTGTCAAGAACTTGATTGACAAAAGGCAATGGAAAATGATCTTTCTTGGTAGCAGAGTTAAGTTCTCTATAATCTAGGTAGACTCACCATTTTCCCCCCTTTTTGGGAACAATAACCAATGGTGACACCCATTGGCTATTTGAAATAGGATATATGAAGCTAACATTGAGTAGCTTTTGCAATTCATTTTTGACAATATCCCTTAATGCTGGGTTTATCCTACACTGAGGTTGTCTCACAGGTTTGCAATATGGATTGATATAAATCTAATGAGTATAGAGTGCAAGATCCAAACCTTTCTTATATGTATACTCCCAAGAAAAAGAATCCTGGTGCTTTTGTAACAGTTGTAGGGTATTATGATGTTGTGCCTGAGATAAGGACTTGCTTATATTTAATTCTCTTCCTATAATGATTGCTATTTTGACTACTTTTTCAGCCATTGAAATTTACACAATTGGTTGTGAATCTATCTCATGTTGCAAGAGTGAATGCATAAGCTATGTAGACTTAAAATAATGAAGTTTGGCAGATAAAGGCAGAATGCTTTCTAAAACACACTTTTGTTTAGAAGATGTCTCAGGTTGTGTTCCATACTCATTCAATATGATAGAAGAAATGACATCATCTTCTTCTTTAATGTTTACAAATGAGTCTTGTGAGATCATCATCAATTGTTGAATAGAATCTATGTCCATATCAGAGTCATCCATATTTGGCTAGACAACCTGATCATCCTGCAACAAAGGTTGAGTAGGAGAATACAAGGTTAAATTTTTAGTGTTTGTTCCATTTGAAATAGTCATTTTCCCTGATCAGCATGCAATATAAGCATCTGTTGTTGCTAACCATGGTCATCCTAAAATGATAAGGTATCCCCCAGTACTTTTTTTTGGAGAGAGTATGACAAAATCAACTGGATAATCCCATGAATGTAATGTGATAATGACATCTTCTAGCATACCATCAAGAATGATGGTAGAACTATTTGCTAGTTGCAAGATTGTTGGTATTTGCCTAAGATCAATGATGCTTAATTTGGACACTACTTCCTTGGTCATTACATTGATGGATGCTCCTAGGTCTATTAAGACATTCTACACTTGCACTCCTTGAATGGCGAGGGTCACTACTGGGCTTCTAGGGTTTGCATACTTAGGCATTTTGCAGTTATCAAGCATAAGATCAGAAAGCTGCCCAAGGACATGGATAGTCTTTGGGTCTTTCTTTTTCCTTCCTAGATTTTTAACATAGGCTTCTCTAATGGATTTTGAATATATAGGTACTTCCTTTATTACATCAAGCAAGGGAATTTTTATTGTCATTTTCTTGAGTTACTCAAGAAAATCTAGTGCAGCTTGATTTTCACTTGGTAGGGCTTGCTCTGTTAACCTACTAGGAAATGATGGTGTCTTGGCTACAGGAGAAATAGTGGCCATAGGTTCTTGAACTAACTCAACATTTGTATCATCTATTTCTATTATAATGGGCTATTGAGGTGAGGCAAGCGTTGTTCTAGATCTTAGATGGATATCATTCAGCATGATGGAATAACTTTGTTGCTGGGCTAAAAGTTTTGCACTATTAGGATTAGGTGCAGGTTGTGTACATAACTGTGGCTATTTTGGAGGGGCTATATTGGTTGCAAGAGGCATTAAGGCTTGTTGTTGAGGAGGTTGAGTCAAGGCTTGCTGATGCTGGTGCTACTGCCAATTTTGTTGCTGTCAACCCTGCTGAGGTTGGTGCCAACCTTGGTTAGGCTGCTTCCACCCTTGGTTAGGCTATTTCCACCCTTGGTTAGGTTGTTGCCAACCTTGGTTAGGTTGCTACCAATTATTATAATTACCTTGTTGTTGTTTCCATTGACTATTACCACCGTAATTATGGAGTGGGTCTTGAGGAATACCTAATCTTGGACCCCACAACCTTTGTTGAGCAACATAGAGGACTTCCTCATCTTCATCAATTGCCTTGAACTCAGTAGGCACATGTTGTGATTCCAAGCTAGCAATAGGCTTACATCAACAGTTGCATTTCTTTTCTTTGCAATGGGCACAATATTCCACCAACATACTATCAACATCCTCCTTCCTTCATGCTTGCATAGTATCCAATTGTGTAGCAAAATTATTAATGATTTCTTGCTTGAAATTCGTCAAGAGGTTTGATAGTTCTATCTTAGATACTCCCACCCCAAGAGTTTTTTGGAGTAAGTCCCTCAAACCTCGTCCTTTTTTTGTTGTTGCTCTGGAATAGTTCAAACAAATATTCTGGATTTTAGCCCACATTTTCTGTGTAATGTCACCTCTAGCCATTAAGACTAAAGCTTCCATACTCCTATTATGCGCTCCTTTTAGAAAGAGATTCTTTTGTGACTCCTCATTTAGCTGATGTTGTGTGTTGTGTTGTAGGTTAAACATGAACCGGGCAACATAGTCCTCTAAAGTCTCATCCTCCTTTTGTGACATTTTAAAAATGTCATCTCCTTTCAAATCATGGCCTTTGCAATATTCCTTATATTTATTAAGGAATAGGTTACTCATAGTTGGCCAATCTATCACAGCATTGGCACCTAGACTCATGAACTATCTCAAAGAGGCTTCTTTGAGAGTTGATGGAAACAATTTCAGCTTATGGGCATGAGTTGTGTAATCATAACTTCAACAAAAGATGTCAAATTCAAAGAGAAAAGTTTCTAGATCTTCAGTAATAAGGCCATAGAATTTTGGCCAGGTAGCTGAAGGTATATTTTTCAAATTTTGATTACCCTACTAAGGAGGAATTGGAAAGGGAAAGGTAGGCTGAGCTGCTACCATTTGTGGATGTCCTAGTGGTGGTTGATAAATGACTAGAGCTAATGGATTATCTTGATATTCTGGCTCAGCAAAAAGATTATTCAAATGGAAGAACTCTTCAGATGTGGTCAATGACTGTACTTGTTTCGATACTATTGATCTGACTTTTTCTGTAGTAAAATTTTTTTTAGTTAAACCATAGAAAAGTCAGATGTTCTATGTCTAAGTGAAGTATAAGGTTTTGGATAAACCATCTATAAGAAATATTCGCCATATAAGCCCTATATTCATCCCTATTCATAAATAGTCGGGCGCGAAGTTTTCAAATTTTAAAAGAAGCGAATATGCTTTCATATTCCTTTTCCTTTCTCCCGGGTTACTTTTCTTCCTATTTGTCCCAACCGTCAGATCCGATTAGATCTACCGCTAGCGTTACCTCGCTATTGAAAGTTGCATGCTCATTATGTATAGCGAGGTAGCGAGCATTGAGTTTGTAAGCGGTGGGACCATGAAGTGAAGATGCGGCGATCAGAGATTTGCTTTAAATGTTTTATTGTGCAGGTACACTTTGCAATTCACCATAAAAAAGGGAAGGAGAAGGACCCACTAGAATATCTGACATCAGAGCCGGAATGTTGATCTTTCCGGAAGTTCCGCCACCTCGCTATCGGAAAATTCAGGCACTTCACCATTAGCGAAGTAGCGAGGCCACGTGAAAATCTAAAAATGATGACATTGCATCTTGCTTATATCATAATTACACCAGGTGGCATGACCAGTCATAAATATCGTTGTCAGAATCAGTTTTAATTAACAGAAGTAATTACTGGGTACCCCTTGCTTTTTTCCAGCACGGAATCCTTTAAAGTGCCAAAGCTCGCTACCTCACTATCGGAAAATTGAGGTGCTTCACCGTTAGCGAGTTAGTGAGGCCCCGTAAAATGGCAAAAGATCGGCAAGATCTTTGATGATGTGTAATGACAGATGACTGTGATAAATTTTGACATGTGCCAGCTATGTAGAGATTCGATTCTCATTAATACCTATCTGACTAAATGTACAATAAATCTGGAACGTCAGCTTGAAGTGAATCAACGGAGCTCGCTACCTCGCTATGAAGAGTTGCAAGGAAGATAATTACAGCGACATAGCGAGATGGGCCCGCCGCCTTCTTTCTTAAGAAGTCCTGTAGCGTATCTTTCGATCATTTCTTGATCTGATCAACGGTTGTCGCCGCCTCATTATGGCAAGGTGCTAGTTCTTTATGCATAACAAAGTAGCGACATGCTGACACGTGTTCTCCGTCGTCAGTGGGTCTAAAGGTAAGCACCATCAAAAGAAAGAATTATGTACGTGGCAAGCTCTCATTGGGTAAAATAACTGACATGGAAAATATAACTCCTAGTTGTTCTCTTTGTACCGCATGATCGTAGGATCTTTGAAGATCAACGGCGCAGTTTTAAATAAAAAATGTAGTGCCACTCTCTATATTAATTAGACAAGAAAGCTTCATCCATGAGAAAAAACAGAGTATAATACAGAGAGATTGCATCAGTTTCATTTCACGCGAGAAAAGATTTGAAGCCATTCTTGTGCAGAAGTTATTACTGAAAGAAAAGCGTGCCAAGGTTGATAAAAATTGTCAAGTTATCTGTTCGCTGAAATTTTGCAGGAATACGGAGGAGAATTGAGATAGAATTCAAGTAAGTAAAACTGCCATCATCTTTGTGAGCTTTTAAGTTTTAAAAAAAGGATAGCCCAAGATGCCTCCTAAGAAGGGATTTACAGGTGCAGTAAACTACTTGGATAGAAATGTGCATGATGATTTGCTTGAGTTACTTCTTGAGTCCACTGTAGAAACGGTGCAAGTTAAGAGGTTAAGCTCACTCAACCCTAGCCTTAGGGTAGCTGATGGATTGTATGATAAAGGTAATTGGGTCCGGGATGCTCAAACTTTTCAAACTGGTTTGAGTTTATTCAAGAAATGGTTTGCAGAGAGAAAGTTATATGCCCCTCATGCCAACATTTGGAATTTTGATCTTGGGAAGCTTGTTGTCCCCAGCGTGTTTATGGATTTTGATCTGCTTGAAGCCATAGCAAAAAACTATGACCAAGCCACTAAGGTAGTGAGGAGAATAGATGGTGAGGCTTTAGTTACCATCAGTCCCGAGGAGATTAGGAAGGTTTTCAATCTGGGACCCCTCACCATGTATCATGTGCCCATTAATCTGATAGATTTAGAAAAAGAATATATATCCAAGAGGGATGTAGTTAGACAGGGTGCACTGAAAGCCCACATAGGCCAGATTGGAGGCCTCTCAACCATAACATCATCTTCTAAAGAGCCCTTCAAGAAATCATGTTTTAATGCCAGGGCAGTGGAGATATATAGGACCCTGTGCAGAGTCTTCGGAGAGGGCGAAGAAGACTTTATTCCGATGAGCTTCATGTATATGATCACCCAAATCTCTTTTTTTGGTGTGGAAATAATTTTTGATTTTGCATCTTACTTGGCAAATGAGATCCATCATGGATTGGTGGGGATTGCACAGGGCAAGGTGGAAAAGGTTTGGGGTCAGTATTCCTTACTGATGCATATGTTTCTTTTTAAAGGGGCCACTTATTTTGGTAAAGAAATGGTCTTAAATAGAGAACAAGAAGGGGAAGCACTGCCAGTCCAATTATGGAGTGCAGACATGACCTGGGAAGCAGAAAATACTAGCTTTGTTAGATTTGATAGGCACTTTGCCTCCAAACTAAGGTGCCTCATATTGAGTGACAATCCCAGAATCCCTAAGGCATTAATGCACCTTATCAGGCCTATGGACAAAATCCATAATCTAAAAGTTTCACATAATTGGGGAGATATTATCCCATATTCAGTCTCAACGGTCATCAGGGTCTATGGATTCAAAGGAACACCCCATGTGTTACCCTATCAGGTACCTTTAAAGGTAGGGATAGCTGAATTTTTGTGGCAGTTAGGAGGAGTGGAGGAGGCCTTTTTGCACAAAAGGGGGACAGGATCAATTTTTCCTACTTGTACTATAGCCCACCAGTTTGTGATAACTAAAGAAGGGTGGGTCTTCCTCCATAAAATTTTGGATCAATATAAAATGGCAGTGTCTCACTCTCATTTTTGTGATACAGAAGGTTTCTTCAACTCTGCCCTTAGATTGAGAACCAAGCTTCGTCCAATTCAGCATGAATTCTATTTTCTTGAAGATATAATAAGAAATGAATACTCTCTCCATGAGCAAGAAATAAAGAAAGAAAAATGGAGAGTCTATTCAAAAGTTTTGGAATTCATTAATTGTTTTGATAAAGATTTCAGTCCTCTTAGTAATGTTGCAAACAATGCAGATAAAATACATAAGCTCATGAGTAATTTCTCTGAGATAATGGAAGTAATGAATGAGAAGAAACAACATTTTATTAATTCTTTTCCAGATAAAGCTAGAGAAATTATGAGAAAATTGGGTTTCACTCCCAACATTGGAATAGGTCCACTGGTGGTACGGAAGAAAACATAATATACTATTGTTCGACAGTAGGTGCCCGTTGTGCATAAAGAAAAACAGATAGTTGGAACCAGCAGCACTGTCCTAGAAGAAAGACCCCCTGAACCTTCCCCTAAAAGAAGGAGAATAATAAGGGAGGAAGAATCCCCTAATGAAAGTGGCTCACCTTCTCAAACCCCAATAAGTATTGAGGAAGAACAGCTCACCAATGAGCAATTCGAACAAATGGGGTCACAAGGAGAAATTTTTGTTACACAAGCAGAGATTGATGAAGGGAACCCTCAGGAAACCCCTGTACCAAGTTTTGAATTAACTACAACAGATTTCAGAGGAAGGGAATTGGACCCTTTTTTGGAACAAGCCAGTTAGCATTTTTTGTCTAATAACAATTTTGTAAGATCTAGGGCTTTCCATCAGTTTGCGTGGAGAGTAAACATGCACATTTTTGAGAAAAGGTGCAATAATATGAGAGTAGAACATCCAAAAATGGATGAGACCTCCATTCAAAATCTAATAAAGGAACAAATGGTGCAAGAGTTCCAAAATATAACCCCTGATGAGGGAAGACAGATGGTAAAAAATGCTAATGTTTTATTATTGCCCAATTGGGACATTGCTGACGCATTAATTTTTAATTCTGTTTCAAATAATTTAGGACTCTAGGATCCAAATAAAGAGGAATTCTTGGGTACAGCATTCAGCAATGATCAAGCTGCCCTTGTTATGTGGTCCCTGAGAAGAGGATCCAGAGTTACTTCATCACAGCCTGATGATTCAGGATTAACAGGGAATATCATTGTAAGAAGAGTTGCTAACACTTCAAATGTACAGGCAGCCCACATGAATGTGGATTATTCTAAATTTGCCCTAGCTACTGCGGAAAGAGAAGAGAGGGAAATGATTGATATGCATAATAAATATGAAGTAGTGGTGGAAGCCTATAATCAAGAGGTAAAAAGGAGAATTGAGTTAGAAAACAGGGTATCTCAATTAGAAAAGGTACTTGGAAAGAGAAAAGTGGGAGAATCCAGTACATTAAGAATTGCATATCCACCACAGTCATCTGTGGGATTAACCCCTATTATTGAGATACCTGACACCCCTGAAAGACCCCAATTCTATACTGCAGAGGAATTTGAAGCAGAAAAAACCAAATTACATGAATGGCAGGTAGAATTTAGAAATCAGCAGGAAGAGAAATGGAGGCAGGGTGTGACATACTTGTGGGATAAAATACAATGGTCAAATTTTTATGATCAGTTGACAAGGATTGTAACCCTCATAGATGAGTTAAATAAAGAAAAGAATGGACTAGATTCTCTTGCACAGAAGTGGAGACAGAGGAATAATGATGTTACAATTATTTGTATATCTACAGTTCAAATGCCTTATCATCAGGTTGAGAGGATTTTTGATTTATTGAATCAATTAGATAATTTTGAAAATAAAAGAGATTCTTTACAGAGGAAATTGATACTCTGTTTTTCAAGATATCTTGCTAAAAAATTCACCCTATTTCCTTGTGCCTTAGAATCTGTTGATACAGTAAAGGAAAAGGACAAATGGATGAATTATTCGATAACAGAATAACAAACATCATCAGTGAGACTGGCTATTGGTTTTGGGCAAAGACAAATGAAGAGCTGGTAAAAATACAATTGTATTATGCTGATATAAGAAAAGAATTCGATGATTTAGAAGAAAATGCCAATTCTTTAATAAAGATACAAAGAGAAACCCTAAGTTTTGATTGGCCAGATGATGATACTTTCAACAGATGGAAAGATCAGTTTAGTGAACAGATGTCAGGAGAAGATGACGAGGAAGATGTAAGAGTAATAGTTACTCTTGTAGTCAGCAATGATGACATAGAAAATCCCCAGGTTAAAGTGATTTTGCATGTAACAGAAGATGATACATCACTTGCAGACCTTATGGGTATGTACTCTGAAGATGAGGAATGATTGCGAGAGCAGATCATAACAACCAAGAAGCATAACAGAAAGGGACCTGCCAAGAAGTGCTATTGTAATCGACCTTTCTGTTATTCTTGTTTTTGTTTTTTAAAAGAAGGACACCTGTCACCTTCTGTAGCCTGAAGCTTGTTGCATCTCACATTATTTAAGTGAGATCCCAAGGCTAAAGATGGGTCCGAATTTGGTTTTCACTAAGTATTGTGCTTAGTTTTGTTTTTGGTCCAAACATTTTTGGGAAAGAAATTTATAGTATACTTTTTCTGTCAAAATTTCTGAGATATGGATGAATGTAGAAAGAACTGTGCTTCTTCTCTGAAGGTTTTTCTGGGTCTTTTGTAAAGGACATATCATTTTCAAAGGAAATGAATACAAATTATGAACTTTCCCCATATCTATTCTTCTCTGAATTTTGTCGCCTTTTTAATACTGAACTACCTTGATGTTGTGTGAGTAAAAGCTTATGCAATTGATTGCAATTTAGTTAGACTGTACATCCATTTGTTATTGCTGTTAATTCAATGGATTAAGTAAAGGCTTTGATGAATGTGATGAGGTTGCTCGGGTGTTAATAAGGATTTTTGAATGATAAATTCTGGTAAGAATTGCTGATGAAAATTCGTTGCAAGGCAACAAATTAGATCTAAGAATTTACTTGACTCTGAATTCCCAATGGATTAGGCACTGATCGAAAGTATTTCAGCCAAAAGAGAAGTATATTTTAACTAGCTTTTTCAAAATACATCATAAAATCAATTTTCATTTATCTTTCCTGTAAGATTTTCAAAGTTGGCCAGCACTTGCCTACCTCGATTGTTTTAGCTTCATTTAGCCATTGTTGTTGGAAACAGCTGCAGAGCTATAGAAGATTTCTTGGCCATATCTGTTCAAGGGATGTGTTTATCAGTTATTTACCTATATGTTTGAGGATTTAGAGATGAGAATCAAAATGAAACTAAGGATAATTTGCATACAATTATTCCATCTTTGAACCATCCCCGGGTGCACCCGCCCTGGTTTTACAGAGCCAAAAGAGTAGAAAACCGTCTAAAGTTTTGTTGAAGTTGGGCCCTAGTACTTTGCATATGCAAGTGATAATGAGAATTGGCTATTCTTTAGGTTGTGTATGTACTGATATCTAGGTACTAAGCCTTTTGTCGCCTAGTAGTTTTAGTACTGTTAACATCAAAATAAAACACCAACAAAATGGTGACTCTACTGGGGACATAAGATGTCAATCTATTTTGTGAAAGGACAAGAATCTCTGGTGTTCATTGAAAATTTCAGTCCTACTCTCAGTTAGACTTTGCCCATCCGAGTCACCAACAAAATGGCGACTCTACTGGGGAATCTTTAGTGTCAAAACTTGAGAATTTAAAGAAGATATAAACCCAAGTACCATTGCTACACACTGATGCATCCAGCTTATCCGAGTGTCTTATCTAACAAGCAAGAGTTGCAGTCTTACAACATCAGTGATTGATCTCTTTGTGCCGTATTTCTGTTTCCACTTGTGTATTGTTTTCTTTCTGTCAGTAAGAAGTGTTATTATATTTTCCTGAAAAAGGGTGGTGACTCAGTCAAGGTTTTGAAGCTAGTGCTTATTGTAACAAAAGGAGAATATGGCTGACAAGAGAAAAAAAACAAGGGCTTACATGAGAGCCAATCCCGATGTATCAATGTATACTGATTTACCCGAAGGTGGTAGGAAGAACCAAAATAAGAAAAGAATAGATCCAAATCCTACTTGGAAGCCTAGAGGTAATGCCTCCGTAAATTCCCATTATCAACCAATAATAGCAAGAGAATCATCTTCGCTTAGTTCTGAATCCGAAAATACAAGACTTTTAGGAGGTATTTTCAGTACCCCATTACCAGATCAGAGAGTTTTTCAAGATAAAGACGTATCTACTATGGGAATTGCTTCACCAAGACCAGGGCCTGTAGCAGATATAAATTGTAGGCTAGGATTCAGGAGTTCATCTGATACCCTTTTTAATCCCAGAGTAGCCCCATATATGGAACCAAACCTTATAGATCTAGATGATCCTGCTGATTCCGAGGCAACCTCTGCTAATTCTAAAGAAGTGCAATCTGAAATAGAATTTTTGAAGAAATGGATCGCTGAGGAAGAAGCTAAGTGCATCCGTCTTGAAAAGGAAAGGGAGCAAGCCACTTTAGATGCAATAATAGAAAGAGATACTCTGCTAAGAAGGATGGCTGCTTTGAAAGAGAAAAATAAAAAATTAGAAGAGAATACCCCCACTCTCCATCAGGACGTCTTTGGAAATGTTGATAATCTAAGAGCTAAAGTTCAACAACAGGAAAAACTCCTAAATCAAAGGCAAGAACCAATTATTGCTCAATTTCAAGCTTATAGACCCATTCAAGTTAATCCAATAGAGCCCACTGGAATAGTTCCAGATAAAGGGAAAGGAAAGGCTATAGGAATCCAAATAAATGAGTCTCAAGCCATACCGAGCAAACTTATACAACCCTCCATATCAAAATTAGATCTAGAACTAGAGAAGGCTCGAAAGGAGAGGGAAGACCTTGCAAAAGAACTTGAGAAGGTTGAAAATGAAGCTCAGGCCACAGAAACCAGAAGGAAAATCCAATTCATAAAGTCTAATTCTGCATTGAATTCATGGCCTAGTTTGTCTATCCCACCTACAAATCCTGCACCAGTTAGTGCTCCCATAATCCCGACTCAGAAAGCACCCCAATCTGCTCCTACCTCATCTTCCAATATTGGCACTCAAGTCCCATTTGTCCCACCACAGCTATCCCAAGCTGCTCTCCTAACTCAAGCTAATGCAGCTAGTACCTCTAACGCTCCTGGTTTCCAGAAGAAACCTATATACCTCGAAAAATATAGACAAATATCATTTGCCGGTATTCCTAGTGCCCCCCATCCCATATCTTTTGATTTAAGGGATAAAGTGGTTAAGTTTTCTGGAAATAATGCTGTTACTGGTGAAGAACATTTGAGAATTTTCATTGACATGCTCAATGATTATGAAGTTGAACATGAGGACATGGTGATGAAATTATTTGTGCATTCACTCACAGAGGATGCAAGGGATTGGTTCAGGAGGTTGCCTGATGATAGTATTACTTCATGGAGTGATTTGGAGAAATTGTTCAAGGAACAATATGGGGACAATACTAATGCAGGATTCATGTTGAATGAGTTCAACAATATCAAGAAGAATCCAAATGAATCCACATTTGATTTCAATGTGACATTTCAGAAAGGGATGTACAAACTATTTCAGTTTATGCGATTAAATGAAGACGTCTGTCTTACAACCTATTTCAATGCCTTTGATAATAAAATGGCCTACCAACTGAGAGATAAGGATCCTAAAACTTTGAGAGATGCCTATAGAGTTGCAGTGAATATAGAAAATAATAGAAAGGCCTCTGGCAAATTAGGGAGGAGGGATGATCCTAAGCTTTTCAACCCTAAGAATAATAATAAAAGGGAAGGTGACAAAACTCCCATAGGAAAAAGGCCTGAAGAACCTACTATAGGCCATGTTTTAGAAATGCTCAAGAAGATGAATCCAACTATTTTCATTAAGACAAATGTTACTGAGAGAACCCCTGCGAATAACAGCAATTTCAATAGACAGCCTAGGATGCAAAATTACCCTTACACCACCCAATGGAAAGATGGTAAACCAGTTCCTAACCAGATCCAAAATATGAAAGATAAGGGTACCCCAGACCCCCTGCAAAGGAACACTGTAAATATGAATGATGATGTACCTTGGTGCATTATATGCCAATCACCTCATTCTGCTGATTATTGTGTTGTTGCCCAGTCGTTCACCCAAGCTCAAGGAGTGCAAGCAGAAGAAGAAACAGAAGAAAAAAACCATGATGATATAAGCTGCAATATGGCGAACACATCTGATGATTTGATAGATTCTGATTCAGAAGAACCTGAGAATGATGTTACCAGCCATAGAATTGCTTACCAGTTACATCATCAGCAAATATTTTCAGATAATGAAAAGAATGATACAGATAAGGTATGCAATACATTTTCTAAAGTAGGTTTCACAAACCTAAGAATCCCCTCCAAGGAGGAAATTGATAGAATTACAGCCGAAATGATTTCACAAGTCCACAGTAATTACAATTTGAGAAATAGAGCAATAAATAATGAGGCAGGAAGGCCATCTAGTATGTTCATCAAAGACACCACTCATAAGACAGATGATCAACACAAGAAAGCCAGTATAGATGTGTCTAAGATCAAGGAGAACAAGGGTCAGAAATGGGAACCAAAAAAGAAGGTTCAATTTCAGAAAGGTGAAGCAACAAAGACCGTAGTGCAACCAGAGAAATCAGAACCGGATGTTGTCAAGCTAAAAGTGGTACCCACTACTCAAGAGACTCCGATTGCAGGTACTATTGTAAAACCTACTGTTGTTGAACCTGTTGATATGATTGCCATGTTATCTCAAATTACTGTGAAAGTACCCTTGTCTGAGCTTTTTAGAATTGAAGAGCATAAAAATAAGGCTTTGTCATGGTTGGGTGGACTAGCAAACAACAATAGTATTGATAATCAAGCTGTAGCCCAACAGACCCCATTAATAATAGAGGACAATGGTATTATATCCCAGATTCCTCAGATGTTCTTAGATGATTCATCAGTTGCGTTCATGCAAGATATTGATCCCTTTTTCCTTAGTCTAATCATAAAAGGAAAAACCTTGAAAAATTGTATGATAGATTTTGGAGCTTCCAACACTATAATGCCTTTTAAAGTAATGGAAGCCCTAGGATTGAAGGTGGATACTAAGCAAGGTAGATGCCGAGGGATGGATGCTAGAGAGGTTCTAGTAATAGGTACTATAAATGCCTTACCATTTAAACTGGCTGCATTTCCTGAGGTGGAATTAACCATGTCTGTCCTTGTAGTGGATATACCCCCACATTACGGGATGCTACTCTCCAGAAAATGGAGTGCCGCCATGGGGGGAAGCCTACAATGTGACCTTACTTATGCCACCTTCCATATAGGGGATAAAGCTGTCAGGGTAAATAGGGAACCCTGGGTCAACCACATCTTAGGTGAAGAAATTGACAAAGATACCACCTGTTTCCTAGACACGGGGATTAATGCTTTCAGGGCTGAATTAATTATTCAGGAAGTGGAAAACTTACCTGATATCATTGAAAATGAGGTTGAATGTTGCATGAATTCACCAAAACTATGGACAATGTTCTTTGACGAGGCTAGTTCTAAAGAGGGTGCAGGGGCAGGTGTAGTCTTTGTGTCCCTTGAAAATAACACCTTCAGGTATTCATTCACCTTGAAGTTTGCTTGCACTAATAACATTGCTAAATATGAAGCATTGCTGCTAGGTCTCAAAGTGGCCACACACCACAAAATTAAGAAATTGTGTGTCATAGGGGATTCTGAATTGATCATCTCTCAGATTAAAGGAACATACTCCTCAAAAAATAGGAGATTAAAACAATATAGAAACGCGGTCTGGGATCAAATAGAATTCTTTGATGCATTTGGGATCTCATGGAGAGATAGGACCCAGAATAAAATGGCTGATCTTCTGGCCAATGTAGCTATCAAACCAAAAGAAATATCATTTGCAGGAATCTCCCAGATTGAGATTCAAAACAGACCTTCTATACCTGACAACATTGACAATTGGCAGGTGTTTGAAGATGACAAAGATATCACAAATTTTTTGCTAAATGAAGACAAATACCATGGGCAGGAGATGGACTGCAATGGACTGATTGAAACCATAAATGGGAAGGAAACCATTTCTGGTCAAGAAATCATGCAATTAAAAACAAATAAGATGCCTACGGGGTTGGTAGTCTTGGAGAATATTTTTGATAACCAAGATAGAGTAAAATCGGAAATAAAGGACCCCAAACCACAGGAGCTAGAAGAAATGAATTTGGGAACGGATGAATTCCCTAAAAAGGTTTACATCGGCCAAGATTTGCCAGTTCAAATCAGAAAAGCATTGATTGACCTACTTAGAAAGTACAGGCATGTTTTTGCTTGGTCATATGATGACCTTAAAGCTTATAGGGAGGACCTTTTCCAGCATGTCATACCGTTGAAAGAAAATGTAAAACCTTTTAGGAAAAAACAGAGGCCAATCAATCCTACCCTTGCCCCAAAAATGCAGGAAGAACTGACAAAATTGAGAGATGGTGGAATAATCAAACCAATTAGGCATTCCACTTGGGTTTCAAACCTTGTTCCTGTAAGAAAAAAGAATGGAGATATTAGGCTTTGTGTGGATTTTTGAAATCTAAACATTGCATCTCTAAAAGATAATTATGGCTTACCTAATATGGAAGCCATGTTGCAACAAGTGACCAGCTTTGAATTGATGTCAATGATGGATGGCTTTTCTGGATATAATCAAGTTCTGGTAAAAGAAAGTGAACAGTTCAAAATAGCCTTCACAACCCCTTGGGGAACGTATGTGTATGTGAGGATGCCTTTTGGCTTGATTAATGCAGGAGCTACTTTCCAAAGAGCCATGGATGTAGCATTTCATGAATATATTGACAAATTTATGGTTGTGTACCAGGATGATCTTATAGCATATTTTAACAAGGCTGAAGATCACTGCAAACATTTGGAAATTTTTTTTATAAAAGCCCTGGAATATGGGGTATCCCTAAACCCAAAGAAATGCTCGTTTGGGGTCACAGAAGGAAAGTTATTAGGACACATAGTGTCCAAGGATGGGGTAAAAATAGACCCAGAAAGGGTAATAGCTATTGATAAAGTCCCTAAACCTAAAAACATGAAAGGTATACAGTCCTTTTTTGGCCAGATTAATTTTCTGAGGAGGTTTGTTTCAAATTTCGCTGAAATCAGTAGACCCATTTCAAAAATGCTCAAGAAAGGAGCTGTTATAGATTGGAATGGTGAACCTTCACAGGCATTCCAGGATATAAAAACTGCGATAAAAAATGCTCCAATGTTGAGGACCCCAGATTATACAAAACCCATGCATATTTTTTCTTTTGCATCATTCCATACTGTGGCTGCAGTTTTATTACAGAAAAACCAAGAAGGGTATGAACAGCCTATTGCCTTTTTTAGCAAATCCCTGCAGCATGCTGAACTGAAATATGAAATAAATGAAAAACAAGCATATGCTTTGGTAAAGGCTGTAAAAGCATTCATAAGTTATTTGGTGGGTGCTACTATTATTTCCTTTGTACCTAGTGTTGCAGTTAAAGATATTTTCTCTCAGCAGGAAGTGTCAGGAAGGAGATGCAGATGGATCAATAGAATCCAAGAATTTAACATTGATATGCAGATAACTAAGTTAGTAAGAGGTCAAGGTTTGGCCAAACTTATGGCCGAAACTAACCTGGAAGCTAATCAGATAAACCTAGTAAATGATGATTTCAGAACTGATTTATGCGACATGGACCAGTGTGACTGGTACATTAATGTTATACATTATTTGCAACATATGGAAGTTCCTCCCCATCTGCCTGATAATGAAAAAAGGAATATTAAATTGCAAGCCATCAGGTATGTAATTGTTCAAAATAACTTATGGTGGAGAAACTTTGAAGGAGTTCTGTTGAAATGTGTTGACAGAGAAAGGGCAAAGGAGATTTTGAAAGAAATGCATGCTGGAGTATGTGGAGGACACTACATGGCCAAGACTACTGCGCATAAGATAATAAGAGCTAGTTTCTGGTGGCCCACTTTGTTCAAAGATGCTCAAGTTATGGTTAAAAAATGTGATCCTTGTCAGAGATTTGCTGGAAAGCTGAAATTCTCAGGAAATACTCCACTAAAGCCAGTTGAAACTAAAGCACCTTTTCAACAATGGGGTCTGGACTTCATAGGAGAAATTTTTCCCAAGTCCAGTACTAGCTATTCTTGGATTCTGGTTGCTACTGACTACTTTACAAAATGGGTAGAGGCTATCCCTACCAGAAATGCAACGAGTAAAGTAGTAAATAATTTCTTATTGAATAATATCATTTCCAGATTTGGATGTCCACAGAAAATTGTCACAGATAATGCTATGTGTTTTAGGTCTGAGGAATTCATCAAATTTTTTGATAAATATGGAATGACAAGAACAACATCTGCCCCATATCATCCACAAGGGAATGGACAAGCTGAGTCCACAAATAAAAGCTTGTTGAAAATCATTAAGAGAACCTTGGATGATAATAAAAGGGCATGGGATTCCAAGTTACAGTTGGCAATATGGGCTGACAGAGTAACTGTGAAGAAGGCAATTGGGGTGGCTCCATTTGATTTAGTGTATGGAATTCAAGCTAGAATGCCCCAGAATAATTTGATGGGATTATACAATTACATCCAGTCATATGATGAAGATACTACTGATGAACTGAAAGAAAGAATGAATGAATTGGTAGGATTGACCGAAGCTAGAAGAGAAGCATCTCTGAGAAATCAAAAATTGCAGTTACAAGTCAAAACACTCGATGATAAAAGAACTGTAAACAAGAAATTTGAAAATGGAGACCTAGTCTTAATGTGGAACGCCAGAATTGAAGATAAAGGAAAACATGGCAAATTTGATCCCATTTGGTTAGGCCCATATCTCATTGAGAATTCTTGGGGTGAAGATTCTTACATAATCAAAGATATGTTTGATAATATTCTTGAATTGCCAGTTCATGGACAGTTCTTGAAGAGGTATTTTTCTTGAAAAAATACTTATTTTCTTCTATGAACAATAGTTTTAGGTTTTTCTGGCAACCTATTTTCTGTAAATCCTTGTACAGTCTGAGTTTTTGTTTTTGTGTGTTGCTCTGTGCTCTCTGAAGAAGTTGTCATTTCCCGGATGTGTGGTCTGCTCTCCCATAGATTCTGAATCCTTGCATAGACTCATGTAGTCTATCATCCCCAGACAGAGCCACTGTTGGTCTGACTTTTTCTGCAGTAAAAAATTTTTCAGTTAAACCATAGAAAAGTCAGATGTTCTATGTCTAAGTGAAGTATAAGGTCTTGGATAAACCATCTATAAGAAATATTCGCCATATAAGCCCTATATTCATCCCTATTCATAAATGGTCGGGCGCGAAGTTTTCAAATTTTAAAAGAAGCGAATATGCTTTCATATTCGTTTTCCTTTCTCCCGGGTTACTTTTCTTCCTATTTGTCCCAACCGTCAGATCCGATTAGATCTACCGCTGGCGTTACCTCGCTATTGAAAGTTGCATTCTCATTATATATAGCGAGGTAGCAAGCATTGAGTTTGTAAGCGGTGGGACCATGAAGTGAAGATGCGGCGATCGGAGATTTGCTTTAAATGTTTTATTGTGCAGGTACACTTTGCAATTCACCATAAAAAAGGGAAGGAGAAGGACCCACTAGAATATCTGACATCAGAGCCGAAATGTTGATCTTTCCGAAAGTTCCGCCACCTTGCTATTGGAAAATTCAGGCACTTCACCGTTAGCGAAGTAGCGAGGCCACGTGAAAATCTGAAAATGATGACATTGCATCTTGCTTATATCATAATTACACCAGGTGGCATGACCAGTCATAAATACCGTTGTCAGAATCAATTTTAATTAACAGAAGTAATTACTAGGTACCCCTTGCTTTTTTCTGGCACGGAATCCTTTAAAGTGCCGAAGCTCGCTACCTCGCTATCGAAAAATTGAGGTGCTTCACCGTTAGCGAGTTAGCGAGTTAGCGAGGCCCCGTAAAATGGAAAAAGATTGGCAAGATCTTTGATGACGTGTAATGACAGATGACTGTGATAAATTTTGACATGTGCCAGCTATGCAGAGATCTGATTCTCATTAATACCTATCTGACTAAATGTACAATAAATCTGGAACGTTAGCTTGAAGTGAATCAACGGAGCTCGCTACCTCGCTATGAAGAGTTGCAAGGAAGATAATTATAGTGACATAGCGAGATGGGCCCACCGCCTTCTTTCTTAAGAAGTCCTGTAGCGTATCTTTCGATCATTACTTGATCCGATCAACGGTTGTCGCCGCCTCGTTATGGCAAGGTGCTAGTTCTTTATGCATAACGAAGTAGCGACATGCTGACACGTGTTCTCCGTCGTCAGTGGGTCTAAAGGTAAGCACCATCAAAAGAAAGAATTATGTACGTGGCAAGCTCTCATTGGGTAAAATAACTGACATGGCAAATATAACTCCTAGTTGTTCTCTTTGTACCACATGATCGTAGGATCTTTGAAGATCAACGACGCAGTTTTAAATAAAAAATGTAGTGCCACTCTCTGTATTAATTAGACAAGAAAGCTTCGTCCGTGAGAAAAAAAAGAGTATAATACAGAGAGATTGCATCAATTTCATTTCACCCGAGAAAATATTTGAAGCCATTCTTGTGCAAAAGTTATTACTGAAAGAAAAGCGTGCCAAGGTTGATAAAAAATCGTAAAGTTATCTGTTCGCTGAAATTTTGCAGGAATACAGAGGAGAATTGAGACAGAATTCAAGTAAGTAAAACTGCCATCATCTTTGTGAGCTTTTAAGTTTTAAAAAAAGGATAGCCCAAGATGCCTCCTAAGAAGGGATTTACAGGTGCAGTAAACTACCTGGATAGAAATGTGCATGATGATTTGCTTGAGTTACTTCCTAAGTTCACTGTAGAAACGGTGCAAGTTAAGAGGTTAACCTCACTCAACCCTAGGCTTAGGGTAGCTGATGGATTGTATGATAAAGGTAATTGGGTCCAGGATGCTCAAACTTTTCAAACTGGTTTGAGTTTATTCAAGAAATGGTTTGCAGAGAGAGAGTTATATGCCCCTCATGCCAACATTTGGAATTTTGATCTTGGGAAGCTTGTTGTCCCCAGCGTGTTTATGGATTTTGACCTGCTTGAAGCCATAGCAAAAAACTATGACCAAGCCACTAAGGTAGTGAGGAGAATAGATGGTGAGGCTTTAGTTACCATCAGTCCCGAGGAGATTAGGAAGGTTTTCAATCTGGGACCCCTCACCATGTATCATGTGCCCATTAATCTGATAGATTTAGAAAAAGAATATATATCCAAGAGGGATGTAGTTAGACAGGGTGCACTGAAAGCCCACATAGGCCAGATTGGAGGCCTCCCAACCATAACATCATCTTCTAAAGAGCCCTTCAAGAAATCATGTTTTAATGCCAGGGAAGTGGAGATATATAGGACCCTGTGCAGAGTCTTCGGAGAGGGCGAAGAAGACTTTATTCCAGTGAGCTTCATGTATATGATCACCCAAATCTCTTCTTTTGGTGTGGAAATAATTTTTGATTTTGCATCTTACTTGGCAAATGAGATCCATCATGGATTGGTGGGGATTGCACAGGGCAAGGTGGAAAAGGTTTGGGGTCAGTATTCCTTACTGATGCATATGTTTCTTTTTAAAGGGGCCACTTATTTTGGTAAAGAAATGGTCTTAAATAGAGAACAAGAAGGGGAAGCACTGCCAGTCCAATTATGGAGTGCAGACATGACCTGGGAAGCAGAAAATGCTAGCTTCATTAGATTTGATAGGCACTTTGCCTCCAAACTAAGGTGCCTCATATTGAGTGACAATCCCAGAATCCCTAAGGCATTAATGCACCTTATCAGGCCTATGGACAAAACCCATAATCTAAAAGTTTCACATAATTGGGGAGATATTATCCCATATTCAGTCTCAATGGTCATCAGGGTCTATGGATTCAAAGGAACACCCCATGTGTTACCCTATCAGGTACCTTTAAAGGTAGGGATAGCTGAATTTTTGTGGCAGTTAGGAGGAGTGGAGGAGGCCTTTTTGCACAAAAGGGGGACAGGATCAATTTTTCCTACTTGTACTATAGCCCACCAGTTTGTGATAACTAAAGAAGGGTGGGTCTTCCTCCATAAAATTTTGGATCAATATAAAATGGCAGTGTCTCACTCTCGTTTTTGTGATATAGAAGGTTTCTTCAACTCTGCCCTTAGATTGAGAATCAAGCTTCGTCCAGTTCAGCATGAATTCTATTTTCCTGAAGATATAATAAGAAATGAATACTCTCTCCATGAGCAAGAAATAAAGAAAGAAAAATGGAGAGTCTATTCAAAAGTTTTGGAATTCATTAATTGTTTTGATAAAGATTTCAGTCCTCTTAGTAATGCTGCAAACAATGCAGATAAAATAATAAGCTCATGAGTAATTTCTCTGAGATAATGGAAGTAATGAATGAGAAGAAACAGCATTTTATTAATTCTTTTCCAGATAAAGCCAGAGAAATTATGAGAAAATTGGGTTTCACTCCCAACATTGGAATAGGTCCACTGGTGGTACGGAAGAAAATAGGATATACTATTGTCCGACAGCAGGTGCCCGTTGTGCATAAAGAAAAACAGATAGTTGGAACCACCAGCACTGTCCTAGAAGAAAGACCCCCTGAACCTTCCCCTAAAAGAAGGAGAATAATAAGGGAGGAAGAATCCCCTGATGAAAGTGGCTCACCTTCTCAAACTCCAATAAGTATTGAGGAAGAACAGCTCACCAATGAGCAATTCGAACAAATGGGGTCACAAGGAGAAATTTTTGTTACACAAGCAGAGATTGATGAAGGGAACCCTCAGGAAACCCCTATACCAAGTTTTGAATTAACTACAGCAGATTTCAGAGGAAGGGAATTGGACCCTATTTTGGAACAAGCCAGTCAGCATTTTTTGTCTAATAAAAATTTTGTAAGATCTAGGGCTTTCCATCAGTTTGCGTGGAGAGTAAACATGCACATTTTTGAGCAAAGGTGCAATAATATGAGAGCAGAACATCCATAAATGGATGAGACCTCCATTCAAAATCTAATAAAGGAAAAAATGGTGCAAGAGTTCCAAAATATAACCCCTGATGAGGGAAGACAGATGGTAAAAAATGCTAATGTTTTATTATTGCCCAATTGGGACATTGCTGACGCATTAATTTTTAATTCTGTTTCAAATAATTTAGGACTCCAGGATCCAAATAAAGAGGAATTCTTGGGTACAACATTCAGCAATGATCAAGCTGCCCTTGTTATGTGGTCCCTGAGAAGAGGATCTAGAGTTACTTCATCACAGCCTGATGATTCAGGATTAACAGGGAATATCATTGTAAGAAGAGTTGCTGACACTTCAAATGTACAGGCAGCCCACATGAATGTGGATTATTCTAAATTTTCCCTGGCTACTACGGAAAGAGAAGAGAGGGAAATGATTGATATGCATAATAAATATGAAGTAGTGGTGGAAGCCTATAATCAAGAGGTAAAAAGGAGAATTGAGTTAGAAAACAGGGTATCTCAATTAGAAAAGGTACTTGGAAAGAGAAAAGTGGGAGAATCCAGTACATTAAGAATTGCATATCCCCCACAGTCATCTGTGGGATTAACCCCTATTATTGAGATACCTGACACCCCTGAAAGACCCCAATTCTATACTACAGAGGAATTTGAAGCAAAAAAAACCAAATTACATGAATGGTAGATAGAATTTAGAAATCAACAGGAAGAGAAATGGAGGCAGGGTGTGACATACTTGAGGGATAAAATAAAATGGTCAAATTTTTATGATCAGTTGACAAGGATTGTGACCCTCATAGATGAGTTAAATAAAGAAAAGAATGGACTAGATTCTCTTGCACAGAAGTGGAGACAGAGGAATAATGATGTTACAATTATTTGTATATCTACAGTTCAAATGCCTTATCATCAGGTTGAGAGGATTTTTGATTTATTGAATCAATTAGATAATTTTGAAAATAAAAGAGATTCTTTACATAGGAAATTGATACTCTATTTTTCAAGATATCTTGCTAAAAAATTCACCCTATTTCCTTGTGCCTTAGAATCTGTTGATACAGTAAAGGAAAAGGACAAATGGAAAAAGGAAATGGATGAATTATTCGATAACAGAATAACAAACATCATCAGTGAGACTGGCTATTGGTTTTGGGCAAAGACAAATGAAGAGCTGGTAAAAATACAATTGTATTATGCTGATATAAGAAAAGAATTCGATGATTTAGAAGAAAATGCCAATTCTTTAATAAAGATACAAAGAGAAACCCTAAGTTTTGATTGGCCAGATGATGATACTTTCAACAGATGGAAAGATCAGTTTAGTGAACAGATGTCAAGAGAAGATGACGAGGAAGATGTAAGAGTAATAGTTACTGTTGTAGTCAGCAATGATGACATAGAAAATCCCCAGGTTAAAGTGATTTTGCATGTAACAGAAGATGATACATCACTTGCAGACCTTATGGGTATGTACTCTGAAGATGAGGAATGATTGCGAGAGCAGATCATAACAACCAAGAAGCATAACAGAAAGGGACCCGCCAAGAAGTGCTATTGTAATCGACCTTTCTGTTATTCTTGTTTTTGTTTTTTAAAAGAAGGACACCTGTCACCCTCTGTAGCCTGAAGCTTGTTGCATCTCACATTATTTAAGTGAGATCCCAAGGCTAAAGATGGGTCCGAATTTGGTTTTCACTAAGTATTGTGCTTAGTTCTGTTTTTGGTCCAAACATTTTTGGGAAAGAAATTTATAGTATACTTTTTCTGTCAAAATTTCTGAGATATGGATGAATGTAGAAAGAACTGTGCTTCTTCTCTGAAGGTTTTTCTGGGTCTTTTTTAAAGGACATATCATTTTCAAAGGAAATGAATACAAATTATGAACTGTCCCCATATCTGTTCTTCTCTGAATTTTGTCTCCTTTTTAATACTGAACTACCTTGATGTTGTGTGAGTAAAAGCTTATGCAATTGATTGCAATTTAGTAAGACTGTACATCCATTTGTTATTGCTGTTAATTCAATGGATTAAGTAAAGGCTTTGATGAATGTGATGAGGTTGCTCGGGTGTTAATAAGGATTTTTGAATGATAAATTCTGGTAAGAATTGCTGATGAAAATTCGTTGCAAGGCAACAAATTAGATCTAAGAATTTACTTGACTCTGAATTCCCAATGGATTAGGCACTGATCGAAAGTATTTCAGCCAAAAGAGAAGTATATTATAACTAGCTGTTTCAAAATACATCATAAAATCAATTTTCATTTATCTTTCCTGTAAGATTTTCAAAGTTGGCCAGCACTTGCCTGCCTGGATTGTTTTAGCTTCATTTAGCCATTGTTGTTGGAAACATCTACAGAGCTATAGAAGATTTCTTGGCCATATCTATTCAAGGGATGTGTTTATCAGTTATTTACCTATATGTTTGAGGATTTAGATATGAGAATCAAAATGAAACTAAGGATAATTCGCATACAATTATTCCATCTTTGAACCATCCCCAGGTGCACCCGCCCTGGTTTTACAGAGCCAAAAGAGTAGAAAACCGTCTAAGGTTTTGTTGAAGTTGGGCCCTAGTACTTTGCATATGCAAGTGATAATGAGAATTGGCTATTCTTTAGGTTGTGTATGTACTGATATCTAGGTACTAAGCCTTTTGTCGCCTAGTAGTTTTAGTACTGTTAACATTAAAATAAAACACCAATAGATACTTCTACAAATACATTCTCAAATAGTTCTTCTTCTATTTCTTCTCTCTCTTCTCTTTCTTCAGGGTCAGGATAAAAAGGATCTTCTTGATTGAAGTTGGGAAGAAATCTTCCAAGGTGGTCTCTTCTTCTATGCATGCAAGAATGCTAAAAATGAAACTAAATGACTCAATAGTGAATACTAGACTGACACCATCCCTAGCAACGGTGCCAAAAATATGTCCAATGAATATAACACCTTTTTAGTTGCAGGATTGGACATCCCTTACTACCAAAGTACTATGCTGATTTTCATTAAATGTCAATCCGAGAGCATGAACTTGAGATGATGTCTACAAAGTATATGCTCTAGTTTTTGCTAAAAGTCACTACTACTATCAAATACTTGAAAGGAAATTTTAATTATTTAACCATACATCTATGCACCTATTGCTGCACAAATAGTGACTGATTCTATTTCCAGTGGCTATAGGAACAACAGTTCTAATCTTAACTTAGAAAACTGAGTCTAAATCCTACTTACTAAAGTAAACTCCACCTTTTGCATGGGCCCCCATGGAAGAATGAAGGAAAGATAAGCTCAGATAAAAGTGTAGAAACTCAGCAAAGTCATGTATTCATTCAAATATGCAGTGTTACAATAACTTGGGAAAAACAACAAGATGTCTCTTGACTTTGTCTGTCTACTCACTACTTAACCTCATAGATACCGATGAGGTCTTATTTAAAAGGAAGGAAAAACAAGAAACTCCTATAACTACAACTTCCTCATGAAGGAAAGTCAGTTAAAACTTAAGACTGCAAGCATACAATTATAAAGACATTAATTATCCCTTAAATTCCCCACAAATATAGATCCTATCAAACGCTAGATCTGCTCTTTTATCTGACTTTAAATAGCTTCTAGGAATCCATGTATCATGCATTACATGTTTAACTGATTGCTTTGATGCTTTCTTCCTTGCTCAGCCACTTTATCAGATCCCACTTTGTTTTTCATTAAAACAGGTCCCTTTTGACTTTGCCGCCAAGTCTTCTAGCTGCAACGGTGTCATAATGCTTCTCTTTAATACCATCAATACCTTAGTGTTATTCCTTCCTAGTTTGTTTTTGATTAACTCTTGCGATCAACATTTAATACACACAAGACTTCTCATAAACATTTATTTTCATTTATTAGTTTATAAAGAAAAGACATTAATTATTCAACTAATAGGTTTTTGCAATCTCTTCAGCCATAGGAAGATCTACCCATATCAAATATTCATGAAGAAAGATTTTTACCACAAAATGAACCCCTTTTTAGATATAATTCTGATTATCTTTTTTATGCCCTATGTCCATACTATATACATCAAAAGTTTGAAACATTTTTACTAAAAGATGATAAAGTTCAATATGTTATAGACAAATGTTCACAAATAGGGCCAATAAGACTTCTATTTCTTCATGTCATCAATTGTTCCCTCAAAAAATTTGCAAAGTTCTTTGCCTGACTTGGGGAGGGATCTGCACAATTTTTTACCTTTTGTGTCCTTTTTCTATCCAAGATACCTGGGGTGCATCCTCCTCCTCTACCTCAAGGGTCACATCAGGTTTTAGGCTTTCAGGGCACACTCTTTCCTCTTCCCCCAGTAGACCCTCTAGCATCTTGGCCATTATCTCTGCATGGTCCATGACCATCCTTTTGATTCTCTACGGGGTAAGGGATATCCATTGTATATACCTAGAAATTGGGGATCAATTCTCTTCAATTCCCTTTCCACCCTCTAAACATCATCAAGTTTTGTAAGCTTTTCAATTGCCTCCCCTTCTGCTACTATGTTTGGGATGATGTCTTCATGGGGTAGCTCCTTGGATTTGGGCAATACATAGTTTCTCATTTCTTTCAATGTTTCCCTCATCCATCCCTTAGAGTCATACATTCTATAAGGGCCTATGCATAAGTTATAGTGGTGTAGGAAAGAATGAATAGAATCTAGGGCCTCTTTGCCAATGGTAAAATCACCAATTTTAAAACATCTACACAAAAATTTTCCCCTATGTACCTTAGGGCCTATATACTCTCTATTAACCATGAACAATTTCCAAACAAATTCAATTATTCCTAATCTACGAGGAAGGGAATTTGGTCAAATATGGGGTGGTTGGGGACAACCATAGACTCTCATCTGAGAAAAGGTAGGAAACAAGAAAATAGCCCTCTAATTATGATCTAATCTTTTTCCTTCAGGAAACAAGGCTGGTCTTAGAAGACCTTTCAAAAATTGAGAGGCTCTAAAGTACCCCAACTCTAACATTTTCATTGTAATAGCACTAAAATTATTGAAAAATGACACATAATCAAAAAAATGATAAGTGTTATCCCATACATGTGTCCATAGCTGCACTAGAAAATCTCCATTCAAATTAGAAGTTTGATCAATAAAATTAGAGCTGATATATCCCACATTCTTGTAGAGGATCAAATGCATCAGTAGGGAGTAGTAGAGGAAAGTGAATTCTCTCATATTACTTGTTTGAGGCTTGGCAATGTTCTCCTTCATTATATCTAATATATGACTAGCATAGTCATATTCATAGGCATGGTAGGTATCTTTCATATCTATAGAAATTATGTACTCTACTCCCCAAACCTCATCAGATCCATCCTTTCAACTACTTTGTGGACACCATATATAGTCTTGACAAAATAGCTTTTGGATTTGTCTAGTGGCATCTTTTTATGTATCTTCTTTGGGTAATCACCCACCTTCTTCAAATCACTGGGACTATGTTGCAAAAATGAGGCTCATGTGAAAGCATTGGGGTTTGCCACAAATCTCCTCTACAAGTCTTTCAAATCTATAGGCTGACCCATTGCTCCGGCTAATCCAAAGGCTTCAATAAAAGTTTCTCGATCCAAAGTACATAGAATAGTTCCATCTTTTCTGTGAAAAGACTTGGTGGCTAGGTTGTAAAACTAGAATAGGGCCTTCATCAAGTCTACATCCATGAAGACCTCTAGGAAAATTAACTTGGCAAGGTTCTTCTTGCATAGATTACAAACATGAGCCTTCTTCTCCCTGTTTCAATAGAAAAAATAGAAGAGTTTAGAATGAGTAACATTAGGGCACTTGGCATCTCTACACCTAGCATATGGATCAAACAACACATGACCATCTGTAGAGTTTGCATTAGTAGATCTTGGGAACAATTCCATCCACTCTTCTGGAAATCGGCTAGGCTTCTTCTGTCTAGTTTTAACTCCCTTTGAGCTTGAGGTCTCTGAGACTACCATATATGAGGCTTGGATTTCTTCCACTTCTTGGTCTAACATTTTTAAAATATGCAACTGAACTACCTAAAATTGGAAAATTTCTATCTCTTACAAGCCTTGCAAAAAATAAAATTTAAGTCATAGAGAAAACACAAGAAAATCTTGAAATCTCTCTCTTGGCAAATGGTGAACTATGATAATGAGAAAAGAAGATCATATAAGTTGATATGCACAAACTAATGTCTATGTTGCATTGATTTCAACATGCTTGAAAAATAATCTCAATCCCTTCTGTCAACTTCATGGAATACATCACCATTAATTTCCAACTATGCACTTTTCATACTGCATTCAAATCTGATTGGTTGAGAAGCCCATAGTTCATTTCTCATCATTATGTTTTCTGTCAAGATTAAATTCTATGATATTATGACAAGGTGGCTAAAAAGACCTTTTGTAACATCACACCATTATATTGATGGCCCTATGATCTTATGACACCCTTTTAAATTCATATCAACCAATAAAAAATGGTGGCAAAACTTCGTATGATCCTATGACACCCTTTGTTGTCATAGCATTGAAAACTAACTCTATCCTTTTGCATGATCTTATGACAAGTAGTTTCAAAACATCGTAGATCATCTTCTTTTACCCTACAATCATATGATTGTAGTTAAGCTCACTCTCTTGTAACATCACACGGATCTTGTTTTCCTTTATGATGTTACGACAACCCTAAAATTGTTACAATGTAACATTAGCAGTTTATCATTCTTCTTGTGTGATCTTATGATCAAGCCCTAGTCATGACATCAAAAATCCCTCTTTACAGCCTTGAGATCTTACGATGAAGTATTCATCTTAGGATCAGAGATCACAAGTTATTGTCTAACTTAAAACCTTCCTGGTCCCACAAATGCTGACAATGAACATAGTTGGCACTCGTACACTGGCTCTATCTAATCAAGCAATAGACAACTATCTTGTTAGCTCATACCTTATTCACCTTTATAATCTTTACAATCTTATGATGAAATAATTTCATGCCATCACAACATCAACTTTATCCATTATACGATCACATGACCAGTCTATTGTTGTAATATCTTAGCCCTTAGAACCAAACTTTCCAACCATACGAGAAGCATTGTGAGATCATAGACCTCCCATTTTCACCCTACGATATGACGATAAACACTTTAGCATAGGATTGCAACTACCCAAATTCTCTATTCCTGATGCCATGATGAACCTGTTGTTATAGAGGTTTGCACCCTTGTCCAAAGTCTTACCTAAGGACAACCTTGTGAAACATGGAAACAACCTCTAAGCTATGAAACTTGAACTTTGAGGTTGAATGTCCGGACAAGGTTGGCTTCCTCTTACTATCAGAGTGCATCTAACTATTCTTGGAGAGGAAAAGGGAGAGGGAGAGCATGGAAGCAAATCTACCTATTCTAATCTAAGGAGGTGAAGCACCAAAATAGAGTGTTCAAACCAATCTCTACCTATACATGCACTATTAAAGCATTATGACACCAAAAGATATACACATTTAGACTTTTTTTAATCTAACAACCACATGCAGATCAAAAAACCAAAATGAATGACACAAGGAAAGAGAGATTCACTTATATATCATTTATAGATCAAAGAGATATAGTCATGCAAATCATAGATTTCTACAAAACATCAATGAGAGGCAAAGGATTGTTGCACTTTCACACTAATGGCTGAAGGAGATAAGTAAGATGTCATTTAGTTTAGAGGCAAAGAGAATTTTACACTAAAGATTTCCAGAGTAATATTAGAGAAACCAAGGAAGGTTTGACCCCTACAAAATTTACAAAAAATTGCCTTTATAGTTCAAGCATAACTAAGATGTACTCTTACATGAGTTACTCCACAACCACTACCATTAAGCCCCTTAGAGAATAATCATGAAGATCTAAAGAAAATCCTATCTGAGTATAGATCTAGGTTTAATGATATCTGATCTTGTTGGAACCGGCCTCTAAGAAGATAGAAATGACACCATTAAATAGTTCTGAATAGGTAGATGGATTGGATAAGAGATGGTGG
The DNA here is from genome assembly GCA_028749045.1 of Cupressus sempervirens. NCBI lineage: Eukaryota > Viridiplantae > Streptophyta > Pinopsida > Cupressales > Cupressaceae > Cupressus > Cupressus sempervirens. The sequence goes on from CM053793.1 coordinate 793,973,893, forward strand.
AGTGTTCCTTTTTGTTTTGTATTCACTCAAAAGTGGTTGGAATCGATCATGAGGGTTAGATTCGTGCAAAAATCTTGGTTTACCTTTGTCAACTAAATCATTGGGTAGGGTAGGCCATGTGGACCAAAGAGTTTATTTCCTTTTTCCAACTCGTAGCGTCCTCTTGAGTTGACCATGCCTTTTTAAATTAATGGTGCCACCCCAAAGCCTTGACCGTGATGGCCACATTAACTATTAAAATTGTTGATAACCTAGCTAGGCCATTGAGACATGTGTCTCTCTGACACTTTCCCACATTTTAAAACTTCCCAGCAACTCCATAAAGTGGGAAATCCTTGATCGTTGATCTTCATGAGATCAAAAATTGAGAAGATCTTCTGCATTTTGTGCTTGCTCATATACTAGGCCCATGACACTTGGCACCACCTCAAAAACCCATACTGCACTTGGAAAGACTTGGCATCTAACTAGCAACACCTAATGACTCATGGAGAGACAGACCCCACAGAGACACACGGCAGCAAAGCACTTGCCTGCATTTCTTAAAGTTTTCGCATCTTGATAATGCATTGAAGCCTTGGCCATGGATCTGTTTGCATCAGACGCTCAAAACTCATCACATATCTCCCTGTGAGAAGGGCAGGCCCATGACATCATTCCCTCCATGTGTCATAAGGAGGCATGCCCATAATAATTAAAACCCTCCCATCTTGATAATGTGGGGAAGCCTCAATCGTGGATCTGTGAAGATCTAACGGTGATCAAAACTCATGTCTTATGGCTCGTTGAGAGAAAAGGACCCACCATCTACATGGTGAATGCTCATGATGTCACCATAAATAACCACCTTGTAGCTCTTTGAAATGATGTAGTGACAACTATAAATCTTAGGAGATTTTATGACAAGGAAGGTTGCGATCCGGCAGCAAATGGGCTTTAGGAGATATTAAATGATACAAGGTTTGATCATTTATTTTTTAATATTTCCATGGCATTTAAATAATATTAAATCTAAGAACTAGCCATTGGGCAGGCTGAATATTTGAATTCAAATTTGGTTGGTCAAAATAAGATAACATTCTGGTGACTTAGAGGGGATGTGAGCCTACTACACATAAAACTAGTGACCTTGCATGTCCATTGGGATACAGAGTCATGGAAAATGTGAATCAACACATCATGAAACCCTAACCTAACCTCTTTCAAAACTTTTGTGCTTGTGCACTTCTTGGAAAGAAGGAGCTAGCAGAAAGAAACTAAACTACCTATGTACATGAAAAATCAATCCCTCTCAAAAATATGGCTTGAGGTAGATCCCATTGACTGGGATGGGCAAAAATTCACCACCAGGCTTGCTTAATTGAAAAACATTGGCCTGCTTGCAACTTACAATCACATAGGGACCACTCCATAGTGCATCAAACTTCGAGTGCCTCCTTGGTTTTTCCCTGTCTACATCCCATTTAAAGAACAAGTCACCCTCCCTGAAGGTTTTGACCCTAGCCTTCTTGTCAAAGCTCTTTTTCACTTGCTATTGATGTGTCTTTAGGGTCTGCATGGCCTGATTTCTTCTTTCTTCTAGCTTCATCAACTCTGCCATTCTCACTGTCATCGCATCATTTTCAATTAGCTCCAATTGATGAGCTAGTTCTAGGGATGGGAACTCGAATGAAATTTCAAGCCTTGCTTCTCTACCATATACTAACATGAATGGTGAATTCCCTAATGACCTCTTAGGTGTTATCCTGTCAGCCCACAAAGTTGTTCTCAATTTTTTATGCCAACACCTTTGGTTATATTCTATTGTCCTCTATATGATCCTAATTGAATTCTTATTGGATGACTTAGCTAGGCTATTACCCTAAGGGTAGTAGTTTGAATATGTGCTCAAATAGATATTATGGTCAATCGCCCATGCACAAATCTGAGCTCCTACAAAAGACTTTGCATTATCTAAAATAATGGTTGAAGGAGCACCGAACCTGGTCACAATTCCATGAAGGAACTCAATAACTGAAGATTATGTGGTGTCCCTCAATGCAACTACCTTTGTCCATCTGGTGAAGTAATCTATAGCAGCTAAGATCCACTTGTGACCAGAACTAGAAGGAGGATTGATAGGGCCTATGAAATCCAATCCCCACTAAGCAAAAGGCTGGTCCACCTAGATGGGATGAAGAGGAAGGGCTGCAGGTTTTTGTTTACCAGAGAAGAAGGACATTTCTCACACTTCCTCACATATTTATGACAATCACGAAATAGGGATGGCTAGTAGTAACCAGCTCTCATGATCTTCATTGTAGTTGTTTTGGCTGAGAAGTGACCACCTTTAGGACCATCATGAAGTTCTTTGATCATCCTTTTAGCTTGGTCTTTGTTAATGCATCTCAATAGGGCTCCATTAAAATCTTTCTTGAAAAGGACACCATCAACTATGACATAAGGAATTGACTACAATCTATATTGTCTTGTTTTAGCTTTCTCTAATCCTTGAGGATATCTGTTGCCTGATAAGAAATTCTTCATATCATCCATCCAATTTTTTGGGTTATCATTTCTTACCTCTTGTTCCTCTGTTAATACCATGGAAACTTCCTCATCTGACTCTTGAGATGATATCATTTGTTTGCACAACTACTTCCCTCTTACCAACTTGGTGATTTGGATGTCAACATCATATTCCATCACTTTTGTAATCCAACCAGCTCTTTTCTCACCAATATCTTTGCTCAAAAGGAACTCCTTCACACTAGCATGGGGTAATAACAAATGAATCTTATTATGGGACAAGAGGTGTCTGAATTTCTTCAAAGCTCTAATGACTGCAAGGGCCTACTTCTCTACAAAGTTGTACTTGTCTTCATACTCCTTAAGCCCTTCACTAAAGAAGGCTATGGGATGCTCTTCATTCTTATCATTTGTTTGAGTCAAGACAACAGAAATACTTGACTCACCACCTAGAGTATAAAGAATGAAATCCTTTTCAAAGTTTGGATTAATGAGAGTAGGCGCTAAGGCTATGACTGCTTTGATCTCTTCAAAACTTTCTCTCCCTTCCTTGGTCCATGCAAAGACCATACTTTTTTTGAGCATAGTTGTAAGGGCTTTCACCATGGTAGCAAGATTAGGGATAAATCTTCTCACAAAGTTTATCCTACCAAGGAAACTTTGCAGCCCTTTCTTGTGTTTAGGGAGAGGAAGAGCAAGTATTGCCTTTGTTCTCTCTAGATCAATAGTTAAGCCATCCTTAGATACAATGTGTCCTAATAATTTTCCTTGACTAGTAGAAAAGACACATTTTCTTAGGTTAAGGGATACACCAAACTCTCTACACCTTAATAATACCTATCTAAGATGATCAAAATGATCCTCCACATTCTTTGAATAAACTGTGATATCATCAAGGTAAATTAACACAAACCTTTCAATCATATTCTTGAAGGTCATCTCCATTGCCTTATGAAATGTAGCACCTACATTAGTTAGTCCAAATGGCATCTTACAATAAGCATAGGTACCCCACTTGGTAATGAATGCAGTCTTGTAGCTATCAGACTCCTTGACTAGCACTTGATTATAACTAGAGAACACATCAAGAAATGAAAATCTCTCTAAACCACTGACCTTGGACAAAATTTGCTCCATGGAAGGAAGAGGATGGTGATCTTTAAGGGAAGCTTGGTTAAGGTACCTAAAGTCCACACACAATCTAATTTCTCCATTCTTCTTCCTAACAGGGACAAGGTTTGCTACCCATGATGAGTGCTTGACAGGGAAAATTATATTGGCCTCAATCAATTTGGATAGCTCCTTTCTCATTAAGGGTTCAATTTTAGGATTCATTGGACTTTGTTTTTGTCTTACTAGTTTGACATCATCAATCAAATCTATGGTATGCTGAAACAACCTTGGGTCAAAACCCTTCAAATCATCATATGTCCAAGAAAATACATCATTAAATTCTTGACATAGATGAATAAAATTTTCTTGTTCAACTTTAGAACATACCTTCCCCATATTCAAGGACTTTCCATCAGCAACTAGGACTGGGGTGTAGTCATCTTCGTCGGTAGCTAGGTTCATGGCTCTACCTATTACTTGGTAATTAGGATTAAAAACAATCTCTAAAGCAATGAGGCCTTTAGGCAATTTATTGGAACTGAGATTGACGATTTCATCCCCATACTGATCCTACAATGTTGACTGGTTTCTCTCTAAAAATTATGCTTCATTCTACAAGAAGCTCACATTTTTTTCATTAGATTCAAACACTTTCCAATGGGTGTTATTGTTAGGGATTGTAGGCCTTACCACCATTATAATTTGTTTCTCTTTCTTCTCCTCAAGATTTCCTAGCACATCATAACACACACCTATTGGTGCAATTCTATTAGCATGTCTATTCTCTTTTCTAGGGAAGCTTTGAATATTGAATGCATTGAAACCTTCAAGAAAATCCCATACCCTATGTTTATAAGACTTGAGCAAACCATTTTTGGTGATATTCTGATTTCTCACTTGATTAACCACTAACTCTCTATCTCCATATACACTTAAGGCTTGGATTCCTCTTTTTTGAGTGAATAGGAGACCCTGAATCAAGGATTCATACTCAGCTACATTGTTAGTGCAACTGAATTGGAGCCTAAAGGACAAGTAGTACCGTACTTATGTGCAATAGCAATCAACATCACACTAGTCTCTGATCAATTTTTATTTCTTGATCCATCAAAGTACATACTTCATATCTTATTCATATCTTCTTTAGCCTCCACAAGATTGGGAACTAAAGTATCCTTTTCCAATATACAATATGTATCGAGGCCTGTCTCAAGGGTTTCTAACTTAGGATAAAACTGATATTCATTAGCCCACTCATCCAAAAAGGAAATTAGGTATCTATGCTAGGGAAGTGGTAGGCTCATTCATTATGTCATTCTCATCCACCTCTAGGATAGTACAATTCATGTTGATAAGATTACGGGTGTAAGGTTCAGTATGGTGGAGGGCTAGAGGCTCTACTTTGATTGATGCTTTGGCTGCATATCTTTTTCTAAAAAACATATATGACCAATCAGAAGATATGTAACCACCTATTTGGGTAGTGAAGTCTCTTGATAGACAAACTGCAAAATGTGGGTTAACTTTACCAACTAATATATCATGAGTTACACTACAACCAAGGCATGCATGTAGGGCCATCTCTACATTTCTAAGGATCCCTATAGTCTTGATAGTACTACCATCCAACTGCAATACATCCCTAACAATGGGCTCATATTTCATTTCTAAAGCATCAGCAACACACCTAGGCATCACTGAACTACTAGCTCCTGAATCAATCATGCAATTGTGGACTAGTTTATCCCCTATAATTAGAGAAACATAAAATGGAGGAGGTCTAACCTTTTTACTTGTTTCTACCCTATCTGATGGTTGTACTAGACTTGTGGCACTTCCCATGCTAGGCATCTGATCCTTTGGTTCAATACTCTCCAACTCTTGCTGCAACAACCTCTTTTGCATGGGTATAGTAGCAACTGTAGACACCTAAATTTGATTACACTATTTTAGTAATCCTATTTAGTTATCTAAAAAGGCATTATTAATTAAATTTCTATTTAATTAATCCTTTGTCATCCCCTAGTTGATTAATTAATCATCTATAGTCCTAATTGATAAATCAAATAATCTATTATTTATCAATTAAATCCTTTTCTCCTATCTAATTCCAAAAATCCCCATTTATTAAATAAATCTATTTGATAAATTAAATCCTCAAATTCAAAAACCCCTAACCTATCTCTAAACCTCCATTTAGCCTAATCCACCCCATCCACCCATACTAACCAAGCTTAGCCACTAACTCACCCACCTTCATTAATGCCATCCACTTGCACATCTCTAACATCCCTAATCTAATCCTAAACCCAAGCCTAATCCACCCTCTAATGTTGTCACATTCCTTAAACAAGTTTAAGACTTTCCTAATCCAAACCAAAGTCTCCCCTCAAAAAACTCAACCACTAAGTCATGAGTGCTCTTACAAAACATAAAAGACTCTTACAAGCCCACTCATGACTCTTACACCCATCTTCCACACTCTTCCCTCTTCCACACTCATTCCTCTTACATCCCTCTTACATAGTCAACCACACTCATCATGCCTTTAACCAACCCTTTACCCTACCCTCTCACACTCATCCTCCTTGTGACAAGTGTCACCTTCCCATTGGTGCTAAACAAGCACAATCCATGTGCTCCCCTTTGAGTGCATCTTAGCCCTCCTTAAGCCTTCATCCATCCTTGCATCGAAGCCCTCCATCTCTCTACCCCTTAGCCTATAAATTGAATCCCATCCCAAGCCATTTCATCAACAATCTTTGAGCTAAAGTTACCATGCTATTTTGAGAACCAAAGCCATCAATCTTACCATTATAATGCCAAATTGAGAGCTCACAAAGCTACCAATTTGCCATTACCCATCTCCATTGAAGCAGCTTTTGAGCATCTTGAGCATACATCCACAACAAAAGGACACATCTACAGAATCCAGAAAGCATGGAGTGTTTTCTCTTGTGGGGTTTGCACTTCTTGTTTGCTTTCTTTGTCTAAGCATATATGTGAATTTAGTTTTTGGTTTGTGAATGTTTACTTTATTTGTTAATGTTCTTTGCATACTAAATCTTGTTCTACAGCAACAACATCCCACATTGAAATATTTACATTTGTCTTCTTCATTTTTTCTACCACACTGAATGGAGTAGAGGGCACTTTGGTAGAAGCCTTGGGAGTTGTCCTTGTAGGAGGTTGAGATGGAACAACCAGAGGATCACTCACATCCTTTTTGACATCATTTTTCCTTTGCTACTAAAAAACATTTGATTGATCATCTATTGCTGATTTCTTATGAAGTGTTGCATTTGGAGTTGAGACCTAATTAGGAGGAGGAGGGACAGCATCTTCAATAGCTCTTCTTTTTCTCCTAGTATTGTGAGAAATGGAATCTTGGTTTACATTACAATGTTCCTCCACATTGTTATTCATAAAGGAACAATCACCTTGCCCTTGCACATAGGAGGCATCTTTAAATTGACCTTCCTTGTATGGTTTTCCTATTGCAGGCTCTTGGATGCTCAAAGACAAATAAGATTCAACTTTCTAACAAATGCAACAGGCATAAGAATAGTTACAAGAGGGACAAAAGTCTTGATCTTGGGCCACATTATTCTAAGGGACTATGGCCCTACTTTGATTTGCATTTGAGGTTGAAGCATAACTACTTTGCCTATTCTAATCAAAAGAGTTGTTCCCAAAGTTATGATTTGGAGGCCTACCACTACACAAAGTTTGATCTTGCAATTGATGAGCCTTGCTACCTTGGGCTTGACTTTCTAAAGTTAGCACCTTATTGCTCATTTTCTACATCATAGAGAAGCTGTCCTCCAACTTCTTTTCTTGGCCTTACAATATCTTATCTAGGTTCTGCATCATGGATTGCATCATCTCTTTGATTTAATCTATTCCATTTGAAGATGTGGAAGCTTGAGGGACTAGAGCAAGGGATTGTGATGTGGAAGTTATAGGAAGAGGAGCCATTTCTGGTTGGTGATTTGGAACATCAGGAAAGAAAGGCATGGGAGGCCTTGGAGCTAGCTTGCCTCCTTGTATTAGGATGTTTTCTGACTTTATTGCTATGTCATAAGCATTAGGCAAGGTATCCCCTCCCATAGTTTGGGATTGTAGTGGTAATGTCACTATTGAAAGCTCTGAGGTAATGCAAGAAGGCATTACTAGGGGTAGGTTTTACTGAAGCAGGTATCCTATCCCATGTCTTTTGAAATATATAGTTGAAATTAGTCATACATTCATGGGGGGCTCTTTTTATAGTAGTCAACTATTCTAAAAGTGACAAATGGTCACTTTCGTCCTCAAAGTGTTTACATTATCCTGCTCCTAATCCATCCCAGTTTGTTATAGAACCATGAGCGAAACCTCTATACCACTATAGTGCTTTTCCTTTTAGAGATGAGGCTAGAAGCCTAACTGCAACATCACCTTCTATAATGCAATGGATATTGCAAACATTTGTGACTTCTTGAATCTGTTCTGAGGGAGAGATAGAAGTTTCATCAATAAACTCTAGTATACTTTTAAGTGCAGCTATTGCTATGCCATGTCTTTGGGCCAACAAGAGAGGACTCCCACCATTAAAAGTGGCAAAAGCATGAACTCTAGGTTGTGCCATATAAACAAGTGTTCTATTGATATGTGTTGATGGCAATCTAGGCTAAGATCTAATAGTAGGAGGAGTAGAGATGGATCTTGCAGGTGTTCTTGTTACTATTGCACTCCTAACTAGTGATAAGGATACTCTAGTCCTCGTTCTTCTAGAAATTGATAATGAAAGCTCTTGGTACTAAAAATTACCTCTAGAAGATGCTCTTTTTTTAGCTTTGGGCATGAATTCTTGCAACTTTGGTCTGGAACCAGATGTATTTGAAGCTTAGAGTCGCTAAGTACTTTGAAGAATGAACCTCTTGAAGGCTTAAGCACTAAAGCTAGTACTATGTCTTTAGTATTAATCTTGAAATCTTTCTTCTTGACACCAGTAGACTTGAAATATTTTGACATAAGTCCCATTTGGCATGCCAAAAATTGTTGTAATAGAGGTTTTCACACTTGTCCAAAGTCTTACCTAAGGACAACTTTGCAAAATGTGGAAACAACCTCCAAGCTATGGGACTTGAACTGTGAGGTTGAATCTCTAGAGAAGGCCAACTTCCTCTTACTATCAAGGTGAACCTAACTATTCTTGGAGAGGAAAAGGGAGAGGGAGAGCATGGAAGCAAATCTACCTATTCTAATTTAAGGAGGTGATGCACCAAAATAGAGTGTTCAAACCAATCTCTACCCATACATGCACTATTGAAGCATTATGACACCAAAAGATATATACATTCATACTTGTTTTAATCTAACAACCAAATGCAGATCAAAAACCTAGAATGAATGACACAAGGAAAGAGAGATTCACTTGTATATCATTCATAGATCAAAGAGATACAATCATGCAAATCATAGATTTCTACAAAACATCAATGAGAGGCAAAGGATTCTTGCACTTTCACACTAATGGCTAAAGGAGATAAGAAGGATGTCATTCAGTTTAGAGGCAAAGAGAATTTTACACTAAAGATTTGCAGAACAATATCAAAGAAATTAGAGAAGGTTCAACTTCTACAAAATTTACAAAATATTGCCTTTAAAGTTTAGGCATAACTAATATGTACTCTTACTAGAGTTACTCCACAACCACTACCATTAAGCCCCTCAAAGAATAATCATGGAGATCTAAAGAAAATCTGATCTGAGTACAGATCTAGGTGCAATGATAGCTGATCTTGTTGGAACCAGGCTCTAAGAAGATAGAAATGGCATCATTAAATAGTTCTGAATAGGTAGATGGATCAGATCAAAGATGGTGGAGTGTTCCTCTTTGTTTTGCATTCACTCGAAAGTGGTTGGAATCAATCATAAGGGTTAGATTCATGCAAAAATCTTGGTTTTCCTTTGTCTCTATCTTATGAATCAATAGGGTCAGTAAGTCAACTAAAATCTTTGGGCAGGGTAGGCCACGTGGACCAAAGAGTTTATTTCCTTTTGCCACCTCGCGGGGTCCTCCCAAGTTGACCATGCCTTTTTAAATTAACAACGCTACTCCAAAGCCCTAACCATGATGGTCACATTAACTATTAGCACTGTTGATAACCTAGTCAGGCTACTAAGACACATGTCTCTCTGACACTTTCCCACAATTTTTAACTTCCTCACAACTCCATAAAGTGGGAAAGCCTTGATTGTTGTTCTCCATGAGATCAACGATCAAGAATATCTTTTTCATTTTGTTCTTACTCATATATCGTTCCCATGACACTTGGCACCACCTTAGCAACCCATTGTGCACTTGGCAACACCTAGCATCCAATTGGCAACACTTGACGACTCATGGAGAGATAGACCCCATAGAGACGTGATGAAAAAGTGCTTTCCTGCATTTCTTAAAGTCTTTGCATCTTGATAATGCAAGGAAGCCTTGGCCATGGATCTATTTGCATCAGATGTTCAGAACTCATCACATATCTCCCTGCAAGAAGGGTGGGCCCATGATGTCATTCCCTCCATGTGTCACAAGGAAGCATGCCTACAATAATTAAAACCCTTACATCTTGATAATGCGAGGAAGCCTCGACTGTGGATCTATGAAGATCTGATGGTGATCAAAACTCATGTCTTGTAGCTTATTGAGGGAAAAGGACCCACCATCTACGTGGTGAATGATCACTATGTCATCATAAATAACCACCTTGTAGCTCTTTGAAATCATGTAGTAACAACTATAGATCTTGGGAGATCTGATAGTAGGGAAGGTTGTGAGCTGGCAGAAAATGGACTTTAGGAGATATTTAATGATGCAAGGTTTGATCATTTATTTTTTAATATTTCCATGGCATTTAAATAATATTAAATCTGAGAACTAGCAATTGGGTAGGCCGGATATTTGAATTCAAATTTGGCTGGGCAAAATAAGATAACAGAACCCTTTATCACAATATTAGAGAAGATCACAATGCGGATAGAATAAAATGCTATACGATCATATGACATGAAGGACATCATATGATTAAGGAACATCAAAACTTTACCTACGATAACATGATACAACGTTAATTGTGAGATTAGAAAAGTCCCTCATGCGTGCTTATGATATTTCACTAAGCCCCATTTTAATATCGTAGGAAACAATGTTCTTAGGAAAATGAAACCCACTCACTTATATGGCCTAGGATTAGGGAAAAATAATGGAGATCATGCAAAATTTGTTCGGGTTAAACTATAAATAGGAAAAATATAGTCATAACCCTACCAAAATAATTCAAAATTTTCTCCACACAATTTAGAGATTTATCATCAGTGGAAAAGGAGCTACCATGATGGTCACATTTGCCAATATATGGTAAAATATTAAGTTGGGTTAAATGATCAGTACATATACTTGACTCATGTCTCTATTTTGGAGACTTTCCAAGTAATTTTTTATCCTTTTAAGCTTTAGCCAAAAATGGATTTGACTATTGACAACTGTCATTATTTCATAGTTTTTCTCTTAAACTTGTCATCCTTGAACATTTAGGTATAAAATAAGATTTATATCATCAAATTTATGATCTTCTAATGGTTATTAAAATGAGTTACTACATCTTAGATGATATAAAATATGGTTTCTAGGAATTCATAGGTTTGGTCCCTATTTTCTTTAATAATTAAGTATTGGCTAGGGTTTTACAGAATTTTCTTATGACAAAAAAAATTGCTAGTGAAATTAATTTTTTTCAAAATTTGAAAAAAAATCGCTAATAGAAATTAAAATTTTCCTCCTAAATTTTTTTTGGATTTGCTAAGATTTTACACTTTTTTCTAAAGGGGGTTTCTTAAAGTTATCCCTAGATGCAAGGTCATTAAGCAAAGTGGGGAAGCATTGTGTTGACACATGGTGATCAATGATGGTGTGGTAGTTTCCAAGAGTGACTCATCAAATCATGAAAAGCCTAAGATCTAATGGGTCATGCTTGCCCATATTATGAAGATCTTGGGAAGATAAGGAAAGTGGGGAAGCATGGTTGTGACACATGGTAGTGAGTTTAGGTAGTAGATGACGTGTCATAGATCAGTATGGATGAATCAAATGATACCACATGGTGATGATGTTGCAAAGTGCCTAGTAGTTGATGATGTGGAAATGATCATACATAGAGGTCCAATCAAAGGGTGCAACATGGCACCTAGGTGGTAGTGATGATGCATAGATGAGCCAATCACATGCTGCCACATGTCAAGTTGGTTAACCCAGTTTGATTTGGATGGAAAATGAGGGAGGAAATTTCAAAGTGCAAGATTTTTAATATTTTAATATTTTCCTTTTGAAAATCATGTGCATGCATCATTTATTTATTTTTATTTATATTATAAATTTTTGACATTAGGAAGATTTAAATATTTGCAAAGAGATGCAAACCTCAGAGCCATGTCTAGGAACCTAATTTTTAAACTAATCCTCTAGGAATTTTCGATAGGTGAATATAGAACTATCATAAAGGGTTAAAAAGGTCTTAGAATAAAATTTCTAGATTTGGTATTTATTTTTTAATAGGAAGTAGTATATTTGAGTTATTTAGAATTTTGTACCAAGTACCTATTTTTCAACCACTTTCTATTATAACAACTTAGATTTGATTTTTGGTGAAATGGTGAACTAAATGTGCACCAAAGGTAGTAAGGATGCATTTAGTGATGATTTTTTCACCTCCAAATTAGTTGAATGAATGATTTATCCATATTTCAAATGCACATATGATGATTTTATCAGAACAAGGGTTTCTCATTACATAGACTAGATATTTTGAGTTTGTTGTAGCATAATGATGAGATTCATTTTGGATGTTGGTTGTAGAGAGATGAGAGATTATTTGTAGAAACAAGGGCTGGAGATTCAAGTGGACATGTGTCACTTCTAGATCAAATATATTTCTTCTTCCTTTCCTATATCTTTCTCTTTCTCTCTAATTGTAAGGGTTGGTTCTAGTTAGTCTATGATACCACAAGGTTGGATCTAGAGCTATGATTCCACCATTCTTCAACTTTATCTCTTGCATGGACATTAGTATTGAAGCTAATATAGATATTTCTGATCTATTTAGTGGTTTTGGGCATTACTTACATGCATCTTGAATGTATAGTTTCAAAGAAGTAAATATAATGAACAAAAACCTTCTTAGTTCCATTCTAATTCTTGTCTCCTATCTCTATAACTTGCAATTTTTTGTGGTTTAGGGAGAAAGAACTTAAACCATTTTGTAACCCCTTAAGGTTGTATGTCTTTTGTATCTTGTTGTTGAAACAAAGAGCTAAGAAAATGCTTGATATATTTTATAGGGTTGGTGGTTATTTGAGAAGGATATTTCATGATAATGAGGTCTTCATGAACACTAATGTCTGATCCACAAGGTGATAAATTTATCTAATATCTTGATGTATGGAATATGTTAGTGATACCATAGATGTATGTGTTTGATTTATAGAATTTCCTAGTAGATAAGGTATTGATCATTTACAAGATCAACATGTTTCTTACTATTACATAGTTGGGATCTATTGAAATCAAATTCATAATCATCTATTTTCCTTTCTATTTAAGAGCTGAAAGGATGCTTTAACTTAGCTTGTGGATTTCATAGGATTTGCAATTTTTTACTACACATTTTTGTTATTCCATAAATATAGAAAAAATAAGTATTTTATTTGCTTTGTTTAGATTTAATTGTATGCTTTTGACACTGGTACCATATGAAGAATCTATAGGTTCACCCACTTAGGTTTTGTAGAGCCTTAAGTAGAAGAAGGATCTAGCCTTATAGATAGCCTCAATGTCTAAATGGGTATGTTGTAGATGGGAAGTAGCTACCCCTAGATGTATTCTATTCTAATTGGAATTTTTGAAACACGATGTTTTAAAACACCAAGACAAGTAAGTGTTGTAAAGACAATGATGGCCTTACCAAGATTCTTGACACCTGTATCCTCTATTACTTATGTTACATCAAAATCATTGGCCTTTTTATTGTTAAGATTTGGATAATCTACAGTTTGTAAAAAAATTGGGTTGGTACAAGGCTTGCTTGAATCTAAAATTAAGCTTTGAATGTCCTCTTCAATTAGTATGTTAATATTTGGTGGATGGTTGTTAGTGTCATCATCAATTATGATAATTTATTTTTATTCACAGTGATTGACTAATTGTTGAATCTCCTCAATCAACTTGGAAACTTCTTTCTTTTAGGAATCTTCAAACTCTATTGCATCTTTTACTTCTCTCACCTCCATGGATGGAGTAAGAAATCAAAATGCTTCTTTCTATATCCAAATACTATCTTTCTCAACTTCATGAGCTTTGCTTTTCAAAATCTTATATGCCTTGTCTCTTGGAATAAACTTCTTTACAAAATAATTAAGCACTATAGACATATGTGTCTTCCCTAAATCTGGCATTGCTTGTGTCAATGTTGTCTCCCTTATTTGTTTCTTGATGGTTGGTGCCAACTTCCACTTTGCATGAACTCATTTGCACATATCTTTTGGGAATCCATTTCCTAGTTTGAATGGTGTACACATAAACATAATCATCATGTCAATCATAGCTTCTTCAAGCTTATCTCAATCAACATTGTTCAAAGAATCATAATTAATGTCTTTGAATCCCATAAATATTTTTTATTCTTTTAACTTTTCACATACCTAATCTATAATCATTGGAGGGAGTCTCTTCACTATTTTAAGTTTGATAGGTTCACTAGACTTTTTTTTTTCTTCATCTTCCTCATCTTCTTATGTTGTGATCAATTTCCTCCTCAACTTCTTAGATGTTATTTGCTTTAGTATTTTAGTCAGTTTCCTCTTATTCGATGGATTTCCTTTGATTTTTTTGGTAGGGTACTAAGATTTATTTGATCTAGTGATAATCACCTTTCCTTGTGGCTTCTAAGGTGTCAACATCCCTTGCACATCCTTCTTCAAGTTACCCTTTACCTTAGGTTCAATAATTCTTTGTTTTCTATTGAGGTGTCATTTTGCACAATGTTGAATGACAAGAATCCTTCCAAACTTCTCTCTTGAAAAACTAATCGAGGATCAAATTGAAGGTTTCAAGTGGTCTTGCAACCTACTAAATTTTTCTCAATTGAAGAGAAATATGTGTGTTCACAAAGAGGCCTTTGCTAGTTCTAAACAATTTGGGATAATCTGTTTGATCTTTTGTTGTAAAAAAGATAATTTTTTTAGTTTTTATTTTTTATGATGAATGAAATTTATCAATGCAAATATATGAATTCCTATTTTAACCAAGTGCTAGAAAATAAAATTACAAAGATAGGGGTAATAAGGGATTAAGAAAATAACTTGAAAGGAAAATTCCTAATCAACATAAACCAAAATAACAACGCGTCTGCAAATTAAATTGTTAAAAGCGATTGGGTAGGAAACCAATAAATATAGGAGAAATGCTTTCTCAATTCCACTAATGCAATCATCGATGGTAACTCAATGTAAACCTAAATATGTTTCACATTTCAACAAATCACAAGGCTGTGAAAAGTGCCCTCATGGGAGACAAAAATGTTGTGTAAGAACAAAGATGATCCTTTCTCCAATTTGTTATGTTAGTGGAATTTGTTAACATGAGGAAAACATCAAAACTAAAAGATGTCACAATCATAAAAATATAATAAAACCATTGGCTCCATTATTATTCATGAACATGCATTCACAAAAATAACACACTCTAGAAAGAATAACTACACTTAGAATGAGATCACCAATAGCATATATTATTGCATCAAAATAATGGCCCAGAGTACATATTACATCCGTGTATTTATAAGAAATCATCTCCTCCATTTCTGTTAGAAGAGAGAATTATTAAAATGCAACTCATGCTAAAAACTAATAAAATAAATCTAATTATATATAAATTGACTCTCTAAATGGTGCTAAGTAAGTCTCCACCCTTGTTTATATCAATTAATGGGTGCATGAGCCTTTACATAACAAAAAAGAATAAACTAATGAGAAGATAAGAAGAATGAAGCTGCAAGATGATCTAGAAGTCTCTAGAAGATCTAAAAAATGGAAGCTCAACCTTCTCTAGGCATTTCTAGAAGTTGAACTAGCATCAAAATGTGTTTTTGATGCATGGAATGTTCTAAATTAGAAAATGGCAGTTAACTATCAGTGCACTACTTATTCTTCAAAATTTTTGGTGCACCTCTATGAAAAGTACACTTGCACATCTCCATACCTTGGTGATAGGTTCCAAAAATTCAAAATTTTCCTAAGTGTCAAAACTTGATTTCTAACATCTAGGTTTTTTCCCTCTTTACACCAAAATGATGTCTACATGTTTTCTCTTAAAAAATTCTATATTATCTCAACCACTTGAGTAGCTTCTAATAAATATAAAATCTCATATTTATACTTTACTAGGTGCCAGTTAATTATTAGTTCAATCCTTAAGCTTGGTGTCCAATTCTAGTAGTGCTTCTTCGGTTTTGAAGGCTTGTCTCATGCCATCCTTTGTTAAAGCTTCTTCAAATGTAGCCCTAAAATATTGGACAACTAATTGCACCGTAGAAAGCTTGGTCTTTGACTAATCCTGAAAAATCTCAAGGCTAGCGGCATTGTAGTACATCCCCACTTCTAGAAACTTCTCTTGATCCCTATCTTTAATCCTCTAATTCTCATTGTGCAATCCTTCCATAACCTTATTAGTTGCCAAGATTATCAAGCTCCTTAGCCACATATTTCTCAATTATCATACAATACCTTTGACCGTCTATTACTCTCAAAGCCTCTACATCTTTAGCCCAAAATCTTGGTTCACTTCAGAAACCAACTTGTTGGCACTTGACTGGATGTAGTGCAATAAGCCCAAATTTCCTTGTATGATATACACACCTTTCTCTTCAAAATTATCATTCCATTGTTGGAATGCTTCCAAAAATGGATCTAACTATGTTTTCCCTACTCCTCATCTCTCTAATTCTTTTGCAAGAGTAATCTCTTGATTTTCTAGGTCTATGGGGTCCACAACTTCATGAAAATAGCCTCTTAGTAGCTCATTTTTTTTTTGTAGCATTATCAACTTAGACCCATCTTGGTCCATGTGCTTGAACACATTTTTCATACACATAGTGATAATTACTTTTTTCATGTCTACTATGGGCCTTCCCAACATGATCTCCATGATTTGGTTATCTTTAGGAATCTATTCTTTAGTGTCAGCGTGAGGAGGAATGAAAATATGTGTAAGTAAGTCCTAAACTTGGTTATTCATTATGAAGGCCAATGTTCTTACATCACCCTTAGGTGGCTTAGGCCTCTTGAATGATTTTATTAATTCCTTTATTCCCTCTTCAACTATTATTTCTAGCTTCCTCTTCTAGAAAAGCATAATGTCCCTCTTTAGCCATGCCATTGTAGTGCCCATGGGAGACATGTACTTGGTGCCCTTATCAATCCTCTCTAGAGTATTCTCTTGCCAAGAAAGATCTTCAGTTGGAGTCACTATCTCTAGTTAGGATAAGGTCCTAACCTCTGTATTTTGAGGAGTTTTCTATGCATCTTCATGAATTTTTCCTTCCTCAAATAATTCATTAGCATGAAACTACTAGAATTTCCATTCCTTGGTCACTTGTTCTTCTTATGTAGTTGGGGCAAGTGGAGCCATTGATCCTTATCCAAAACTGCCAAATCCTTAGATGATGGTGGTGGAATGCCCAAAGGTCCTCGAGGTAGAGGTGGCAATTGAATCTAATATTCTCCTAATGGTTCACTTGTGGGAG
The DNA here is from genome assembly GCA_028749045.1 of Cupressus sempervirens. Lineage (NCBI taxonomy): Eukaryota > Viridiplantae > Streptophyta > Pinopsida > Cupressales > Cupressaceae > Cupressus > Cupressus sempervirens. The sequence continues at coordinate 793,991,346 of CM053793.1, forward strand.
TATCTCTTATTTTATCTCCCACCATCTTAGTGTCTATTGGCATAAAGTTAAAATTAGAGAGGTTAAAGACATTAGTTTCTTGACCCTCCATATAATCTATCCATCTTTGTTGTTCATCCTCTAAAGTTTATACATGGCTAGTCTCCCTTAGAGGAGATGGAGGTGTCATAGTGGAGCTTTTTTTCCTCTCTTCCTCTGATACTTTAGTGAAGTGGGCTCTTTGGCTCAAGGGAACAAATTCTATTTGCCCCCTTTGTTCATTTTCTGCTTCCAAGATGGTCTCAGGAACTTGTGGGGATGAAGTACTTTTCTTCTTTAGTCTCCTTCTCTAAGTTACCACCACATTTGATTCAACTCTTTTCTTATTTGAAGCTAAGGGGGAGGCTTCTTCCTCTTTAGTTTCTACTAATGGTACCCTTAGCTATTCTACCTATTCTTCTTACTATTGTTTCTATTGTTCCCACTATTGCAGCTCTTGGGTTGGCCATTGTACTTGAGGGTCAACTTGTGCCTATTCAAGTTGTTCATATTCTTGAGTTATTTTCTTCCATTCCTTAGAGGGTTCCCTCTTCCTTTTATCTACCTAATTATCCTTTAAGTACTCAACCTTCTACTCATGTTGATATATCATTTTTGGCCTTACTAGGGATTGAGTGGAAAATGTTAGCATGGTGACCTTTGCACCTTTTCCTTTGATCGACCTTGTTGTAGGTTGTAGGGGTATGACTTAAGGAACTCGATCCATTCTAAATGGTTTCTTGATCCATTCCTTTGTCAATTCAACTATATGCCTGGCTTGATGATTTATATCATTGTTCTCATCCCTCCCTATTTTGGCATTCATTATTGGTTGGTCATATATATTATCCCTACTGTATAAAGGATCCATGATATCTTTAGCATCCTTTACCATGATTTTGGGAGGAATCTTCATTTTTAGCACTTTTTCTATTAATTATAGAGTCATTCTACAATAGTTACTTATATAGACATTGTAGTCATCTATAGCATTCATCTGATGATCTTCTAATGCTTCCTCATATACAAAATTTTTCCTTGCCAGGTGCTACACCATCCCAATTTTATCAAAGTATGGATGAGGGTAGTTGTATGCTTCCAAGTGATATTGATCCAACTCAAAATAAAAGGTGACAACATCTTTCTTATGATTCAACTCAAAAGCACCAATTGTGATGGGCCATACCCATGTCTTCTTGTGTTGTCTTCTCACTCTATCATATGTAGAGTGAGCTAGCATGCAATCTCTAATAGTATGAGCCTATCTAATGGATATCTTAAGAGCTTCTTTGGGCACAATAAAGTACCGGCTACCCAAAGATAGATGAAGGTCTTAAACTAGATGTAGTAGGTGTCCATCTCTATGATCTTGGTTGCTACCTCTATTGACATTCTTGTAGCATGTCCATCTTCAATGAACATGATGATTGCAAAAATGAATCTATCATTTACCACTCTATATTCCACACCTTGTAGTGGGAGTTTTTATTCACCAATTATGGATACACCACATAGGGCCAAGCATTTGAATCTTCCATGCTTCCCTTTCTATAGAGGCCTTGACAATCTATGCTTCTAGCCACCAATAAATACACCATGTATGTGTTGGAAGATTGGAAAGATTATTGGACGATTGGTTTGATGATATGTTGCATTCATGACTGAGTTTGTCATTGATGTCAATGTAGTATGTTTGATGTCTTATATGGTATGTGATAGAAGAACAACATAAAGATTAGGTTGGTATGGATGGCTAGTTGATAATGATAAGCACCCAAGGTTATGGGAGATAGTTTGGAGTATCTACTATATGTAGTTAACATCGAAAGAAAAAAGGATAAGACTAGAAGAAGTTATGTAAGTTTTGGTGATGTTTGTTTTAAGATATAGTTTACAGAGGCATGCTCTAGTAAACTTGTTATATCTCTTAGTAGAGTCAATATCTTGAGGATCAAGGTTGAGGACATGAAGAAGACATGTTGAGGATGATGTGGCTAAGCTTGCTCATCATAATATTGTGTTTAAAAAAAGTTATTTAAGTTCCAAGATAGGAGATTAAGGTTATCACTAAGTGTAACATGTTCTCAGTGAGGTCCTATAGTAATTAATTGAGAAGGACTAACAACCAACTCAAGACTTGTTTTATGGACTCGGTATAAAGGAAGTACATTTTCCTTTATCATGACATATGCTAAGATATGTGCTAATATGGATGAATTTGAATTGTGAATATTGGGTAAGAAAAAAAGAGTAAAGAATGTGAAAGTTGAGCAAAGTAGTGCAAAAATGAAGGAAACTTCATTGTCAAGGTTTTGTTTAGCGATCCAAGGTTTGGTATTTGGATATGATATTTGTGACCTAGTGTACAAGGTATGACAATGATTGGTCTAGTTGAAAGGATAGAGGAAAGTATAGAAGAAAGAAGAAGATACCAATAAATTACTTGTTTGAGGAGTGAGCTCTTCTTGTAGTTGAAATTGCATGTTTGGGTAGTGGTCTCTTCTTGCATACATTGTACCACAACTCCTAAGAGGGTTTAAATCTCCTAAAAAGGGATTCAAAGTCTCCTAATAGAGACTCATTGTACTAAATGTTGTAATAGACTCCTAATAGGGTCCATCCTCTATTAGTACATCATCTTGTGGGCATCATTCCCATCGGTGTTTTCCCTCTAATCAAGCATTTCCCTAGTCAACATATCTAGTGAAATTATCTATGTGCATCTTTATATGGTTGCTATTTACTTTGGTTGAATGGTTATGTTTATTTAATTAAAATAAATGTTATAACTATTGGATAACTAATTCACCACCCTCACCTTCCCTCTTAGTTATCTTTGTGGAATATTATTTCTAACAACTGGTATCAAAGCATCAAGTCCTTGAAGAAAAAGTTTAATAGCTTTGGGAGATTCATGGAAAAAATGTTTAGGAAAGATAGTCTAAAGTTTTATTGAAAAAAATATGATAGCTAGAAGTAAAAGATGAAGACACATTTGTTGTGTATGGGTTCGAGATATTGGATCTTGACAAAATCAGCAAAGATAATCATTGAAAAAAATGAGTTGGAAAGTTGCTTTGAAGTAGAAAGAGATCTTTTCATGTGTGACATGAGTGCTAGGGAAACATTATTGATTGCACTTCTTGAAATTAAGTACAATCAGGTAAAACCACTTCCTACTTCACATTTGATTTGGAAAGCTTTGTAAAATAGTTTTGAAGGTGATGCACATTCTAAGAAGTTGAGGAGAAAAAGTTTGATTTGTGCATTTCAAGATGTTAATATGAATGAAGATGAATCTATAAGAACATAAATAGGTAGGATATCAGAAATTACTTCATGTATTAAAGTTCAAAGAGGAAAAAAAAAGATTATCAAGATATATGGAAGATATTAAAGACTCTAATGCCACTATTCAAGCCAATAGTTCAGATGATACTATTGTTGATATCATGTACCAAATATTTCACAAAGGAGGCATTGATTGGAAGACTTGAAGTAATTGAAAATGAACTTAGTTTGGAGAATTGACCAAAACATAGATAGATTCCAGTGCCTTGAATACTCAACCTATCCTATCAAGAAGCACAAGTGCTAGAGGAGATTTTTCTAGCAGCAGCATAAATGAGGATGTCAAAAAACTTGATGAAGTAGTAGCCCTTCTAGTAAGAAGAGAAAAAGGAGTTAAGAACATATTTAAGTGTTGGACTTGTGATGAATATGGTCTTTATGCATCTAAGTATCGAAGAAGGGAGAAAAGGTATAGGGGATATCATAAGCCTAGAAAGGATAGATATTTTTTGTATGTTAATAAAGATTATGGTTCTGATGAACAAGCATTAAGTGCTAGTGATGATGAAATTAAATTTGTGGAAATTAAAGAAGAAATTCCAAATAAGGTAGCTTTGGTATTACAAGTTGAGAAGAAATCTAATTGGATAATTGTTAGTAGTTGTTCACATCATATGACTAGTGATATGAACAAATTTTTTAACTTCAAAAGTTAGGATGGAGGAATTGTTAGAGTTGGAAAAAATGCAACATGCCAAGTAAAAGGTATTGGATCTATAACTCTTGATGGTAAAACTAATACTAAGGATTTATACTTTATTGATGGTTTAAAACACAATCTTTTGAGTGTTGGAAAACTAGTAGACATTATTAGTTGCAGTTCATAGAAAAGACATGCATGATCAGAGATAAAGATGGAAATGTAATTGGAACAAGAACCAAATCTAGAGTTAATGTATTTCAATTGAATCCTACTAAAATGACATGTTCAGTTGCAAAGGTAGAATATAGCTAGTTATGGCATAAGAGATTATATCATATAAACTTTGATAGTATTGTGAGGACTAGTAAAATGTTTGTTGTTAGAGATTTGAAAAAGATTGTAATGCTTGCTAACACAATTTGCAAGAAGTGTGTTTTGGTAAAGCACAACATAACTTCTTTTCTAAGAAAGAAGTTTACCATTATAGAAAAGTTGGAGATTGCACACATAGATCTCAATGGTCATACAAAGACTAGAGGATTCTATGATGAAAGGTATTTTATGATTCTAGTTGATTTTTCTATAATGATGTGAGTTGCATTTCTTAAAGAGAAATCTGAGGCATTTGACAAGTTTAAGATATTCAAGAGTAGAGTTGAGAATGAATTTGGTATGAATATTAAATGTTTAATATCAAATAGAAGAGAATAATTTACTTCAAATGAGTTTAACATGTTTTGTGAAGAAAATGGAATCAAAAGATAGTTATTAGCTCCAAGAATCCCTAAAGAAAATGGCATTGTAGAAAGAAGGAAAAAGTCAATTATAGAAGCAACAAGAGCTATGTTAGCTAAGAATGATGTATCCAAGATGTTTTAGAGAGAAGTTATGAATACAATATTCTACACTATAAATAGAGTATAGGTCAAGAAATAAACAAACAAGATGCCTTATGAATTGTGGTTTGGTCACTCACCTAAATTAACTATTTTTGAATTATTGGTAGTAAGTGTTATATCAAAAGAGATGATGATATTGGTAAGTCTGATGATAGAAGTGATGAAGCTATGTTTCTTGGTTATTCGTTGAAAAGCAAGGCTTATAGATATTATAATTAGAGAACTAAGACTATTATGGAAAGTGCTAATGTGAGAATTGATGAGAAATTTAGAGTACAAGAGAGAATAGTTGATTATAATTTAGATGATGATGTTGTTACTAAACCAAGTAATGATCAAGGATTTCTTAAAGATAAATTTGAGGCATTTGACAAGTTTAAGATATTCAAGAACATAGTTGAGAATGAATTTGGTGTAAAGATTAAATTTTTAAGATTAGATAGAGGAGAAGAATTTAATTCAAATGAGTTTAACATGTTTTGTGAGGAAAATGGAATTAAAAGATAGTTATCAGCCCTAAGAACCCCTGAATAAAATGGCATTTTAGAGAGAAGGAACAAGTCTATTACAAAAGCTAGAAAAGCTATGTTAGCAAAGAATGATGTATCCAAGACATTTTGGAGAGAATCTTGAATACAATAGTCTACACTATGAACAGAGTTTAAGTTAGGAAGGACACAAACAAGACATCTTATGAGTTGTGGTTTGGTCACTCACCTATAGTTAAGTACTTTAGAATATTTGGAAGTAAGTGTTACATAAAGCAAGATGATGACTTTGGTAAGTTTGATGCTAGGATTGATGAAGGTATATTTCTTGGTTATTCATTAAAAAGAAAGGATTATAGATGTTATAAGCAGAGAAGTAAGACTATTATAGAAAGTGTTAATTTGAGAATTGATAAGAAATTTAGAGTACAAGAGAGAATAGTTGATTACAATTTAGATGATGATGCTGTTGCTAAACCAAGGAATGATGAGGTATTTCTTGAGACTAACAATTAGTTGCAAAATGAAGGAGAGAAAAGGTAGGAACAAAGCTCAGAACCTTTATTATAGCCAAGAGTTAAGATAACAACTCCTACTTTAGGAAATAACATGATAAAGAATCACCAATCTGAACAGATCATTAGAAGCAAAGAAAAATGTCTAATGATAAGAAGTAGAGTTAATGAAGAACTATGCTTAATATCTCAAGTTGAGTTGAAGAATGTAGATGAAGCATGTAAAGGTGACTATTGAAAGCAAGCTATGAAAGAGGAATTGGATTAGATAGTAAAGAATGAGACATGGGAATTGGTCCCCAGATTAGCAAAAAAAAATGTGATAGGAACTAAATGGGTATTTAGGAACAAGATGAATGAGCAAGGAGAATTTGTAAGAAACAAAGCAAGATTATTATGTAGAGGTTACTCATAATAAGAAGGAATAGACTATGAGGAGACTTATGCTCTAGTGGCAAGAATAGAAGCTCTAAGATTATTCTTAGTCTATGCAGCACGAAAGAAATTCAAAGTGTATCGGATGGATGTCAAGTCAAAATTTTTGAATGGAGAACTTGAAGAAGAGATATAAATTAAGTAGCCTAAAGGATGTCCTTTGAAAGATGACAAGGACATAGTATGGAGACTAAGGAAAAAATTGCATAGACTAAAGTAAGCACCCGAAATTGGGTATGCAAGGTTGGACAAGCATTTGAAAAAGCTTGGATATAGCAAAGATCTGGTAGATAGTAATCTATATTGGAAAGAAATTGATGATGGTTTGATGGTTTTGGTAATATTTGTTGATGACATTATATTTGGAGGTAATAATGAAGAAAGTAATAAGTTTGTAGAAGATATGAAGGAGTTTGAAATGAGTATGATAGGAGAGATGAAATATTTCCTAGGATTGTATATAGTACAAAATAAAGAAGGAATCATTATTTCTTAGACTAAGTACTTGAAGGATTTGCTAAAAAGATTTGGTTTGGAAACATGTAAACCTATTGAAACACCTATGGTAACTAGACCCAAGTTATCTACTAATGATGAAACACCTACCATTGAATAGAAGAAGTACAAATATATGATTGGAGGATTGAAATATCTAACTCACACAAGACTGATCCTAGAGAAGCACATTATGCAACAGTGAAAAGGATGTTTAGATATCTGAAATGAACTTTAGAATTTGGATTATGGTATGATAGATATAATGATTTTACTCTAAGTGCTTATACTGATGTAGATTAGGTAGCAAGCATGGATGATAGAAAGAACACCAGTTGAGGAGCTTTCTTCTTGGAAGAAGATTGGTTTCTTGGTAAGCAAGAAGTAGGATTTTACATCTCAAAGTACAATAGAATCAAAGTATGTTTCATAGAAAATAATTGCAATCAAGTTATTTGGATGAAGAAAATGCTAAAGGATATAAGGATAGAAATCAGTGAACCTATTGTTATGCATTGTGACAACACAAGCATGGTAAATATGTCTAAGAATCTAGTATTGCTTTCGAGGACTAAGCATATTTCTATTAAGTATCATATGTTGAGAGAAAAAGTTGTAGAAAAGGAAATAAAATTGGAGAATGTGAGCACTAAAGAGCAGATTGTAGATATATTCACTAAGCCTCTTCCCAAAGATACTTTTGACTATTTGTGAGGTATGTTTGGGGTTATGCCCCTTCCTACATCAAAGTAACAAGATGCAAGAGTGCATTAGTCTAGGGTAATAGAGCACCATTGTTTGTCTGGACTACATGTTGATGCTTCCTATATGGGGGAGTATCTATGATGGATAGAGTCATCTAGGACTCTTGTTGATGATGTTTTGAATAGTGTATTTTGACACTCGAGCTAAGTAAGTATTAGTTGTTGCAAAATTTGATGTAGAGATCTTGGTTGTAGAAACCTTTGACATTGAAGTCAATGGGGAGAGATTGACATGAAAACATAAAACTATGGGGGAGAGATTGGTATGAAAAAAAATTATGGTGAGAAGATGTTTGGCATGAGTATGGGGGAGATTTTGGCATGAATTTGAAATAAAATTTTGGTATAGAGTACATTGAAGCATATCAATGGGGGAGTATGATTGACGAAGAGGATTTGAAGACTATTTGTCTTTTGTTGGTATTCTTGGAACTAGATGTTTTTTTATCTATGTTTCCATCAATGCCAAATGGAGAGATTGTTGGAAGATTATTGGAAGATTAGTTTGATGATATGTTACATTCATGACTAAGTTTGGCATTGATGTCAACATAGTATTTTTTATGTCTTCTATGGTATATGATAGAAGAACAACGAAAATATCAAGTTAGTATAGATGGGTATTTGAGCATGATAACCACCCAAGATTATGGGAGATACTTTAGAGTATTTGGTAGATGTAGTCAATGCTAGAAGAAGAAAGGATAAGTCTAGAATAAGTTATGTAAGTTTTGGTGAAGTTTGTTTTGAGACAGAGTTTACAAAGGCATGTTCTAGTAAACTTGTGATATCTCTTAGCGAAGTTGATATCTTGAGGATCAAGGTTGAGGACATGAAGAAGACATGTTGATGATAATGCGGCAAAATATTTCTCTTCATAATATTGTGTGTATGGAAATTTATTCAAGTTTCAAGGTAGAAGATTAATGTTATCACTAAGGGTAATGTGTTCTTAGTGAGGTCCTATAATAATTAATTGAAAAGGACTACCAAACAACTCAAGAATTGTTTTATGGACTCAGTATAAAGGAAGGAAATTTTCCTTTATCATGACATATGTTTAGATATGCATTGATATGGATGAATTTGAATTGTGAATGTTCATAAAGCAACAGAGTGTATAGAATGTGGAAGTTGAGCAAAGTAGTGCAAAAATGAAGGAAACTTCATTGCCAAGGTTTTGTTGAGTGATTCGAGGTTTGGTATTTGGATTCAAGGTTTTTGACCTAGTTTACAAGGTCTAACAATGATTGGTCTGGTTGACAGGATAGAAGAAAGTACAAAGGAAAGAAGAAGATACTAGTAAATTACTTTTTTGAGCAGTGAGCTCTTCTTGTTGTTAAAATTGCATTTTTGGGTAGTGGGATCTTCTTGCATATATTATACAACAACTTCTAATAGTGTTGGAATCTCTTAATAGGGATTTAAAGTCTCCTAACAAGGAATTATTTTACTAGATGTTGTAATAGACTCCTAACAAGGTCCATCCTCTAACTAGGAACTTATATATTAGAACATCATCTTATGGGCATCATTCCCACTAGGATTTTCCCTTTAATCAAGGGTTTCCCTAGTCAACATATCTGGTGTAATTATCTATGTGCATCTTTTTATGGTTGTTTTTTACTTTGGTTGAATGGTTAAGTTTTTTTAAAGAAGATAAATGTTATAATTATTGGATAATTGATTCACACCCCCCGCCCCCCAGCAAGTTATCTTGGTGGACTATTGTTTCTAACAATATGATGTCATATAGAAGTGTGGATTGACTTTCATGGCTACTAAATTCTCATCCAAGTTGTCACTTGGGATGGTGCCCCAATAAATTATCATCTTTTCAATTCTAATGGTTTCAATCAAGTGGACCATCTAGGTATTAAGGTGACCTACTACTGGGAGTCCCATAACTCTTCTCAATAACACAATTGTGTATATAATATTGTCTTTCATATATCCCCTTGTCATATCAACCCTTGCCCACTTTACAACCCACTGGTGTTCTATCAATCAAGAAGGAGGATTGAACTATTTCATGTGCTTCTTTACCCTTGTACGATCATCTTGCCCTATCATATGTTATTTGTAGATATTAGTCCACCTTAGGAAGGTGAAACACTTTTTCTATGTTATAAGGTTGGATGTCTAGGACTATCTCCCCAGTAATGCTCTTGACGACCTTCTCTTCAATCACATAATGATCTATGAGGTGTTGAGGATTGAACTAATGTTTGATGAGATGTTGCATTGAAAACACCTAACCAGATGACTGTTGACACCATAGGATATCTCTATTTAGGTTTGTTGCAAAGCACAAGGAATGCATTCCAATTAATATGTCTGATTTCCCTATCTTTAACCTTAGTGTGTCTATTTTGAAACCTTAGTTTCCTTGGTGTCTCTTGATATTTGAATGTGACTCATTTCAGAGCCATCTTTCCTAACATTGAAGAGGATGATGATGCCATCTTATCTACACAAGAGAAACAAAAATTAGTCATAAGGTTAAAGCTTGATCTCATAAAAACCTAAATGACTCCAAAATAGGTCAAAATCATTCAAAACATGATGAAAAGTAGTCCACACAGATGCATTGCATTAGCCATTTGATGGCCTTTGGTGTAGTTGTGCACATGCCCACCTATGTGAGGTGTGCACATACATGTGTGAAACTCCACACATGCACACTACATAGTGCATGTTTGGAGAATAGGGATATAGGTTTATGTTATTCCCCTTAAGGAGAAAAGGTATACACTTCATTGAGGTGTGCATGTGTACACCTTCATAAGGTTGATGCCTTGTCTTTTTAATTTCTTTGTTTATTTAAGATGTTTGGAAGGTGTCCACATGCACACCTTATGGAGGTTTCATATGTGCACCTTCATTACCTTAGAAGCTCTTTGTTTTGGCATTTAAAAAAAAAAATTGGGTTAATTTTTTTCTATGAGGAGGTGGGTACATATGTACCTCATGGAGGTGTGCATGTGTGCACCTTCATGTTGATGTGGTAACCTTAGCTTGTTTGTGTTGTGCAACAAGCAAACAAAGAGTGGGGAAGCACACAGGATGAGCTATAGAGGTGCAAGTTTTGGAGGACGCAAATGAAAAGTAAAGAGAAAGGAAGTGGTTTGAGGTCTTATATAGACCCTAGGCTTAGTACACCTTAATAGGTGTGCAGCCTCTGGAGCTGCACACATACACAGGTGCATATGTGCACATCTTTGGAAGAAGGTGTAGTGCTCAATTGTACACTTAAAATAAAATTGAAGAAAATAACATCCATTTTCTTCATTTTTAATTACTCAAGCCTCCCTAGTCTAGTATAGATGTTTGACCTAGAGCTAGGATAGAGTCAAAAAGTGAACTAGACTTTGGGATAGGAGCCTAGTAGGAAAATATCTACTAGGAGGGGCCCATTTTTAGGAGAAAATGGGTGTGTTGTGACACCAAAATATTTCCTTAGGCTTTGGAATAGAAAGCTCCTTTCCTTTTCCGTCCTTGGCCTCTTTAGATTGTCTAGATTCTTCTCCTTTATCTTTATTTCCACCCTTAGGGCTCTTCCTTTTTTGTTTCTTCTCTATTTTGGGTGTTCCTGATTTAGAAGTCATCTAGACAATTATTGTTTCATACGTGCCAAATCACTCAACACCTGCATCTATCTCTTCATCCAAAAATGCATGCATTGCTATAGTTACCTCATCTATATTCACTTCATAAGGCATTGGCCTTAGCCATGCTATCCTTGGAAAAAAATTTTGTGCACAAACAAAATTTGTATCTACAATAAAAACATATTTCATCATATATCCTTATCTACTATAGAATTAAGAATTATCACCCCATTTCTTATCTTTTCTTCAAACTCTTTAAAATAATTATCCATTACTACTTCAAAATTTTCTCTAAATCTGCTAATTAAATTATTTATCTACACCATTGCTACTTGATTCCTATCCCATGTAATTATTTCAATAGATAGAAAAGAATTTTGAACATAGAAAAATGTAAAAACTAAAAAATATCCAAACTTACAAGAGGTATTTCTTTGCTTTCCTTATTGCCTCTAAGTTTTGTATAAGTTGGTGAAGTTATAGCTTAGAAAGGTTAAAGGTGTTGGAGTTGATGAAATCCAACTCTGAAGATGCCCAAGATCACCTACATGCAATAACCTATCAAAGGTAAGCCAAGGAAGGAAGATCATGGAGCAAGGGAAACACCCTAACTGGACATGAGAGAGAAAAATATATTGCAACACAAGAAAATATGTATTTACAATATGCAAGAAGTGATGATATGAAATAAAATGAGGGAGCTCGAATATAAAGAGCTAAAGGAATCTCCTAGAACAAGCTAGAAGATTCTAGGAGATAAGTGTGACAACTAAGCATACATCCACATGAGGTGGAAAATCCTCGAACAAGGTGAGAGGATAAGTATGACTTAGGAGAGAACAAACTCTCGTATTGTCAAAAACTTATAACAAACTCCTAGACTACAACTAATAAATGAAATGCATTTACCTAAGTAAGCTTAAGTAAATAGAATAAATAATTAATAATTAATTATTTACTTTAAAAAAAGGTATTATCCTTCTTCACAATCTTGTAGCCCAAATCCACTACTACACATGGTAGACTATTTAACTTGCTAGATTGATAAATTTTGTGTGCAATCACTTGAATAATAAATTCAACTAATAGGTCCTCAATTCCATCAATTGACATTCCTCAACCATCCTAGTTTTCTTTGGTTAGATTTTCAATTTCATTCTTTTCTACACTTCTTATGTTCTTTGGTTGATCCAAGGTAGGGTACTCAGTTACCCTACAAATGATGGCCTTGTTTATCTTGATGAATCCACCTTCCAACCATACTTATATGTCATGAATGCAGCTAAGCATAATCTTTATCCATTGAACCTTAAAGACCTTTGGAAAACCTAGGGCACATGTAAGGTATTTCTCAGTAATGATCTTGTGTTCATCCTTCAAGACTCCATCAACACATAGATTCTCATAAGCTTATCTAATCCCAAAGTCTCTAATTTCTCCAACTTTGTATAGGTAACAAGATCTCACATTCTGAATAGTCAAGAGTCTAGGAAAAATTGATGATAAACCTCCAATATCATCAATAGTTTTTTTGAGGTTTATAGAATTTCCAAAATTAGGTGGAGGACTTTGATCATTTATTACAATTTCTGCACTATTGTCCTTCATAATTTTGCTTCTGCATCCATTACAAACTAGGGTTTTACAAGAATAAATCATTTTGCAATATTTCCACTGAATAATCAACTCAACACTAAAAGTAATACTTACTTTGTTTGTCAAATTTGTTGATATTCTGCTATGTTTCTCTCAAAATGGTCATTGAAATTTCCTTGATCACCTTAAAATCTCTCATGAGATCTTTGATCCCTTGGTAAATCAAAATGAATGTCCAAATTTGATAAATACCTTTAAATTTTTGTTTTAGGTTCACAATTAATAGCTTTATACTTGGTTGGTGCGTGAAAACTAGCTTGGTTTCTATACTTGCTTAGTCAAGGTTACCTCATTTGGCCAAGACTAATTAATTCAATTAATACATCAACTTCCTTGATCACTCGATCTATACTACAAAGCTTAGTCAATATTTACTATACCACTAATTCTCAATACATTGTATAATAAATTATTTCTTTTTCTTTCCCTTCTATGAATCTATTTTAAATGCGTCTTTACTTATTCTGATATGAACTTTTTGTACTTTATGCTAGGAACTAATGGAAAATGTATCATTGAATATATAGTTCCTCTATACATTCTTTACTTGGATGTGGAGTGATCACTTGTTCCATTGGTTTTGATGATCTTTTCTTATTTGGCTCCACCATTTCCAACTCTCACTATCTCTATCCATGTTTTCCTTCCTTCAACATTGTCATTTCCATTACTTGGTGCTGGTGCTCTAGGTTTGCAATTTCTACTAATATGTCCAACTTTGAGGCAAATGAAACATATTATTTTTTGATTTAGCCACTTCTTGTAATCTCCTCTAAAATATTTTTTTATCCATTCCTTTGGAATGTGTCCATATTCTCCATAATAGTGACAATTATGCCATGTTTTGTAATCACAATTGTAGGAGTTTTTGTTCCTTGATGCATGTATTTTTTTCTTAGGTATCCAGTTGGAATTTTTCTTGAATCTACATTCATGAGCTCTATGTCCATACTTTTGATCTTCATTCATGTGTTTGATGCCCTACTTTCTTATAATTAAAATAATTACTAGTGAATCTAGGTTTAGAAATTTGCATAGCATTTTCTCTTCTGCAAATGTTGGTTGTGTGACCAAGTTTCCCATGATAATGACATGTAGGTTTTCCTTTGGATTTAGTATTCCTTCATTCTCCACTCTTTGATGATTCTCCTCGTTCAGTAGATGAAAAGTACTTGTTGTATCCAAATCTGGAGGTGTCTTTTGTTCTAGGTGACCTCAAAAGTTCTCCAAAGTGTTTGAAAACTTTTTTTGGTTTGTTCATTCTTTACATAAGTTAATTTTCATGGCTTAACTCACTTTTCAATTTCTCATTCTGTGACCTTAGATTTGTGATTTCCAAGTCCTTTTGTTTTGCTTCCTAATTTTTAATTATAAGTTGATTGATCATGTCCAACTGAGTATTCATAAGCTTATGTATTTCAAATGATCTCTCTTCAAGTCTGATACTCATCTATATTTTGTCTTCTCCAACCATGAGCTTGTCATCCATTGCTTTATTATTTTGTTCTATTGCTTCACATAGTGTAACTAATTGTTTTCCCATTCTCTCTTGAGATCTTTTTCTTCTTTTGTTAGGAGATGATTTTTCTCTAGTAGTTTTGTCAATGCTTCATTTTTTTTTAGATTAGGATGAAAACAAGTTTTGAAGGGACCCAAAACCCTTTAGCACAAGCTAGAAATAAGAATTAAGCACCACCAAGTTTTACAAGGACCTAAAACCTGGAGTTATAGCAAAAAACACACAAAAAACAACTTTTACAAGGACCTAAAACCATAAGTTTAAACCAAACATAAAAGCATCTAGGTTTTATAAGGACCTAAAACCTAAAGTATTAAACAAATCTAGAAAATAAAAGGAAAAACTAGAAAAACCATACAGACTAGAAACCAACACACCAGCACTGACAACCAACGCCTATAACAACTCTTTAATGATACTCACTAGCTAATTACTTGCCTCTATGATACTCTAGATTATATCAGTCATAGCTAAAGTAGGAGCTTCTAGAGCCTCAATTATCTTTTTCCTCATGCTCTACCTAGTTCTCTTACTTGGTCCTCCTGGACTCCCCACCCAAACATTTTCTAGAGGCATAATCTCCTTGTTGCTCTTCTTACCTAGACTAGTTGCTATTATGCACAAACTGGAAGTAACCTATTCCATTCTTTGTCCACTTTCCTTGATTAAATAATAGAGTTCCAACTCATACACCCTTGAGTTTATTAGGGATGTTACTAACTTGTATTTCTAGCCTTGATATTGTTACTATAAGTCTTTCCACTATTAAGTAGTCATTTTGTGTCAAGTTCCTTATATTGTGTGTCATTTTTCTAAATACTTAGCTCTTCCCTTCTTTTCAAGGATGTCCTTAATTCTTCTAATTGTTGCAATATTATTTGAATTTTAATCATCTAGTTCTCAATGATTCTTCCCATCTTATACACTTCCATATCCATGATTTGATCACCTCAAGCTATTAGGCTTCCTAATTAGAGAACTAAGATCTAATACCAATTTTGGAAGGGGTAATGGGAAACAAGATACTGAGGTGGGCAGGTGAATCTAGATCTCAAACCTTAACTTCAAAAAAAAAATTTATTTCACACCTAGTTCATCTCATACTTTAGACTTACCATTTAAAATTGTAATATTGAAACATAAATGAAATACATCAGATCTGTGAAAGATTCAACACATAACATGATGATTTGGTAACCCATAAACACTTCATCCAAAAGTAAAACTAGGGTGGGGTTGAAAACAAAAGATCTTCATTGTTGCAATAGTAAAGATAACCTATTAGGGTTACAATGTTTGATCATAAGATATTATTTGTCCTATGAGGGGTCTACCCTATTAAAAGCTTTAGAGGCTATTAGGTCTCAGCTTGTTGAAGGTTTTACACTTACAATGAAGTAATGATTATATAGATATGTTAAGACAACTTTGTTAAGAAATTTATCTTGGCTCAATTAACAACTTAACTGATTCAATACCTAACTCTCAATTATCTCTATAAGTTGATATTGGATTTCCTCTTTTGTAATGTCTTTTATTTGATCTCCTAATCTGATAACTCTATTCAATCCTTCACTACTCTAATAACCCTCTTTCTGATTTTCTTTCAAACTTAGTATTTTCCTTCACATGTACATCCACATTTACTTCTTCATTCATTCATACATACATATGCTTTTGTTCTAGGGTTAGAATCCTCCTTAAATAGATGTTCTATGAAAGTTTTACATCTTGATTGATAGTTTACAATTCGTCATCTATTATTGTTTCTATCTAATTTTCTAATTGGTTGAATTGCATATCTTGGGATCATTAGATTTCATAATTATGCATGATCATCTACATAGTTAGCCCTACAAATATTAAATTTCATATAGAAGTCAACCAAAATGGTTTGCATATGTGTTTGTTTCATTACAAACTCATATGAAAAAATTGAACTAGTTGGCACTTGAATGCTCTAATGCTTGATCATGTTGGCTCATTCATACTATCACTTGACTTAGATATATACCTATTTTCTCAACAATCATTAACTAGTCAATGTTTTTTGTTCCAACTATATTGCTAAGTGTGTACATGTGCTTAATTTTAATTGAATACACAACAATCACTATCATGTTCGGTATAAGTTTTGTTTGCTCGCTCTTTACTAGATGATGTAGTCACAGTGATGACTGTGTAATCTTGTTTAGTAAATGACTAAGTGCTTGGACACTAATAGAAAATATATTATTAGAAATTGACATAGCCATATTTTCATGTTATAAACCCTTCTTAGCACTACCTTTATCCATTTGATCTTGAAATTCTTTGAAAACTCTAGGACATGAGTCAACACTTTCTTATCAAGAATTTTGAACTCGTCTTTTAGAACTTCTTCATCACACAATTTCTCATATTCTTCTTGAATCTTGTAGTTACCAACTTCTTCAATCCTACACATGTAGAAACTTTACACATAATGGATCATGATAACCTTAGGTGTTATCAAGGATAATGCACCCATTGAATCACATTTCATCGCAATCTTAGGAATAACAAAAAATTTAGGTGGAGGATAAGTGTCACTCCTCACCAATTGAATATTACTTACCTTTACTCCTTTTTTTTTTCCCACAGATGATTAATATACCATATTTATTTGCTAGGGTTTGAAACTTCTTCTCTGGATAATCGACACAACTCAAATCTTCACTTAATAAAACTTTAGCTTCAAAATTTGCTCTAAATTTCCTTGAGAACTATTTTCCAAATCACTAAAATTGCTCTGTGCTCTTGTAATCTATATGCAAGGTGTAAAAAATGTTTTTGAATTCAAATATATACTTCCTTTTACTTGAATTAGGGTCTCCATTAATGATGTGTACACTAATAGGTCAAATTTAGTTGTCTTGGTCAATATTGTACCTTTCAAACTAGGTCTTCATTGTATAGTTTAGTTTCTTCCATCTAACTCAACCTATACACTAGTTAAGCATTTGAAGTACTCAGTCTATATTGTAATGCTCAATCACTATAGACAATTTTATCGATGTTTGACACTAATAGTGTAGTCTTTACATAGATCTATTCTTATGCATATTTTCTTATGTAAATATGAACTTTAGCACATTTTATGTTAGGAATTGATGTAAGATATGAGTAAGAGCACAAAGTTGGGTTGCAATTCTGTGGAAGTCAAATATACAGAATTGGACCTTTCGAAAATAGGTACCCAATCTACTTAGAATCAAGTACCCATTTCTAAAATTGCACTTCGGGCACCTAAGCCGCAATTCAAAAATTGGGTACCCAATTTTTGAAAAGTAGATCAGGTGCCTGAACCACTTAAAAATTGGGCACCCAATTTTGAACAAATCAAGTACCTAATTTTTAAAATATCAAGTACCCAATTTCAAAAAATTACAAATACCCCCTTTCTTGGTGTTTTGAGTGTCATTTTCATCATTTGGAAAATGGAAGCCCAATTTTAGAACAATACAGGAGCCTATTTTTGACCTCTACCAACTGCCCCCTACTGTTATTTTTCAACATACCCATCATTTTATTTTATTTTTTACTATTTTACTTTATTATTTTTATTTTTACGTTTTATATACCATCAATTTATTGTTTTTTTTTTCAATTTTAATGTAGATAAAATTGTAAATTTTCATTGTTAATGAGTATTATCTTTAGATTACTGTATTTGTTAATTTAAAAAATAGTTTTGTAGATGTTCATTTAAAAATTATTATTTTAGATGTTTTGAAATGTATTTAATATGTAAATTAAAATGTTCAATGATTAGATTATAGATGTAAATTCATTGTTTAATAAACATGTAATTACAAATAAATATTGATTTCAAATAACTAGTGATTAATTATAGATTAGTTTGTAAACCATATAAAAAAGAAAGTAAAACCAACTATATTTGTACTTGTCTTTAACCTCGACCTAACCATATAACTATACAAAAAAACCCTAAACATATAACTAAGTATTTAATCACGTAACACCCCGCTAAGGGATCCAAAAACAAAACTTAGTATTTAATGATTTTACTTATTGTATTGAACTTTCTTTCATGGATCACAAATGGACGATGTAAACTATTTTATAAATGTATATTCTTTTAGCCTTTCATACCCCGTGACATGTACAATGGATGATTGTGCATTCTGAACTAATTTTCCAAGTAGCATTCAGAACAAATGTATATTATTTAAATGGATTGAAATTTTAGTTAGTCTTTCATGTGGATCTGTTATTTATTTTACTTCTAGTACTTATAATTATTTAAAAATTAAATGTAAATGTGTTCGTTAAGGAATTGTTAAGGAATGTAATCTGTTATGTTTTTTATGTAAATTATTGAACATGTTATTGCTTGCTTAGTAAAACTTTAGGTTACTTCTTTGGATCCCTTGGTTGGGCATTACATAATGCCCCCCCTTACTTTACATCAAGGTTATTATTATGGTTAGGGTTGGGGTTCAAGTATCAGGCATAAGATTTACACTAATAGTTTTGGATTAAGGGAAAACATTTAGGATTAACCATAATCTCTATTTTAACCAAAACTCTAATCATAACCCTTACTATCATCCTAACCATAATCTTAATTTGCTAAAACCTACACCCTAATATAAATAATTAAATAAGTATCCTAAGAACCAAGTACTAATTATAAATGTCAAACCATAATCCTAACCTTAAATGATAAACTATTATCCTAAATGCTTAACCCTTATCTTAAACATTAATATTCCTAATCCTAACCCTATCCCTAAATCCTAACCCTAATCCTAAAAGATTTACACAAATCTAAAGTATTAAATACTAAATATTAGATCCATACCTAAGCAATAACCTTAAGTTATACTAAACGATAATTTAAAATGAAAAAATCTAAACTCTTCAAATACTAAACTATAGTTGTCAATGATATTATAATCTCATCCCTAATTATAAATGCTAAAATTATACATTAAATGGTAAAACATGTGCCTGATACAAAATATTAAACCTTGACATTAAGTTTTAAATTCTAATCTCAAGTCCAACCCTTATCCTAAATTATTAACCCTTGGCCTAACTAAGTTATCCTAAATGCTAAACCTTTATCCTAAAAATAATCATAAATGCTAAGCCCTTCTCGTAATTCTAAATAAAAATATTAAGCTTAAATATTAAACCCTAATCTTGACCTTAACTATGATTTACATATAAGGTTAGGGTTTAACATTTAACATTTAAGATTAGGATCCAGTACTAGGATTTGTATTCAATTCTAGAATATAAATAGGATAAGTATTATAATTTAGATTTTATAATTAAGGTGTATATTTAGATTTATGATTAAGGTTTATAATTAAGGTTTATAATTAAGATTTATTATTAAGGTTTATAATTAAGGGTTATATCCAACAACTCATTAAAACACGTTAAGAAAAATGATGATTTGTGAAGTTGCTTCCACCTACAAATTAGAATTAAGAAAACATATTTTATTTTAATCATTGAAACTACTGAGGCTAATGTTTGGATGAGCCAAGAGTAGTTTGCAGGTGGAAGACAAGTAAGCATCCAAAAGTAATTATAAAAGATGTGATTAATATAATACAAAGTTTTCCAATAGTAAGAAGACTTTGGTCATAATTTAAAAATGCAATTAATATAACACATTCCACCATAGAGATTTAAAGGGAAGAAAAGTTCTATTAGCTCAAAATTCATAACAATTGTTAAATGATAAGTTAAGATTTAAATTACTAAAGAAGATAAATTATAAGTTTAAGTATTATGATTAGAATTAATATTAAGATTAGAATTAGGATTATTATGGTTAGGGATAGGGTTCATGTATTAGAATTAGGATCCAGACTTATAGTTTGCATTTGTAGTTTATAGTTAGGATGAACTATAATCATAAATATAAATCAAATCATAATTCTATCTCTAAGCTTTCATTCTAATTGGAACTTTAACTCTCATCCTAATGCCATCTATTATATATCATTTAAACAATAGCACCATAATAAATATCCAAAACCTAAATATAATTCTAACTAGAAAACTATAATCCTAGGTAAACCCTTACATTAGTCATAATCATTATAATAATCTTAAGCTTAACCATCATGAAAACCCTAAACATAACAAAATTCTAAACCATAACCTTGCCACAATGTTAAGTTTGTTTGATCCTGAGATGAACATATAATCCATAATGGGAATACAATCCCCCAGTGTTATAATAGAAGTGTGCATAAAAATTGATCTAGCTACTTGAATATAGAAAAGGGAAACAATTTTGAGGCAAACAAACCTAGAACAAACAACACATTAGAAGTTGTATTCTCAATCCCCCTACCAATTTCTTCATACTTTTCTTCCATAACCTTAATTATCCTCATTTTTATCTCATCTTATCCTTATATTTCTTAATGATTTTGTGCATTTCCTCACAAGTTTAGTAGGCCAAATAAATGCATAAATAGTGTTGAATAAAAAATCTTATAAGAGTATCAAAATATATTTCCCTTTCTATAAGGTCAATTAGGGGTATAGGATAGAAGCATATAACTGTAATATTTTTTTTTCAACAAGAGTTTAAAAACAAAATAGAATAGGAATATAACTACTCTAGCATTCAATATAAAATATTAATAATAAAAAAATCACTACAATTTATTTCATAAAGTAATTCCATTTAGGATCTAGATCATAATCTAACAAAACAATGGTTAAACTATTGGGCACTTTCACATCCTTTTCCTTAATATCAAAAACATGTTCCCTTGAACTTGCATAGACAAAACAAGTTTGTATCTAACATTAAAACTAGATTTATATAGTTGATTTATTAATATAGTCTTTTGGACTATTATTTTATGATTAGACTTAAATTTGGTATAATGTTCAATTGGCCTTAGCATTAAATTTTATTTAAGTGTTTAACTTTATGTATTTAATTGATATGGTTTTAAAGATCCGAGCATTTATATAATTGATATTTTAGATTTAAATTTTATTAAATAGTAATTTTCTCATTTTTTATGTTGTTTAAACATATATGTAGATTATATTTGATAGACCTGCTGCCACCCCCTCCCCCTCCCCCACCCTCACCTCCACCCCCACCTCTACGACCACCTAGTTGTCCTTCACCACCCACCATAGATGATCTGTGAGAGAGCATGAGGGGTAAACTTAAAAACCTCATGTGAGATATAGAGGCTATCAGATGCGAGGCATAACACCCTCCTCACCTACTATGCCTTGCAAATAGCATACAAGGAATCATTCACTCCAAACAACATTTGGATTGCAATATTGATTCATTTAGATTATGAAGGAAAAACATGTGTGCCTTCTATTTTGATGGTTTATCATATAGAGAGGTCCGTAACCTCAAAATAGGTAAAGGAAATTTTTAATACTATTTTGTAAACCCTAAGATATGTGAGGAGATTAAGGAGAGGAAGCCGCATATTTCTATTAGATGGTGCACACATCCACACATAGCAGCACACTTTTAGGAGTAGTGGTGGATGATATTTGACCATCCACCACACACTAATCATGAGATGCCTATGTACTTCCTTAGGAAGCTATGGGCTGAGTTTGAATTGGGTTTGAAACACAATTATTTTGATATCAGATCATTTTAGGGGGTTGTTGGAGGGATGCCTCAAGATAGGCCTATGACAAAGCTAAGTGATAGAATGAGAAACCATAAGCAACCTCAGCCCCTTGTACCTCTTCCTACATGCATTGTACTAGCTCCACACCATCATCGAGTAGTTTCATCTACTCTTACCTCTTTAAGTTCCCTTTCAAGAAATTGAGTACAACAGTGGACATAGGTGACACATGTTCATCCACTTGGACATATTTGTACTAGCTATAGAGGCATATGCAGAGGCCTCGAGAGCAATGTTGATGCAATGAACAATGGCCGTTATGCTGAGGGTGATATTTTTGATGATGATATATACACTTCCCATGGTGATAGTAGTGATGAGATTGATGTGTCATCATTTGTTAACCTCATGTAGGGAGAGCTTGGAGACAGTCAAGAGCAACAGTTAAAATTTTAATTAAAAGTTAAATATAAAGTACATAATTATTTACTTTCTACATACATATGTAATTGTATTAACCATATTAATTTGTACTTTTGAAATAATAGAGGAAAGATGATATTGTTCCTCCTAGGAGGCAGTATAGTCATTTTTTGAGACCTTTGAATTACACTATAAAAATGTACATTTGAACTTGAATTTAATAACATGTGCTCATACGTTCTTTTTATCTGATTTGTAGGTATTGTCTAGTGCTACACAGTTTGATGTTAGTAGAGGTCCTGATCTAGTTACCACTAAGGCACAACCTCAAATACATACGATATGAACTTTTGACTAAAGACTTGAATAATTTGTACTATTTTTATGTATGTACATTGTTACTAACTTATAATCTAAACAATTTTGACTCATGTATATATTTTATGTGTTTTGATTTTATGAATAGGAGATGGATCATACTCATCCATACAGGCCTTGGTATAGTTTATTTTTAACTCCATCTTTTGATCATCATGCTAGCATACCTATTGACACATCTATGATAGTGGCGACTACTCAGGTATGATATATATACATGGTTTTATAGTGTATAAAAAATGTAGTGTACAAATTATGTACTTCATAATTATTCATGTATATATAATTTTGACACAATATTTATGTATCCATAATTTTAGGACTATGTCACCATGATTATTTCTAAGAGTATGGGACTTAGCCAGATGGAGGTACCTACATCATCCTTTGAGGTTACTATTGTGATTTATGTACATACATAGTTCATTAAATGCTCAAGATTTATCAAATTTTAAAAATGTATGTATTGTAAATTATAGGACCTCACTACTACTGCATTTGGTAGCTTTCCTAGTGCACCTCCTCTTGTTACATAAGATGATCTATCTGAGTCCACTTTGCTTTGAATAAAGATGACATTCGATCAGATAGATTAGGTCTTGTTGGCACCTTTAGATTGTGTTTTTATGACACATATTATTTATTTTGATACACTTTGTATTAGGATAGTTAACTATATTATATGTATTTTTTGACTTCATAGATCATATTATGACATGCTAGAACATGTACTATTTTTTTATGACTTATTATCATGCTAGTGTATGTACTATATATTACTATGTTTCATCATGTTTTAAGTATTCAAACCCTTTTTTTTGTTGCAACATATTTTATTCATGAACATATGACACATTCTGTAAGTATAAATGCTACATGAACAATAATTTTAACTATTTATAAAGCATTAATACTAATATCAAAAAGATTATTGGATAAATATCACATCAAATTTATGCATTGAGATTCATACAAATAAATTTGACCTACTATTATAAATATTTTTCATCCTAAAAATTCAAATTTATAAAATTTAGGTAAAGATTGAAGTTTTTTTTATGAAATGATGGATGATACCCTTCCTTTCACACATTTTCTCGTCAAGGCTATGTATGTATGTTCATGTGATTATGTACCTAGGAAAGTCATGTACCTAGATGGTTCTTTGTAACTTTGACTTAGGTTCTCTTACATCCCAAGTAATTAAATAACCAATTAAGGTAGTTTTAATGTGTCCTAATTGGTCCTAATATATTCTAAGGTTTTTTAATGGGTCTTGGGGCCACTTACAATCCATTATGACCCCTTATGATACATTAGAATCATTAACAACCCACTTGTGTGTCCTATTATAGTTAATGTGTTCTAGGGGATCCTAATAGACCCTAAGATGTCCTCGGACCACTAAGAACCCATTATGACCCTTCATGATATATTAAGACCATAGTTTAAAACCAAAGAGGAAACATTAGGACTGATTACAACCACATAAGAACTATTATAATGCCTTTGGACATAGTAGTGTATCATATGACGGTGAATGTGTTCAGAGGGGTTATAAATGGTTCTTATGAGTCCTAATGGCCCCTAATGGATTATAAGGGTTCCTAACAGGTCCTAATAGGTCATGGGATCACTTAAAACACATTAGAACCCCTTAAGACACATTTGGACCCATTAGGGCATATTATAACCCATTAGTGTGTCTTAAATGCCCCTTAAGATTATCTAAGAGGCATTAATGGATTTTAATATGTTTTAAATGGTCATAATGTGTACCCTAAATGGTATTAATGGGTTTTCAAACCATATAGGACCAATCGTGATCCATTGTGAGATATTAGGACCTCTTAGGACACGTTACTATGTCTTGCAATGGTTAATGTGTTATAAGAGGTTTAATAGGGTCTAATGGGTCCTAATGTGTGCGAGTGGATCCTATTGTGTCCTAATGAGACCTAATGTGTACTAATGGGTCCTAAAAATCCCTAATGTTCCCTTAGAAGATATGACTCATTAAGGCACATTAGACCTCTAAATGATGTCCTACAATGACAAATATGCTATAAAGGCTCATAATGGGTCATAATGGTTCTTAGGAGGTTTTAATTAGTCTCAAGGATTCGTAGAACCACTTAGGACCTAGTAAAACTCCTTAGGAAAAAATAGGATTGAATAGGACACATTACAACCCTAAATTATATCCTATGATGATTAATGTGTTCTAAGGGTTCATAAAGTGTGCTAATGGTATGAATGGGTTCCAAGGAGTCATAATGGGTCCTAAGGTTTCTTATGACCACATATGAACCATCAAAGCCTCTTGGAAATATTAGAATGTACTAGGACACATTAGAAAAGATTACTTTTAGGACTACAATAACTAATGTGTTGTAAGGGGTCCTAAGAGGTGTTAATTTTTCCTAAGGTGTCCTAATGGGACCCCTTTTTGATAAATTACAAGCACTTATAACCCTCACCATATGCCTCCCCCCCCTCTCTCCCTCTCTTCCTCCTTCCCTCCCTCTCGGTTAACATGGTTAACATGGTTAAACATACATGTCAATTATCAAAATAACAATAGCATATAATCAATACAATGAGTAATGATCTTTAAGTTATTATGTACAAGTGAAGGGTTATTAATTACAATCAATAGGAATTTGAAATTTCAAAAAAACATTAATTTAAACATGCTTGAATGTAAAAGTAATGGAAAAAAATAGGAGGCCATTACTTAAATTTACAATTATTTTATAATATCAAGTGGACACCTTTAACTTTCAAATAGAAGTAAACTCCTATTTTTAAAATTGTTTGTACAACATATTTCACAATATATGTAAGACAATGTCAATGATAAATATATAGAAGTGAACTCAAAATATAAAATTGGTTCAACACATCTCTTCAAATGAGGTCCTATAAAATAAAATTGTAAAAAAAAAACACATGTTAATCAATGTATAAATTAATATGAGGTATCTAAACTATGTAAATATATGTGTAATTTGTATGTACTCACTATGTGGAATTGTACAAGATGTTGATGCTCGATCCACTTTAACACTTAAATTTGCATAAATTGTAATTGAGACTTGAATAAGAGGAATATATATAAGTTCTCTAATTTAGTATTGATAGCACAAACATACATGTAATTAAATTATATAAGTACATATATAAAAATAACAAAATAAAGAAAAAACTTACATGTGTTTGATTTAAATGTAGTTACCCCACTGATGAAGAGCTCATAACACATTATCTCATTAGAAAGGTTTTAGATGAAAATTTCATAGGAAGGGCCATTGCTGAAGTGGACCTCAACAACTGTGAGCCTTCAGGAGGGTTCAATTCCCTCCTTTATTATTCACTATGCATATAATCCCATACACCCATTTGATCTCAAATGATGATATGTATAGAATGTTGAGTGTCTGTGCTAAGTGCTCCAAAACCATCCATTTCATGCCTTCATCTATACACAATGTCTTTCTAGTTTCTTTCTACTTACACACCCATTTCATTTCATATGATCATCTAAAAATTGTGTCACTCTAAGCTCTCAACTATTTCCTCTTGATTGATCATCTCATAACTGCTGAATGAAAGCTTTGGGATAAGCTATAGGCATCCATCAAAAGTTTGGCTAGATTTTGATCTAGGATATAGTACTACAAGCTATATTTCATGCCAGTCAAAAAATCTTCTTAGCCATGGCCTGGGGAATATGAACTAGCTAGATGAATGCCACATTCATGTTTGATGGAGAAACCCTTCTTGAGAAAGGGGAGAGATTTTTTGTTGACCACTCAGTTGTTGTTCTCCTAAAGCTACATGCTAGAATTAGAAAAAAATAGGCTCATCTTTGGAGTTGAATCAACTTCCAGTTATAACAAGCAAGCTTCTATCAGATAATGGAAGCCAAGAATTGGGGACTTCAAGGAAAATGAGTTAAATGAAAGGGGATTTACAAGAGAGTTAAATAAAAGGGGATTTACACTAGAAGATATGCATTGTGCATAACAAAAGGAATTAAGAGAATTAATGAAATATGATATATGTGTAACAAAGATTGTTTGTTAATGATTGCAACCCATCAGTTGTAAATTTTTTCTCATCCCAAAGCACATGATAATGTGTTGGTCTGTTGGTCCCCTGTAAATGATAAAAACTAGATCAATTTTTGTTATAATACATGGGAAAGAAAGCATGACAAGTTGATCTAAGCAATAAGTATTATACCTATATCCCAGCATGACTGTAGAGATAAAAGTCAAATTCTTTGGGATGGAAAATTTTGGAATCAACCATAGTGCCTAAAAATATAGGAAACCCACATCAACGTTACAAATTGACACCTTTGAATAGAGTAGAACATTACTATATAGCCTTATAGGACCTTCATACTTGGAAAGATGTTCCCACTTCTGTCTATAGAATGCCTATCTCAATGGTTGTTTGCAAATAGTCTAGTATGGTGCCACTTTTGAACAACAAATGTCACTGGGGGTTGGTAATTTGGCTCAAGAGATGCACAAGCCTATTCACACCATAGAACTTATAGTTCATATAGCATTCATCTATCTTCTTTAACAAAATCCAAAGAGAATACAAACATACTAATGAGCCATGCCAATCTCAATTGAATAGCAAGTACTATTGTGAGTATTAGGAAATTGACCCTATGAATAGCATCCAGTTCAAAAAGTAGAACTTGGTAAAACTGCCCTTCACTTACACCATCTCTGAAGAAATACCAAAACTATCACTAAGGAGACATGAGAAATGCAAAACTAAATCTCACCACAAAAACCAATCAAGATGAAATAAATTACCTATAAAATATGATTCAAAGAGGCTTTTGTCCTGTTTCTCTATGAAAAGAAATCAGTAGCTCCCTACAAAGAATCAAAGTGAAATAATCATTCAAATTCCTAATATCATACCTTAAATATTGAGTAGTAAGTGAATTCCCAAAAATCATATTTTTAATTTTTCTGAGCAGTAACTTGTCTAAGAATTTTCAATTTCATTGGTTGGTTTAGTGTTAATAAAATGCATAATGATCACTATTCCTATCTAAGATATGACTATTCTGAAAGAAGAGCATTAAATTTTTTACCTTAACATCTCTATCATTTTCTAAGCTAATAGAAAGAGCGTTTTAAATGTACATGAATGTCTCGTCCAGAATCATTGTGATACTTCATAGCCAATTCCATTTTAATGTTACAAATGGCTTTGCATTATCTATATCTCTAACATGTGAGGCCTTTTAAAACTAGTAATATTGTAGTCATTCATCAATTCTCTAAAGATTGGAATAGTAATTCTTAACCATACCATGTAAATGAAAATTAAATGCAAGCCCCCAAAAATTAAAAGCTCATGACTTTTAAAGTGAAACAACTACCGTCCTAATAGATTGATAGTATTAGATAGAAAACTTTGAAAATTACACAACGTCATCAAGTTGGTCAAAATCATGATAGTTCACATCAATAAGACCAATAACAACCATCAATGAAACAACATGGAGTAGGGTTAGGGTTTGATGATCTTACCATAATGGATCCAATACCACTCCTAATTAGAACATCTGTAGACTGAGGAATGGTATAGTTCATAGCATGATTATTGTTAATATTTCCTATATTGAAGAAATAACTAACACCCCAATCAACATTCCCTATAGCCAAGTAGTAAAGCACATTGCTTACAATACTCGAAGCACACTTTGCCTAAACAACGGTTGTTATTTGAGATGTATATTCCCTAAAATACTGCACTTGCTTCCACAATACTATCACATTCTATACAACCCCCACAAAATATAAAAGCTCTTAGCCCAAACAAAAAATTACCCACATTACATGCACTGGTAATGTAACCATTTTAATGCTTAAATGGAAATGCTTTAAAAAGACTTATTTATGCCTAGCTCGCTCTTTCTAGTAAAATTATCATAGCCAGAGCTAGCTAGAGAGAAGCATACTCTGGTAAGAAAATCATCTGAGGTGAGACTATCATCTAGGTATGCTGGAACTACTTCTTTGATGCCCAGTGTAGATGCTATAGAAAATAACTCCACATGATCAACACTACAAGGAAAGAAAATATATCATTTCAAGTAGGAATACAAACTTGTTTGATGACATGAAAAAGGAAAATATTTCAGCCACTACAGCTAGTTTTTGAATTTAAATACAAGGATTAGATTTTTATAATAGACCATCTAAAAAAAACTAAAGGTGGTGGTTTTCCTATGGATCTGAACATTGGATATTGACATCTGTACTGTTGACCAGTTAAATCATTTCAACCAAACTATATAAAGCATTTGAGGACCTAAAAAATAAATTCTTTTAGCCATTGCTATTTGCTGAACATATATGGAGAACAAAACAATTAGGAGTGTCATGCAAATAGCACATATTATAGACTTTACATAGAGTAGACTTTGAAAATAGATAATATGAAAAAAATTAAAGGATGTCAATTATTAAATGATCTATAGATTTGAACACTAAAATTTGATATATTTGCTAGTAGTGAGCTGAATCCCATTCCAAATTAAGAGCCACTCAACCCTCAAGATATTAGCTTCAACTTCATGATTATTCGTTTTCCAAAAACTAAGGAGAAATTTCCATTGGGCGAGACATCTTTGCCACACATTTGAATTGTAAATACAAAAGAAAGATGCTGGAAATTATTGACCATGGGGGTGATAAATTTAGAATTTTAAATGCTAGAAGATATTTAGATACCTTGTGTTGGTGATACTTCTCCCTGACTATAGTCAATGCATACCCTTTGCTATTTAGTTGTAAATTATGCAATGCATGAATATAGTCCTTCATCTCTTATACTTTATAGCCTGTGTAATGTTCTAGCATAGGATTATGAAGATTGTGGACAATAAAATCATGTTCAAATTTTAGTATAGACAAGACCAAACAAAAAAATGACTCGATGGAATTTACATTACCCAAGGGCAAGTTCCAGGATCAAGAGTCATCCTTGCCACAAATGCAGCTGATGCAACTATCATTGATGAAACATAACAGAGAAAGTCATACTCAACAAGGGTGAGTTTAGCAAGACAATTTCCCATGAATTCCAAATGTAGGGATGGAACCTGAATGAAAAAAATTATGAAGGTAAGAATAAAATACTTTTATATATTAAATAATTTTATCTCCCACATACAACAAAGGAAAACTAGAAAGTAAAAATACCTTATCACATGTTTGAGCAGCATGGGCAAAGCGCTTATTCGAATTGAGAAGGGAAAAATGAAAAATTAGTACAACATTAATTTATCATGATTGTTCTATGGCTTACATTTGAATATATCACTGTTTTTGTTTTTGATGTTAACTTTGATGAAAATAGTCATCAAGATTGCTCCACAAAAAACATTACTTGAGAAGGCTCTTAGTGTTGTCAGATCATATTGCAAATAAGTTAGGACATCAATCTCCATTTCTAACACCTATTAGTATTAAGATAAGGATAATTCTCATTTTAAGAATACCATTCAAGAGAGATGTGAAAAATTATCTTTCAATATAAAAGGAAAATTGTACCTCCTCCCTTGTGTAAGTATTATCTGTAATGTAACAAAATTCTTCCACATGTGGAGCACAAATTTCTTCATAATTCAAAGTAGTAGTTAAAAACTAACCAAAGAAAAGAAAAGAAATGAAAATGTTACAGTAGGCAAGAAGTAAACACGAGGCAACAAGCATGCAAGTAACCCAAAGAAGCTAAAGTTTTTGTCTATTCACAACATTTATAGAGAGAAACTGATCAATATAGGACACAATTAAGTAAAGTGTATCTGGCACAAGTTTGTACTCCTTGACAACCTATTACAACAATATAATTTTGAATTTATTATATAAAATTAATTGCACAACTACAATAGGGAAAAATAAATGTACAGATAGCATGAAGAAATGCAATAAGCAACAAACCTCAACAAGCTAATCAACAAGCATACCCCTCATATTTACATTGATCTCCTGTTGATTTGTTTCAATGTAACAAGGTAATGCTCGCCATTTTAGCTAAAAAATTAATTGATGACTGTAAGTATTAATCAAAAGAAGCTTCAAGAAAATGTCATAAATTCAATCTAGATTGACACATGAAAACCGATAACATTTTTTCTTCAAATACCTATGTTACTTCATTTAAGCTTAGAACATCAACAAAAATTTACAATTTTTAGTGAAGATATTTATCAACTAAATCTATATCTAGCACACCACATAAAAACAAAGTAATTCACGACTTCCTCTATAGAACATTGTAGATCCATCCAAGGATCTACAGTTATATGCCTATAACAAAAAATTTACAGCAATAAGCTGAAGTTGTTAAAAGCATAATACATCTAACAATAGTGAGAATTATACTAACACGCAATAGAAAAGTGCATAGAAAAAAATCAGCTCAATTGGACAACATAACTTTTCTAGATCAAGAATAAAAGATCACTGTGAACAGAGAAAACCTCTATAATGTGTAAGTTATTATAAATTTTTGTGGCATAAGCAGTACACATCTAAGGATCACCATGGTCCAAATCAATATCAATATAGTGAGAACAGCTTGCATGTAAAAGCACAGATCTATGTCACCGTTTGTGATAAAAAAACCTATTTTGGTCAAATCTCATTCCTCTATCAAAACTCAAATTTTTTCAAAAACTAAAAATACCCTTTTATAGATCTCAGATTCAATATCATCATTATATAAATTTTTGATTTTTTTGATTAGTTATAATATGTTATAATCTCAAAGTATTACAAGTCGATATTTCAACATTTTAGAAGATGCTCCCTCAAAAAAGGAAAAAAAATAGTAAATCATATCAAAAAAATTTAAAAATTATATTTATCTCTAGAGGAGAGAATCTTCTTCACAAATATGTAATTTTTTTTCAAGAAGGTATAGATTTGATAGGAAAGTTTTAACGGGAGGAAAAAAATGTTGGATTCTGATAAGGTCAAACTTGAGTACGTATAACAAAGAAAATATACATCAAAATTAATTATTTCTTTTTTTCTACACTAGCTATACATGTCATCTATAAGATATTTTAGAATTAGAACAAAAAAATATGATTTGCATATACTTGTTTGATGGGAACTACACCCTATATTTTTACAATGAAAAAAGGGACTTCAAAATAAAATAAAATGAATAAATTCCTACTCACATTTCATCCAACTCAAAAAAATTCATCCAATTCTACACATTTCATCAGTTTACATCATCTTCATATTTTAAACAAAAATACCATTTTTTTTGTCACTAATGTTGAACTATCACATTTTGATATCACATTTCTTTATAAAAGGTGACACAGGTTTGTGCTTTTACTTCCCACACCTTCACGAGATTTGACTAGAATGGCAGGAACTCCTAACATTTGTAGAAGATCAAAACTGTGAGTAAAAAGCAAAAAGAAGAGAATTTGGAAAAATTGATCAAAATAAAAAACAAAACTTAATGAATTATATGTTTAGGTACTCTTAATTAGTTTACGAAATCCCAGTCAAATTACCTTGTTTTGAATTTTTCTTGAGCTCTCTTGATATGTGTTGATTTTGCAAAATTTGTTGCTTTAGAGAAGACACTAATGCCTCATTAGAACATGTTGAAGCATTTTCATTATTTTTTTCAGCTACAAGTTGTTTGCATTGTAATTGCACTAGTATATTTTCTGTAGTTGTAGTTAGATCTTTAGAATTAGCCTATATATCCTACGCATTCTCTCCATTGCTCTTTTTTTCACCAATCCCAACATCATCATTGGAAGAATGATCCTTGGAATGGCAAGAAACAAGTATCATATCCTTTTCAATTTCTACAACTTTGGTATCTGTATTGACATTCTAAATAATTCCTTGGCATTTTCCTTTTCTATTGTTACCCAAGGATGCAACCTAAGCTCATATCACAATACAAATAAATTATATATATCCAAAATGAAAACATTGTGAGAATAGAGGAGATATGACACAAATAGTGTTAGGTTCTCTTGAAGATATGTAAAATTTAAATCTAGACTCCAGCATGCATAGAATACTAAATTAAAGTAGACTTTTGCCATACAATTTAGACTACACTGTCATTTCTCATCATCTCCCTAAAATAACATGTAGAATATAAAAGTTAAAACCAACATAAGTATGCAAAATAAAACTCAGTTTTACCTTACGTGACCTAACTCTTGGCAAAGCAGGTTCTCCATCTTTATACATGTTAGTCACATCTCCAAGTACTACTCAATGTTTAGCTAGACTAGTAGCATCATGTAAAGAATGTGTGGTGGAATCCTCAGATGTTGGTCTTTTTCTCATCTTCCTTTGGCCCACTGGAGGAAAAGGTGGGGGTAGTTGGTTTTCACAAGAAATAATGTTATTGTTAGATGTGGACTTCCCAACCCTGGCCCAAGTAGTAGCTATCATGGCCTAGTCATGGCTTGGCCACTTAAGCAATAGTGAAATGTACAAAGCCTGACTCTTCTAACACTAAATTTTTGAATAATGTTTGCACAGAAGATTCAAGTGAGAAAATCTGTCATGAAACATGACCTATTACTCCTATGAACAAATCACAACCTATAATTTACAGGCACAAAATCTTGAAATGCAACTAAAATCATAGAGTTTAATTATTATTGAATCAATATTGTGAGCTAAAACCAGTCAAAAACATGGTTAACGATATGGAAAACATTTTAATAGGCTAAAAATGGGTGCGCTTGTTAAATGCTAACTAACTTGAGAATACATTTTGATCCAAGAATCTAAAACTAGTTGAGGTGTTAAGGGTGCACTATAAAGTAGTGAAAACAAAGAACATAATTCTATACAACAGTAAAAAAAGCCACAACTAGGATTATGAGTAACTAGAAATATGTGCATTTTTATAGGAGTAACATTACAACTATTAGGTTAAGTTGCTCATTCACATTTAGGGATGGACTTAGGTACCAAAATATGATTCATCATTTTTTTTTTATTATGATTCATATGGATTCATGTGTATGCATATTATATATAAGAACATATGCATGCATTATGTATGGAATCGTGTGTATTTATTCCATGTTTGGCATATGGGTCTCTAGGGATCTGCATAGATTCACATCAAAATTCATATGGATTCATGATGGATTCATGTAGGGTTCAAATTTGACCTTGTGGATTTTTCCGGATTCATAGATCACAAATCCATAGGGTCAAATCCGAACACTATGCAAATCTAGTACATACCGGTTCAAGAATCCAAACCTAATACGGACCTAGGTCTAGTCCACAAGCTAGATGCAAAACTTTGGTAACATGGCTATTAGGACATGTAATGAGTATTGACTAGAATTTTAACTCCAATGTTATTCAACCCAAAGTAACAAGACTCAGACTCAGCTCTAACTCAACAAGGGCAATTCAACTCGTGACCTAGCTTGGGCTTGGTCATGACTCAACAATGACTCGGTGAGTCATGGTATATTAATTGAAAAATATTAGAGAAATATTATATATTTGATGATGTGGTAGGTCAGGGTCACGGTTCATTTTGACACAGTAGGGGTAACTTGACTTGCTGACCCAGGTGACTCGCATGACTCGCGGTGAGTGTCATTACTATGATTCAACCTATTGATAGAGCCAAGCCTCAAATATATAGAGAGCCTATGCTTCATATTAATATAGGGGAAAACATCATTGAAATACAACTATAATTGTGAGACCATAGTTACATCACCCTGGGGAATGGGGGGACAAGTTTCTAGGATGGGAGAACAAAGGGGCTTTAATTTGGGGATAGTGAGGGGACAATAGGGAATAGTGGCGAGGGACTAGAGGGGGTGTGTATATAAATACATATGGTACTTAAAATAGTAGTTATGAAAAGATGTATTGCAATATAAGATACAAAGATGTAAAAGAATAAATACTTGAATATTTCTTTGAACTGGTACATCGAACATTGAACATAAATAGTTGAATCAGAAAATAGTTAACACCAAGATGTCCCCCATCCTCAATAGGGGTGGCAAATCTAGTGGCATTTTTGAGGATGGGGAGATAGAGTCCCCAAGTCCTCGATGCATCCAAGTCTCTAGGACATGGGGTAAAAAAGGGGGAGACACATCCCCATGTTACTATGTGTGAGACTCTACATATATATTAAAAGCTTCACAAATACCAATAAATATGAATGAATCTTCAAAAGTCCACCTAATAACTTTATGTATTTTAGGGGGGCTATTTTTCACCAATTGGTTAGAACTTCACAAATGTTCCTAAAATCACATTCTACAATTACAAAATTTTAAAAATAATATGTTACAATTTTATAAAATATGGATAAACTATTTAAGTTGTCAAATATACATTTGTTTTAGTAGTAATTTTCACGATTTACCTCAAAAATTGTCTACATTTTATATTTTATGAATTTTTTAGCTACAAACATATCCTCCCAAAATTCCTTTCATTTCTCGTATAAGTTGACTTGAAGATCTGACACTCAATAAAATAGATTAAAAAGCATGTGAAAACAACTATGTTACCAAATTCTTCCCTGGCAATCCCAAAGTCTGGTCTGGTTCTTGCAAAAATATGGTCCTTTTCATATTCTTGGAGAGGTCTGCCCAAATTCTATCAGACAAACTCAGAACTAACTTTACCGTTGTTATGGCAAATTAGCAAATCTGTAGCTATGTTTTTTTTGGTATATTTTTCCCAATACAACCCTCCAATCCTAAAATAGACCATTAGAAAGGATAAACATATAAAATTATTTGTTGCTACATGCACACATCCAATGTAATTAACCTTTTCTGACATTTTTCTAGTAACAATTCAGATTTTGGCATGTTTTAATTCATAGTGTAATAATTTGACCATTGTAGTTACTTGAGGGTGTGGTAATTGATATTGATCTTCTATCATTGTTTTAGGCAAAGGATTCTACTAAACAACCTTTGGGCCTTAATGGAACAAAATTGTAAGTGTTTTGCTTTGGGTTGAATATAACCATTATTGGTTCAATCTAGTTTAAAATCTTTTCACTAATTGAATGCAAAATAAATTTTATTTGTTTCTTCTTTTGTATTCAGGAGGGACATATCCATGAAAATTGAGTTGTCCAAGGTTAGGCCAAAGAAAAAAAGTCCACCAGTTAAAATTAGTCGATGCAAAATTGCATATATTGGTAACCTTCCTCGAGTTGTTGAGGAAGATGATATCGAACAATTTTTCAAGGACTCTAAAATAGAGTCAGTAAGTTTAGCATCATATAAAATAGGGCTCCGCCACTGCCATGGTTTTGGACATGTATTCTTTGCTGATGATGAATCCCTAGAAAATTCCATGAAAAAAGATAATGTGAAATTATATGACAGGCCAATCAAGGTTTCTTATCTACTCAAGAAGTATACTGAACCAAGTAGGAGTTCAAAACTATATTTAGATGAGTAGCACTCTTGTGCATTGCGAGGGCTAACAATGATATTAGACAAAGCAATTGGTGCATGATTTCTAGCATCAACCAAGTGTTTGGCAATATCAAGAATTGAAAACATTTGTACAGAATTAAAAGTTTTTGATTGGGGCTGCAAGTCTTTATGGGTGCAAGGGTTTCAAAATAATTTTCAATCTTGCATAAATCTTTCACGAGTGACCCTCAAAATGTGTTTTTTCTAGAATGATTATTAAAAAATTGTGTTGACATCTTTACAAGATGTTAAATAGTTTCACTTAGCTTTGATATATTTCACTGGCATTTTAATTAGAACTGTGACTTGTGTGGGATTAGGCTCATGGTACCTAAATGATTTTATTTCCTCACTTATATTGAACAATAACTAGATTCATGTAATGTGTTAAATGGTGGATGTAGTAAGCTTTTTGTGTTGCTTAGGAAATTCCTTTGTGTTGTGAGAGAGGAATTGAAGGAAATGTGACATTTAGTTTCTGTCGCAAGTTTTCTATATTTTGATTCTGGCCATTTAAATCCTTGAAAAGCCCAAACATTGTTCAACTTGAGTAGATTTTGTGTCCTTTTGAAATAAAAAGGGGAACTATTTCCTTCAACTAACACTTGTTTATTAGTACCAAGAAATAGTATATTATAACTCTTGAAGTTGCAACAATTTATAGCTATCTGAACTTGCAGATGCACAAACTAAACTATTGTATGCAACAAGTTTTTCTACACATTCTTTTAAGGTGCATGTAAATGGATACATCTAAGGAGAAAACTAAAATGCATGCCTTATGAAGGGGAAACTCATGCAAAGGGAAATGTCCTAATAGCAAATTGAAAAAGATGCCTTACAAAGAGGTCATTTTGTGTTTTTTAAAGGTTGTCTTTAGATGAGGTTTAGTAGTAAATCTTTATACGAGGTTGAGGTTTATTTTGTTGGATAGTCACAGGCCATGTGGAAGGGATATATTCTTTTGACTAGTACCTTTAAGTTGAGTTTATATAGGGCACTTTCTATTGACTTGTACATTTATGTTGTAGGAAAAGGTTATCTATTCATTTGGGTATAGAAACCAAGACTCCTAGGAATTTCTAATAAAATAACTTTAAGCTGATCAAATTAAATTCTTTCTTGTAAAAGTATTATCACTGGCCAAAGTTTAGAAGACCATCTAGATGCAACTAAACAAAATTTGGATGTGGGCTGCATTTTTTCCAGATGAGATGGCAAAAAATCTTTTATGTATTTATGAGTTTGATAATAGGTTCTATAGGTGAAGAATTGTTGTAATAATTGTTGTATGTGTTTCAAGCACTTTATGAAAGGATAGATAATTTAATGACCAACCATGAGATAGCACAAGAAGCCAAATACCATTGTTGCATGAGGTGTTGTGGTCTCAACATGGCATAGCATACCAACAAGAAAGTTACATTGTGTGTTTTCTAGGGACGAGACAATATAATGTTGTTTCTTGGTCTTCTAAAGTACTTGGAACTGTAATTGTGTTTGTCTAAAGGCTTAGAATTAAAATCCTTACAAGTGTTTTAGGAGTTACAATTGAGACATTTGGCATATGTAGAATGCTTTACCTATATTTCCAGATTTGTAAATCTCTTTGTACTGGCTTCAATCTAAACTATTTAAGTACAATTCATTCATTATTGGAGACAATGTGAAGATTGCACTAAGAGAGGTTATTCTTTGTATAACCCTATTACCCAAACTAGAATTGGTGTCTCCAATAAAAGTTAGCATTTAAAATGATTACAATGTTTCAACATAATAACTTACAAAGGACATCTCAGTATTTTAGAGTTTTCACTCATTTCAAAAAGAATTTTAGCAAATTCATCTCAGAACTAAAACAATGGATTCCAAATGAAAATCATAAGTAGAAAATGTAACTTACAAAGTTGTATTGACAAGATGCATCATGCACTTCTTGTATGTATGACATTGTCCAACAAGATCTATAATCACTTCCTGCTTCAAACCCTGCATATTGTAGCTGTTCCAATTACAAATCTAAGCCTTGTAAAATAGCTTCAATACTACTAATGCATGTATGATCATATTCATTTTTTTATGTCCTTGAAAATCATTATGTTGATATTTAATCCAAAAATATACCCTCATATTATAAAGTACAAAAAGTAAAATATGCTCCCAAATGTTGTAACATATATTAAATAGAAAGCATTTGCAAAAGTATCCCTCAAGAAAAATACCACACAGCTAGGAAAATATGCTCAATATTGAAGTAGAGACTTTCAGTAGCATAACAACTATAAGGAATTTAGTCTTAACATGAAACTTAGTAAATTAGTTGCAAATTTATCTAGCTAACTATCTAGGAGAATGAGAGAAACTTGCAAATTAACTCTAATTTATAATTGTAGGCTAAGCATCTGAGAGAACTAAAGAGAGACTTGCAATTTAATTTAAGTTATGGTATTTAGCATTCCAACTTATAGATTGGACTTGTGAAGTTATAGTAGTAATATGATCCAAGGTATCTAATGTTTCAAAGATTTTTATAAACTTGACTGAACACTTCAATTTTTTATAAAATTTGACTAAACTCTATTAAACAAAATCAGATTGCACACAACTGTTAAATATTAAGAACTTTTAGTGATGCAAAAATATTTGAAGAAGGTTACATGTATCAATTTATATATGGTCATTGGCAGATGCATGACTATCACTATAGGGACCCCTTCTTAAGCCTGCATTTCTAGTCGAGCAACAGAAGTCAGGGTACAATCTGGGTATGTCAATGCAAGACATAGATTATATATATATAGAATCCTAAAACTTCTATATCCATAAAAGCTAGAACCATATTAATCTTTTTAAACTATATTAATAAAATACTATGTCATTATTCATATTAAAATGGTAATGTAACCTTAAAACAAAATTTAGTGCCATGAATCCTAAGGTTGAATGAAAATGGTAGAATGAAGAGTTTAGCTTGAAGCTTTGAGCTGTATATATTGACCAAATATATGGCATATATATAATCTACACTCAGGGTCCTTAGTCTTGTCATATTAGGGCCTACACTTGACATATTGGGGATAGGGCCCTTGGTATTAATGAAGCCCTCTAATTCACCAGATTTGCAGAAAATTCACAATTTGATCTACTTTGTATTATGCTATAACTTATTCACCTAAATATTACCATAAATTCTTAAACTTTGATAAAGCTATTATCATATTCTGAATAAATACTATTGTTGATTTCAAGGGTAGTTCAAACACAAGAATTTCATGATCAACACATTTTAAAAATGAGTTAAAACAAACTCTCTACATTGCATCCACAATAGTTTAACATTTTCAACTAGTTATCCAAAATATAACCAAGGGAAAAAATCTCACGAGTAGGACAATTCTAATCAAATATTTTAAATAGACCTGGCCTATAAACACAATTCACCTCAACAACTAAGCTAACATCAAGAGGAAAAACAAGAGACATATAGCTATAGAACCTAGCTCACTCACAAGCAAGCATGTGCCCTCATCAGCAATCCTATCAACATGCTTCTGTGAAGTAAAAATAATAATAATAAACCTCGTAGACTCATTCTCATGAAGATAGAACAAGAATACCAAAAATCTCATTAGAACCATTTTCATTGGAGCTAATAAAAAAAGCACATTAAGCTTTAAACCTTGTTTGTGTTCCTCAAGTTAAATGCTTGCAAAACCAACATTCAATAACACCATTTTCAGGCTGCATATAAATGTCCATGGCACTGCCCTCACTGTCTTTACCAGCATAATCATTTTTCAAGGGTGGAACTTACTTTTCATTTCATCCTCATGTGCACCTACTTGCAATAGGGTGAATAGTGACACAACATTTCTCAACAAAATAAAAACCTTGGAGTACACATCTAGTAGATGCTAAGTTTTAAATTTTTATTCTTTGATCGAAATTGTGCTTCAGTACCATTGTGACCTTTTCAAACCTTCGTAACCATTGTAAAGAATTCAATAAAGAAGTTATCAAATTCTTCCCCAAAGATGGAGATGAATCTTTGATCAACCATTTCTATTAGAATGATATTGTAGTATTTACCCATAATGGTCATATAAGTCACCTAATGCATAGTTCAGAATATCATTATTGACAACTACTACTGAGGGAAAAAAAAAAGGATAAATATATAAAGGGAACAAAATGATCAAATATCAAATATTGTAGGTAGCCTCACATAAATCCCATATCACATTTTCATTGTATGTTATGGGCAACAATATTTGTGGATCATTTTAGACCTACGAGATGTAAAGTATCCATTTTATGTTAGTTTGAGCTTCACTTGGTTTCAAGAATACTATCATATTCTCTACTTAACAAGGCCAACCACATGAAGTTGGAAGCTCATCTGGCCTCACCCCCCTCCCCCTAACATCAATCTAAAGTACCCATTATAATCTAATTACATACTTCATTCATTCATTCATCTATTTATGAACTATAACATTCAATCAATACAATCACATAACATTCATTAATACACAATACTAACCAAAATTTCATTAACACATAACAATATTCATTAACATAAAATAAAAATCCATAGTAATACACATCATTCATACATAATTACTTAAAACAAAGTTCTTTCATTATCCAACAAGGTTTATCAAAGAAGATTTTTAAAACATCATTTCTTTTTTTTGTTTTTCTGAGCTCTCTTAAGAAAAGTGCTCATAGGAGCATCCATATCTGCATCATTCTCCTCCTCTTCTAGCATATGTAATGTCAAATTATGATGGATCCTTCTCTTTGGAGGAGCAGGAGGTTACTGCACTAAAGGGGGCTCTCTTGCAAGAACAAGTGAATGGGATAAATTGGCATACTCTTTTTCTTTTTTTAACTATTACAAGTCTATAATTAAGTATGAGTACAACATAAAATTCATTTTTCTTACCCGATGATGCCACATCATGTACATTAACATTTTGATCTACCATCATGTCAACATGTTGAACACTTGGAACATGGTCCACTCCTTCAGCATGATGTTCAACATGCTCTAAAATATTCAAAAAAAGGATACACGTCAAATTCCAATTGAAGATGTTAAATTGTATTTATAATTGCATAATTAATTTCCAATAGAAAATTAATACCTCCACCACTATAATGCACATCATGGCCTTTGTCATGAGCAGGTTCCGTGGTAGGATATGACGGCTGTAGTAAAATGTTATGCACATTGTTATGTAGTCAATTTATGTTTAAAACTAATACCAAAAAAGAATCTTCTCAACTATTTAATTTCAATTACTTTTCATCTGACCAATTTACTTATGAGATATCATTTGGTGCACTGGATTCTTGGGCAAGGCTTATGGATTCTTCACGTAGGCATGCAACCACAACTTTATAGCCTTCCTTCAAGGCAATTTTTCTATCTTCATTTGTGACCTCCACATTGAAATTTGTGCCCTATGTTTTTTGCTTGATAACATCAATTTTCCATTCATGGTTTCATTAAAAAAAAAACTATTTGCAACATTATATTAAAAAAAAATAAAAAAATCATTGCTCTACTTACAATTTAAGACTAGAGATTCATATAGCGAC
This sequence comes from Cupressus sempervirens, assembly GCA_028749045.1. NCBI lineage: Eukaryota > Viridiplantae > Streptophyta > Pinopsida > Cupressales > Cupressaceae > Cupressus > Cupressus sempervirens. The sequence goes on from CM053793.1 coordinate 794,033,316, forward strand.
TAGAGCCATGTTTGTGTTGGCCAACCTTTTCTACTCTCTCTTTTGTAACCACGGATGTGTCTTGCAATCTATGAAAAATTTCAAACATCTTAGATTATATATTTACAAATATCAATAATTAGTGCATGATTACAATGTACTTAATACTATAATGACATACCTCTTTTTTCCCTGTGCTACTTCATTATCTCTATCTTCACATAGCCTTTTCTCCTTTGCATCTTCTATTATTTCATTCCACTCCATTGGTGGAATCATAGGAGGATGGTCATACTGACATAGGCAAAGGATGAATAACTAGGGCTAGAGGCTCACCTAGCTATCCAAACCACCCTGCAAGAGTAAACACAGTGGAAGAAAATACAAGTGGACATCAACCAAAGGAGGAGAAGAGGGAAATACTTCTATTGATTCATCAAAATATCTTCACACATGCCCAGCTGTGAGGCCTTCTGGGTTACGACCAATTACAATACATTCACATTCAAAGATCCAATAGAAAATTTGCACTTTTAGTTATGCTCCCTCATAACTTTTCTTCTCTTCTAAAAACTTACCTAGCTCTAAGCCTAAACTCTCTATTTATACTTTCCAAAATGGCTTACAAAACATTCTAGAACATTACATAAGAGGGGGGCTGACCCAAAAATGGTCTAGACTCATCCCAAGAAAAGATCTTAAATTAAATGTCACAAATGAAATAATTCCTACAAGTCGGCTCGCAGAAATCACGTCCAAATACTGGCACTCAACATACACTGGGTAACTCGGCACTTGAAGGAATGCTACAGTAACTTGGCACCTAAAGAGTGCGACAGGAACTCGGCACCTAAAGGGTGCAACAGGAGCTCAACACTTAAAGAGTGTGAAAGGAACTCGGCACTTGAAGGGTGTGATAGGAGCTTGACACTTGAAGAGTGTGATAGGAACTCAACACCTGAAGGGTGCGATAGGAGCTCGGCACTTGAAAAGTGCAATAGGAGCTCAACACTTGAAGAGTGTGATAGGAACTCGGCACCTGAAGGGTGCGACAAGAGCTCAACACTTGAAGAGTGTGACAAGAACCCGACACTTGAAGGGTGCAATAGGAGCTTGGCACCTGAAGGGTGGGACAAGAGCTTGACACTTGAAGAGTGTGATAGGAGCTCGACACTAACAACAAAAAGAAAAAAAAAGTGCAGGATAACAAGACAACCCAGGATGCTCCTGCATTAGACAACTAGGGTTGGAAGAAATGATTCTCCTAAATCATTGAGATGTCCCAACCTGAGCTGAATCCAACTCAAATTGAGAAATCCATGAAGCATCTTCAATAAGTCTATTCTTCCACTTCACCAAATATTTTTAGTAATCTTTTCCTCTTGTACTCTTGCCAACTCTCTGATCCAATATTTGTTCAACTTCTTCAATCTATTTCTTAGCATAATCATCTGGTATAACAACTTCATCCTCTAACTCATGATACTTATACAAATTAGAAATGTTAAATATAGGAGATATATCCATGTCATTAGGTAACTCAACTTCATAAGAATTACCATTGTCGAACTTCTTCATGATCTTACAAGGTCCAAATTTCTTCATCTTTAGCTTGCTATATGTTCCAACTGGGAATCTTCCTTTCTTTAGATGAACCATCACCTCATCACCAACCTGGAAATCATGGTGTCTTCTAGACTGATTAGCATTCTCCTTATACTTCGGATTACTTTGTTCCAACCTCATCTTCACTTCTTTATGCAACGACTCCATAAAATCAGCAAATTCTTCTCCTGTAGTGCTTTTCTTTTCTTTACCAACAACATCTCTCAAATCTGATATACCTCTAGGATGCATTCCAGTAACAATCTCAAAAGGTGTCTTCCCTGTACTCCTATTCACATAATTATTATATGAAAATTTAGCTTGTGCCAATACCATCTCCCAATTACCTGGCTTATTCCCAACTAAACATCTCAAAAAATTACCCAAGCTTCTATTCACAACCTCTGTCTATCCATCTATTTGTGGATGGAATGTAGAGCTAAACTTCAATTCAGTACCCATCTTATTCCACAAAGTCTTCCAAAAATAACCAATGAACTTATTGTCTCTATCTGAAATAATGCTTCTTGGTAATCCATGCAATCTCACAATCTCTTTAAAGAAAAGTTTAGCAACATGCTCAACATCTAATGTCTTCTTACATTGTATGAAATAAGCCATCTTAGAAAATCTATCCACTACAACAAATATGGAATCATACCCTTTCACTGTTTTAGGCAATCCAAGAACAAAATCCATACTTATATCAGTCCAAGGTTTCTCAAGAATAGTAATAGGTGTATACAAACCTATATTTTGACTCACTCCCTTTGCAACTTGACAAACTCCACAACTCTTTACAAATTTCTAAACATCCTTATACATTTATGGCCAATAATATTTCTCTTTCAGAAAACTCAATGTCTTATCAATTCCAAAATGTCTAGATAATCCACCACTATGCTTTTCCTTAATCAAATTCAACCTCATAGGACTTCTAGGAATACACAACTGAATGCCTTTGAACAGCATACCTTCTTGAATGAAATACTCATCATAGTTACTTATGTGATCTATTAGATTTGGTGCTCTGCACTCTCTCCACGCCTCAAAAAAATTAGGATTAGCATCATATAACTCTTTCATCTCATCAAAACAAAGAATTTCAACCTTCATTTCAGTCAACAAAGAACATCTTCTACTTAATGCATCAACAACTTTGTTAGTAACTCCACTCTTATGCTTGATCACAAATGTAAAACTCTACAAATACTCAACCCACTTCATATGTCTTTGATTCAATTTATGTTGACTTCCCAAGTATTGTAAAGCTTTATGATCAGTTTACAACAAAAACTCCTTAGGCATCAAATAATGTCTCCATTTCTTCAATGCTTGAACAATGGCATAGAATTCTTGATCATACACAGAATATTTCCTTTTAGCATCATTCAACTTTTCACTAAAGAAAGCAACAGGCTTACTTTCTTGACTTAATACAGCTCCTATTGCATTACCACTTGGATCACATTCAACTTGAAATACTTTGTTGAAATCAGGTAAAGCCAATATAGGTAATTTAACAACCTTTTGTTTCAAAGTCTCAAAACTCTTATCAGCTCCATGTGTCCACTTGAATTCCTTTTTATCTCCCCTCATTGTTTCAGTCATAGCATTACAAAAAGCACTAAAATTCTTTATAAACTTTCTATAAAAACTAGCCAAACCATAAAATGATCTTACCTCACTTACATTCTCAAGTGTAGGCCATTCCAAAATTGCTTTAACCTTTTCAAGATCCATCTTCAAACCATTAGTTGAAATCACAAATCCCAAATACAATTTCTCTTCTTGCATAAAAGAACACATTTTTAGATTAATCAATAAATTTCCCTCTTTCAACCTCTGCAATACTTGCCTAATATGCTCAAGATGTTCTTCCTTAGTCTTTCTGAATATCAGAATATCATCCAAATAAACAATCACAAATTTACCCAAAAATCTTTTTAGAACTTCATTCATCAACCTCATGAAAGTACTAGGTGCATTAGTCAAACCAAAAGGCATAATTGACCATTCATACAAACCATCTTTTGTCTTGAAAGCAGTCTTCCATTCATCACCTTCTTTGATTCTAATCTAATGATAGCCATTCTTCAAATCAATCTTGGTAAAATACTTTTCTCCACTCAAACAATCCATTATATCATCCATTCTTGGCATAGGAAACCTATATTTCACTGTTATCTTATTAATGGCTTTGGAATCAGTACACATTCTCCATTCTCCATTCTTTTTAGGTGCTAATATAGTAGGTACAACACATGGACTCAAGCTTTCTCTGATCAAACCTTTCTGCAATATTTCATGCACTTGTCTGTTAAGTTCTTCATTCTCTATAGGTGTCAATCTATATGTTTCTTTGTTTGGCAAACTAGCTCTAGGGATCAGGTCCATACAATGACTTATACTTCTTACTGGAGGTAAACCACTAGGAATATCTTCAACAATAATGCCTTTATACTCATTCAACAACTCTACAATTTCTCCTGGCACTTGGTCAATACTACCATCTGTCACTTGATCACCACTGATTGGCACTCAGTTAACATTGTTTTCTAGCACTTGGTCTCCATTGAAAAAACTCAGTTTTCTTGGAATTATAGAAAAACAAACTTGATTTTTTTTACTTCTTTTTCAAATTGTTTCCCATTAACCATGCAAATTTTTATAGCTGTACAATTAACCTCATCTGGAACTTCAATCAAAGGCAACAATGTTTGTTTCTTCCCATTTACCCAAAGAGTATATTGATTTAATCTTCCATCATGTACAACATATCTATCATATTGCCAAGGTCTACCCAACAAAATATGACAACAATCCATGGGCATAATATCACACAAAACTTCATCAAAGTAATTTCCAATTTTCAATTTCACAAGGCATTGCTCACTTACCAATATCTTATGCTCATCTTTGATCCATGAAACATGATAAGGTTTGGGATGTTTCAGCCTCTGCAACTGCAACTTTGTAACCAGCTCTTCTGATGCTAGATTTGTAGAACTTCCACTGTCAATGATCACTTTACAACATTTTCCAGCCATCTTACATCTTGTCTTGAAAAGACTTCTCCTTAGAATAGGTTCCTCATTACCTCCCTTATTACATAAGGTTCTTCTCATCATCAAATTTTCTCTAGCCTCAAGTCCACTTGGTGAACCCTCATCATCTTCTTGAATCACATCATTTCTATTATTTTGCCCACCTTCAGAAGATCTACATTCAAAGGATCTATTCCCTTCTTTGCCACATCTAAAATAATTACCATGAAATCCACCTCTAGAATAAGAATTACGTCTTCCTTGGTAGGAATTAGTGCCTCCTCGGTAAGAATTACCACTTTTCCATTTAGTCTTGCCTTTGTCATCATTCTTCCATTCAGATCTACCTTTATCCTACATAGAACTTTAAGATCTACCACTTTTTCCATAAGATCTACCTCTGCCTCTCTAAAATCTACCACCTCTACCTCTCTATCTTTGTTTATGATTTTTTGTCAAGATCTCCTCATCTTTCAAGGCATATTGATATGCTTCTTCTACACTTTCCAGCTTCAAAAAAATTATTTCATCTTGTATTCTAGATCTCAATCCATTAATGTACCTTGCAATTTTCTCAACATCATCATCCACGTCCAGATCTTATGTCCAATCTATAGAATTCCTCAGTATACTCTTTCACAATCATGTCTTTTTGCTTCAAATTTTGCATTTTTCTCAACAAGCTAACTTGATAATCAGCAGGAAGGAATTCATTCTTTACCTTATTTACCATCTTTGTCCAAGTTCTAATCTTCTCCTTTCCTCTCCTTTGTCTATCAGTTTGTAAGTGTTCCCACCATAATGATGCATGACCTTTCAACTTAGTGACTGCAATCTTCACCTTTCTATTATCAGGAGTGTTTTCATACTCAAAGAACTTCTCCATATGAGAGATCCAATCCATCACAGCATTGGTGTCCAATTTTCCATCATAAGGAACAACTTCTACAGTAGGCTTTGAATTCTCTCTAGACAATACTCTCAACAATCTTGCTTCATCTTGGTCTTCTTCAGGTTCTAGATTATGGTTTGGTGCTATTGCTTCATCATCACTTACATCATCAGGATGTGCTCCTCTCCTCTAGGCTATCTCCACAGCATCTAATCTAGCTGCAATTTGTCTTAACTAATCCAATATAGCATTATCAACATTATTTCCTCTACCATGAACCATCTTTACAAATCAGGTTCCTACAAGATTGTAACCCTCTGCAAGTTATAGGTCAAATCCACAGATCTACCACCCTGATCCAATCTTCACAAGGACGAACCTCAAGCTTGGATACCAACTGTCGTAGGCATAGGATGAATAACTAGGGCCAGAGGCTCACCTAGCTATCCAAACCACCTTGCAAGAGTAAACATATTAGAAGCAAACACAAGTGGACAACAACCAAAGGAGAAGAAGAGGGAAATACTTCTATTGATTCATCAAAATATCTTCACACATGCCCAGCTATGAGGCCTTCTAGGTTACGACCAATTACAATACATTCACATTCTAAGATCCAACATAAAATTTGCACTTTCAGTTTTGCTCCCTCAAAACTTTTCTTCTCTTCTAAAAACTTACCTAGCTCTAAGCCTAAACTCTCTATTTATACTTGCCAAAATGGCTTACAGAACATTCTAGAACATTACATAAGAGGGGGGCTAACCCAAAAATGGTCTGGACTCATCCCAAGAAAATATCTTAAATTAAATTTCACAAATGAAATAATTCCCTCAAGTTGGCTCGCAAAAATCACGTCCAAATACTGGCACTCAACATACATTGGGTAACTCGGCACCTGAAGAAATGTTATAGCAACTCGACACCTGAAGAGTGCGACAAGAACTCGGCACCTAAAGGGTGTGACAGAAGCTCAGCACTTGAAGAGTGTGATAGGAACTCGGCACCTAAAGGGTGCGACAGGAGGTCGGCACTTGAAGAGTGCAACAGGAACTTGGCACCTGAAGGGTGCAATAGGAGCTCGACACTTGAAGAGTGCGACAGGAACTTGGCACCTGAAGGGTGCAACAGGAGCTTGGCACTTGAAGAGTGCGATAGGAGCTTGGTACATGAAGAGTGTGACAAGAGCTCAGCACTAACAACAAAAAGAAAAAAAAAATGAGTAGGATAACAAGGGAACCCAGGATGCTCCTGCATCACGTACTTTGGATTATCCTTAAGAGCCCTTCTATATTGATCCCTCATAGTCTTTATATGCTTTGCTACTCTTTTCAAAAGTAGGTCATTGTCAAAAATATTTTTCCCAAATTTATCCTCAATAGATGCAATCAGCTGATTTTTTAATTCCACAGCTTGTAAATTCCATCTTTTTAAAAACAAATAGATTCTTAAATCAATAACTTTAATATATTACAATAAATAGAAGAAAAGAAAAACTATGTAGCAATGATATGAAACTATGTACCTTTTACGTATGGTGGGTCCAAATAGTCTCAATGTCATATGAAAAAGATGTTCAAAGAAAGCATTATTACCTACAAAAACATAAAGGATTTATCAGTCGAAAATGAGTAATGTAAAATTAAACTAGATTTACACTTTAAATAATAACCATTTTAAAGCACCTGGAAGCTTTCATTCTTTTAATGGAAACATAATTTTCTTATTCAAAAATAATGTCCCTTCATATGAACCAGTACTAATCACATGAACTACTCTAGGAAATGGATCAGCTTCAGTAGTACTGTTCTCTATTGGTCTATCAACTGAAACATCATAACAATTAAATGATAATTTTAGTACTGCTCTCTATTGGTCTACCTCCTTGCCTATGTCCATGTCTCTCTATGTGTGGATATATATATATATATATATATATATATATATATATATATATATATATATATATATATGTATATATGTATGTATGTATGTATGTATTTATGTATGTATGTATGTATGTATGTATGTATGTATGTATGTGTTGTGTGTGTATGCATGTGTTTGTGTGTATGCAGGCTTCTATAGACATCATTTAAGCACTGATATGCTACTTCATTGTTCATCAACTTGTAGAAAGACATTACAAAATATAGCACATAACAAAATATAGAAAAACAAGGTTTTACCAGTTCTAGTGGGCATAGACAATGATGTTTGCATGGTCCTTGTTGCCGACAATGTAGCAGACAATAGTGAACCACCAACCAAAGGAGGAGTCCACACTTCATCATGAGCTAAAGAATAGAATATTGTTAGAAAAAACATTTACAATGGATAAATATCAAATAGGATACTAGTGAGAAATGTCCACAAGAAAAAAGTTAAGTGTTATAATGTTGATCAAAACAAACAAAGTGTTACCTACATGAAGGTTGTGCACAACAACCCTCACCATGTTCACCATGTGATGTCACAACTGGCACATATGTCTATACAAGAAAACATAAAATTAGAGATCATGATCTATAAGATACTATAAAATATTACTATCTATTAAACTTCTATTACTACTTTAGTTGAATTACTGCTTACCTTCAAAGATTGGATTGTAGGGTCCAATTCTATTCTGACTGCCTCTTTCTCCTCACTTCTGTCATACTTGATGATAATGTTAACTAGTTCATCAGTGTATCTTTGCATAATTTTTTGGGTGATGAATACAAGGTCAGTACTAAGGGCAATGTCATGTAGATATGACGCCCATATTTTAGATTGCATTTGATCAGCGATCATTGTAGCTTTTTCCTATCATTTGTGACATCAAATATTCATATACTTTCATCAAAATAACTCCAAAGCCATAAAGAAAATAACATAATAATATGACATTTGTTTCTATATTAGCATTAAAATTTACAATAATTAATATTTACCTCTATTGAAGGTGTCTGAGATGGTGCATTCATATTACCCTATGAAAAAAATTAGTAAGTCTTAAAAATCAGCAGTGAAATTAAAGTAATAGACTTACCAAAAAAAATATTAATAATAAATTAGATTGTATATGTAAATCATTTGTCTTAAGTTAAAAATTTAGCATAACTAATTTTTATATCTAAAAACATATTTGACATGTTCTACTTAATGTTTATATGTGCACATATGGTTTGGAAAGAAAAATTTGCTCATACAAGACCCCATCATAGTTGACATTGATCCAACTTAGACATTTCATTGATCATCATGATCTTCATCCATGTCATCATCATCATCATCATCATCATCATCATCATCTCCATCATCGTACTTGTCACTTTGATCGTCATCGTCACCACCACCATCTTCATCACCATCATCATCCTCTTGATCACTATCATCATCATGACCATCATTGCCATGATCATCACCATCTTCATCACCATGATCATGATCGTCATCAGCATCATCATCATCATCATCATCATTATCACCATTATCGTTAGCATGACCAAAATCATCACCATCTTCTTCTTCTTCATCATTGGGTAACTTTCGTTCCTAATAATCATTTACTTCCTCTTGTGCTTCTTCAATATTTTCTTCTTCAATCACATTATACTTTACTAGCCTTCTTCTTGGGTCATGTCTAACAACAAATGACCAACCTAGTTTGTGTGGAACACCAAAGTAAAACACTTGCTTGCATTGGCTTGGAAGAACATAGGGTTCATCTCTGACTAGCTCAAATGACCTTGTATTAATCATAGTAAATCCACTATCATGTTCAATAATAATCCTATTGAGATCATTTTGATTCAGTCATAATCTAAACCATTTGATGACAAATAGAACTATTTTGAATGAATTAAAGTCACACTCAAGTATATCATCCAAAATGCCATAGTATCAATTTTCAAATTGTTGAGAATGTATGTCAGTTCTAGATGAAATATTGGTGACTGCGAAGACAACACTTATCTCGAAATCACACATTTTCTTCATTTCATCTAACTTTTTTGTGCAGAATTTATAGCCATGGTAGTACATAGCTTTGTGGTGTTTGACCTGCAATCATTCAAACATGTCAAGAATCTTCACATTGATCTGTGAGTTGATATTAAACTTATGTCTCATGATTAGTAATCTTATGCATAACTTTGCATCTCTTAAGCCATATATTAGATCAAGTAGCATTGGTGTAACATTGGGATGTCCATTATGATGAGCTTCTTTAACTAATGATGCAAGACTATTCAATCCATACTGTCATTTAATCAAGATTGTTTGCAATATACAAGTGTAGTGCATCTCACTCACAACCAACTAGAAGGAAGACAATTACACCAGTTAGAAACAACTTATATATATATTGATGATGGATAAGAATTGTTAAATTACAAAAAAAAAAACTTATAATTACCTCTCACCCTCTTCAATCTACCTTTTCCTGTAAGGTACTCCCCTTTGAATTTGTCATTACAGTTGGGATCTCAAATGTGATCTACATGGATACCTTCTGTAAAATTTGGAAAATATTCACTAATATACACCATGGTCTGGTATATCATATATCCCTCTATCATAGAACCCTCAAGACGTGCTCTTTGTCAAACCAAGCCCTTCATAAATTTCAAGTGCCTCTCAACCATCCACATTGATCTAGCTTGTACAGGTCCACATAATTCAATCTTTGAGCATTCAAAAATGTTGGAGGTAAACACATTTGCATTTCACACATAAGTTATGGAATTTTTCTCTTCCAATATTTTATATATTTTTTATCAATTTATTTAGATGATAACCACCTAAAAGAGATTCAACATGAAAAAACACATAAAGGAGATTTCAAATAAAATTATACAATAGATTTCAGATAAAAAGCTACAAATATAAGAAAAAACAATTCTAGCCTCATGTATTTTCCAAGATCATTTATAACTTGTTTAATATTGTTGTCAAACTATTATGGAAGCGATAGAGGTAGGACAAACTACAATCATCAAAAAATGATCATTTCAATATATTATTAAATAATACAATTGGTACTACATTCAATCTTACAAATATAATGTAAATAAAAAACATGACTTACCTTGAAGAAGGTATGCCAATCATGTGTTTTCAACCTTAGCCCAAAATCACCTTTCTTTGATAGAAGAGTGATTATATTTGCAACAAATCCTTTTGGAAACTTTGTTTATTTTATGACTTCTCTTAATGTATCACTTTGTTGCTCTGTTAATAACCAACAAAGGGCACTTGTATTTATACGGTCTCCATTCCTATTTGATTCAATGAAAACTTTTAGTGCATGATTGGATTCATGAATGTTAGTACAAATTTTAGCAATTTGTTCTCTATCACACCTTCCATCCAATATTTTCCATAGTGTCTCTATTACATTCTTTCCAATATGCATAGCATCAAACAAATGCATGATTGAGAGATCCTTGTAGTATGGTAACCTATTAAATTGAGTAGGATAACTTTTCTTTCCTCTAGGAAGTTGGTCATTGATGCCTTGACGACTTTCACAAGCATCAATTATAGCATTAGTAAATATAAGACAATATCAAAATACAAATTGTAAACTTCGGATGACAAATTGGACATTACCTGGATGATTTAGTTGATCGTATTCCAACTTCCAGAAATGAGGTGTCATTCTTCGTGGCCTTGATGATGTCTCTTCTTTCCCATTGAACAGATGTTTTTCAAAAATTTGATACCTATGATTACTGTGGAGAAAGTGTCTAAAATCATCAAACACCTACTTTCCTAAACTTCTTGAATGATGACATTTCATCTTTAGACCACAAATTGGACATGCAAATTTTCCCTTTGTCTGAAGACCTAAAAGATCATGTATAATTGGATCATGTACAATTATCATGCTCAACTTAAGCATTCGATAGTAATGTGTACGTACTATAACAGACCAAAAATATGTGATCTTAACAATATAACATATCACAAAAATGAGTTAGCCCAGGGGCATCATGTATTGTCCATACAAACATTGCATAGAATTGAAATTGTCAATGTCCTATTTGTCTAGAGATGTCATACATAGTGATGTCATTCCATAACTTCAACAACTCATCAATTAGGGGCTCAATATACACATTCATATTTTTAACTTGGTATTTACCTAGCAATTGAATGAACATAAACATTACGTAATTATTATAACCATTTTCATGCACTATTTATAAATTAATTTAGATAACTATAAAATAAAAAAATACCTGGCACAATCATTGACAACATTATGTGCTCCCTCTTTATGGACATCCAAGGAGGAATGTTATTATTAATAACAAAAATAGGCCATACTGAGTAAATAGATCTCATATCTCCATATGGATTGACACCATCCATTGCCAATGAAAGTTTCAGATTATGAGGTTCTTTTTTAAAGTGTGACCATGTTCCTTCTATCTCTTTAAATGGAGAACCATCAAAAATCATTCACATAATGTCATCCTAACTTCTATTGCGTGCATGATAATCCATAAATTGTGCCAAGCTAGCACACCTAAATAACCGTTCAAGATGTGGAATAATGAGAATGTATCAAAGAACCTTGGGAGGCACTTTTTTTGTTATTTGATCTGAACGATATCTACTAACATGACAATCAAGGCATTCTATTGCAAATTCATGTTATTTATGATATAGAATGTGATCATTGGGACATGCATGTATTGTCTGATAATTCATTCCAATCTGATCCATAATGTTAGATAATTCTCAGTACGAACAAGGCAAAATGTTTGATGGTGGTAACAAAAACTCACTAATCAACCTAAAACAACAAACATGCATTGCTAATATAATGAATAGTAATTGTATGCTAATATTGAAGATGACAAAAATGACATGCCTTAGCATACATGACATTGCTACATTGGATATACTATTCATAACCTTTAAGTTCACCAACAACACTATAGCTAACAGTAGAGTTGTTTGGGAGCCTTTGTATAAGGGCTCGTGTGCCTTCTCAAGTAAAGGTATATCAAGACCATCTTTATCATTATTATCAAATTCGCTAAAACCATCATTGTAAGAATCTTCATTACCTCCCCCAATACCATCTTCTTTAATCATGTCCTCTGACACATTATCATCTTATTCCATGGGAGTGTTATCCTCAGCTTGGATATTCACGCCTCCATATTCCTCCAGTAGGAAATCCACATTCAGCAATGGACAAAAATTGTGGCCCCCTTCAACATGACCATATTGCCTATAATGACTCTAGGCTGTTGTGATTAGAATTATTCAATTCTTTAAGCCCTTACACTTTTTTCAAGGAAAATGAAATTTATCAAGTTTTCTTCAAAACTGAGGCCACAATGCAGCCATTGTCTCATTATTTTGTTCTGGATTCATATTGTTAAGTGTGGTCTTTCTTCAGAGGAAAATATACCTACAAATAAATTGCACATGTTGTAGTTAATGTTTATATCTGTATATATGGAAATTGTTGATTAATGTTTTCAAATGTAACTAAAATGATCTTATAATTTCTAGAACGCCTAGATGTTTGCAAAATGTGGATTTATAGACAATGTATCTTAGTTATTTGCAAAATGCCTCAAAGAGATGTCACAAGTTGAAAGTTACTTAGGTGCTAACAACAACATGCCATGACTAATTTTGATAGCAATGACTAATCTAATTAATGCATCAACTAATGAAGATGACTAAAAGATTGAAACATATTAATGCAATCTTCAATCAAGAAAATGTGAGCTTAAAAGATGGGTAAATCTCAAAAATTCGTTAGCCTAAGATCATTACAATTTCAGCCATGAAATAATTGCTATTGAAATTTTTTCAAAAATAGGCCTAAGTGGGTCGGCCTAAGGGTCAAAAGAAGAATTTAGATTTCACTTAAGTACAAATAAATTAGCTTATGCAAGTTTGGCCTCATGATGGTTGTACAATTTTAAAAAACTTAATCCTTAGACCATTTGGGCCTAATATCAAGGGACATGAATTTAGGACTCAAACGTCTATAAAGATTGGATGTTGAAATTCTTTGGAACATCAACCCTCCCAAGCACTTCTTGATCCTTACAATGGATCCAAGACCTTCTCTTGGTCCAATCTTGACCTTCTATGTAAGAAAATATACCCCTCATGTGGATGGAATCTCCCAACTCATAACTGTCCCATTCACCTAGTGGCCCTCAAACAACACCTTGTCACATTCAAAGATCTTTGTCTCTAATCTCCCTGCATATATCTACACAAAATCATATCAAATAGGTGCATAATACATTAGAAACCCCTCTTCCACAAGTTTCATATACAATACAGTAGTGGGAGGGGTCAAATTCATTGAGTTTGCCTTAGTCAAGTTCTATCACGTGACAGTGACAGTCTCTTATTACCTATGCAAAATCCTTTACAAATGATTGTTCACAAATAAAATCAACTTAAAAAATAACCTTCTCAATAATTTTCATATTCAAAGAAAAGATTTGAAGTGAAATAAATCTTGCACCAATTAAAAACAACCAAATTGCATAGTCACTATTCTGTGACAGTTTAAGCAGCAAAATATAGAGTTTTTTAAATTGATTTTCTAGCGCTATCACATTGAAATCTCCTCAACACCTTTACACATTCATATATCATGTTCATATAAGCTTCTTTTTTTCCTTTTTCAAATTTCCTAACTCCCTAAAACTGACCAAACTCCATTTAACAGTCTTGGGACAGTTTAGAACAATTTTTAATATCTTTAATAATAGTCCTTTATGATAAACTCGACCTTTAGAACTCAATTCTTGTTACATTTTTGAGACTAATTGACCTTTCTAATGCTTAAAAGACTCATAAACCTTCACTTAATCCCATGACTCTACCATAGTGCCATATGTGGGTTGTTTGGCAACATTTTGACATATTTTCCCATTACATTGCATTTATTTGCATTTGATATGCATTTTATGACTCTTTGACCCCATTTATCAACCTAGTACATTCTAGGAATCCCTTTGCCCATGAAATTTTACTACATTACATAAATGACCCTTGTCCTTTCATCTTGATGCCAAGAATGGCTTACAACTTGAACTTTAATGATATAAAAAATATCAAAAAGGACCTTCACAGGGTCTTATTACATCAGATGTTCTAACATGGTCATGTTGGTTATCTTGAGACCTTAATGTGTTCTCATGCCTTCAACCTTGACCTTGATGCTCTTGCATCATTCTCCCAAGGATCAAAGCAATCCAAGCCCCTTTGGATTGGTAGTCTTCTTCCTTTTCTTCTAGTCTTTAAGTATTCCATCAGCAGACCCTACAACTAGATTGTACCCATTGCTCTTTGTCCTCATCTACCTACAAATAAATATCTTAGATTTATTCCATGTGTTCCATCCTTCAAATATTATCATGATATGCCCATGGTCTGCACCATCATCACACACAAAATAACCCTGCAATTCTGTAATAAGGCACATAACTTGTTGAAGGTTTTGCAAATGGCATGGAAAGCTAAGAAGGCTTAATCTTGGGGAAAATTTTATGGTCAATGAAAGTTGGATCATCATAGAATTGAGTAGGCAGACCTTCTAGGAAGTTGCAATACTTCAACCTTGTAAGTGTCACCTCAATGCAATGGGTACTAAACAAACAATTTAAGTTGATGAGAAATGGTTGTTATGAATTCAAATTGTAGGCGTCACCTCAATGCATTGGGTATTAAACAAACAATTCAAGCTGATGAGTATGGATTTTTATGAACCACAACTCATGAAATATGCATTAAGTCCATACCTACTATTTATAATGAGTATGGGTTTTTTTTTTTAAGAACATACTTGTTGTTTACAATTAGTAAGTTTCTATATCCTCTAAGAAATTTGAAGCAATGAGCCAAAGTCACGTGGTTGAAGATGATCATTGTCCCCTCAAAGCGCCACCATTTGATAAATTGTTGCATTGAAATATGATCTAGAAAGGGCCTTTCCACATAGTATGTTGGCACTATTTGGCAATCATCGATCATGTGGTTATTGCAAAGAGGCTAAGGACCAAACATGCAATCATGGAGATAGTGCATGGATGTACAAAGAAAATGCAAGAAACATCAAAGAGATTGTTAACCATTCAATGGCCTTAGTAAAGACAAAGCTTGGCACTTGAAATGCAAAGTGTAATGGGATTAGTAAGATATCAAATTTTTTGATAGAATGCCCAAAACAGAGCTTGGAATGCTGATTGATGGACATGCATATGGGAAAGCATGATATGTAATGTTTTATGTCAAAAATGGCTTTGACTCTACTAGCTTAGTGCATGAGATACACCTACAACTTCTCTACATAATCAACTTGCTATGAAACATTTTAATCAAAATGGTCAAAACATGTACAAAGAACATGAATTGTTTGGTTGAAGGAATTCATGACATTGGTGTCAATGGGTCTCTATGAAAGGAAAATAAAGGATACCAATTCATTTAACAAAGTCCCAAATATCATACTTCCATCACAATTCAATTATGAAATATAACATGCAACACCATGTCTGATTAGATTGCTTCAAGGAGATATTTGATCAAGGATGAAATGAATGATCACACCTAGTGTGCACATTACAGAATAGAGATAGTGTTGTGAAATATAAAACTAGAAATAAAATATGCAAATCCACTTGGCTTAAGTTGGAACTATTGGCTTACAACTCCAAAATACATCTTCAAAACACTAAATGAAGATTAGAACTATAGGCTATGGTTGGGTAACTTTTACTACAGTGCCAAGTCACAAATAACAAAAAAATACTATTACTTTTGGGCTTTTTGAAAAAGGGGTGGCGTATGAAAGTAAGGGTGCTTAAATTATCTTGTAGAGTATGAATAGGTAGATTTCAATTGTAGAGACATCCATTCCAAACTATTTTCTTTATTTTTGACTTACCTATCTAGATTGCTAAAACTCAAAGCTCCTAACCCATTATAAATAGTTAGCCATTCCTAAATTAGAGCTTGTAACTCAAAGTTCATCCATATATTCTAATTCTACCAAATGATGTTAAGACACTAATAAGACCAAATACATTATACACAAATTAAGCATTGATTTTTTCTATGTGAGCAAATACCTAGGATGGATCATGGAAGTAGTTGGACAACCACTGACCCAATACTCATCAGACATAAAGATCCAAAAAGTAAACTAAATTTTAAAAATAGGATGATAGGAAAACCTACCGATCAAGAGAGAGGTAATGACATTATTTTTTTGCATCAACGATTTACGTGTAAGTTTTAGGAAAAGCTTAAGCGAAGTAGATTAGACATTCATAAAATAGATTTTGAAGGATGTTTCTTGAATAATTACTATATGTAGGAAAGTTAAATTTCTATCAACATGCAAAATGGGTTGTAGATGCTTGATGGATTTCAAACTGTAAGATTCAAATTATAGCTAAGGATAATCATCAATGTATCTGCTATCACTATCATGAATACACACCATTGACTATAGTTTACATTCAAGCGTTTCCTTATGTGAGAAAGCCAATCTATGGTATGGATGTGCCGATAAAATGTAATAGTAAGAGTTCTAAAGTAACTAACACAATCCCAACTAAACATAAATTTTTCCTTATAGTTGCCATTAATGTTGTTCGGTAAAATCAAAATCATTATGCTTCCTTCTAAAGATAAATAAAACTATCTGAATTTAAAAATCACCACAATTAAAAACCTACTGATTAAAACTAACTTGATAAATTTAAGACTCAACTTTCCAAATTATCTATAGTTCATATGAATATCAGGATTTAACTATGTAATTTTAGGTGTAGTCAAAAGGTCCCTAGATCTAGAATCTTTAGAGTCAAGGAACAAATTCATTTTTGTAGCACCTCCTTTGAATCAATACAATGTTAATTTTAAAAATAAGTATAGAAACTAATGCTATAATAAAAGGGTATGTGAATTTCACTGTTGAATTGAGAAGTAAGTCTATTGTGCTTTGATTTCTAGGAGTTGTGGGAACCTAGTTATTAAATCCATATTATATTGAGGCTACCTATGACGACGAGGCTAAGATAGAAGAGCTAAAGCTCATAAAGAAGAATAGGAACCTAAAATAGTGAGAGGAGGAACTAACTATAACATCTTGGTTGTACTTTGAAGACCACCCAAGGGACAAGTTCCATACTCTCTCAAAGTTCACGGATTCTTGCTGGGATAGGGCATCACCGTTCTTATAGACAATGGGGCCACACATAGCTTTCTTTATTAAGGATTGGTGTCTAAGAGGGGCCTTGCATATTTTGTAAACCCACAATAATTATGTTTCAATACTAAACTTTTTTTAGAATATGGTGGTAGCTGTCAATTTTTACATATATGAAATGTGTAACTTTGATTTTACAGATATTACTATCTGAGGTCATTAGGTTGGGGATGTCCTAATCATTTTACAAGCTAGGCACAATGGGAAGGGGACTTTTCATTCTCATCCCCATTAGTTAAATAATATTGCAATTTTACTTATAAATTTATAATGGTCAACTAAGCTATTACGATAGACTTCAAGAATATTCTTTATTCTTTTAGTTGTCATCTTTTCTTAGTTTTCAATCTTATCCTTATTGGAGAACACAGAGTTGATAGAAATGCTTTTATTACAATTTCCTTCCAAAAGAATTTTCTAGTAATTTTTAAATTTTCAAATCCTCCATACAATATACTATTGTAGTTATGCATCTCTTGCTTGTGTGTTGCTCTACAGAGAGAGATTTAATTCTAAGCAACCATGAATAGTAAAGTGATAACACTTTTATAGAAAATAGATATAATATCTAAGCCACTTACCTTGGGATTGTACTCAACATTCCTAGCCTGAAGAGCTATAGCCTTGAGATCCAATTTGCAATCCAAATTTATAGTTGACCTAATGTTTCTATGTATTTTTTCATTGAAGGCATGTGCATCCAGCAAGAAAGATACAATTAATTTTTTGAAGAAACACAAGGAAGGGTATCTTTGAAATTAGAGCATTCCATTGATTAATGCAGACAACAATATGGCTTTATTAAATTTAAAAAAATTATCCTCTACATATGTACATAACATTATCCTCTAAGTGATAGTTTGCAAGTTATTAGTTAAGGCATTCACAATGGTATCAGAGTTGTGTTCTCGTCAACCAGTGAATAATGCAGAAAAGTTTAAGACATTTGACAAAACAAAATAGGATGGATCTTTTTTAGAAGCTGATTGAAATACCAAGGAGCCAACATAAAATGATCAAACTATTTAAAATAATATTGTAGCTTCAGAGTAATGCAAAATTCAAATCCAGTTAGAACATCATAAAAAGAGGGAAGTTCATCTTCAAACAACAAACAAATTGTTAGTCCCACGCCAAAACCTAGCAAACCCAGGTTCTCAAAAAAGGATGAAGAAAAAGCCTAAGATAACCATTAGCATGTGAGTTTTTGTATGTAGCTTGTGAATCAGAACAACGATAGGTAATAGTAGAGTATGTTGTGTTTGTCGAGGACATCTTGGAGTTCAGTGTCTCATGTATCAAGGGTGAGGCCACCTATCAAGATATTGCTCATCATAGTTGAGGATGAAGCATAAGTTTTTGAGATGTAAGTGTCAGCATAAACTAAACTTGTAGCATTTAACTGATAATGTAAATAGAAGATTTTGTGTAAAAAGGCACAGAGTTCCTTTCAGTAAATAGAAGATTATATTTGAAGGAGATTCTAAAACAAGATTCAATGATTAGATTATTATACAATGATTACATCAATTCCTTAGTACTTATTATTTAGTTATTTAATCAGCTTAAACAAATATGCTCATATGCAAGGTCAAGCTGCAAAAAGACCTAGCACTTTCAATGCTAACTAAGAAAATGTAAATCATACAAAACAAAATCAAATCCTCTAGGCCAACTCTAGTTCTCACCAAAACATAAAGGCACTCCAAGAATTTAGTCTTCTAACAACTTAAAACAACACCATATCTATTAGTTCCCACTTTCCACACTCTAAATATTTAATGTGCATGCAAATTGAATCAGAATACTACAACTTGAAATAAGGCTAATTAAAAATTCTACCAAGTTCATAGCATGTAAAAATGCAAATGAAAAATACCTAATTGGCATATTATAAGAGATGTTGAGCTCTTCTTTTAACCAATTGACAACTAACTGCAAACATGAGATAGAGATCAAGAGGTAAAAACCACAACCAAAATGAAGCTTGGCATGCTCAAGAAAAGATTGAAATTCAATTATGCATTGAAAATAGAAAAAAATAGTTCAACCTTTGAAAAATCTAGGGCTACATAAAGCCTTGAATATTGTTTATTGACAGATGCAAAGTCCCTTTCTATCTCAACAAGACTGTATGGCTCAATATAGACAACACAAAGATAAAAGTGATTAGATGATTAATTGCATTGGACTAGCACAAATAATTGTTGGTAATGGAAAAAATTGTGTAGGCACACAAAATACCAGTACTATAGAACTAGACATAACATTAACATTACATTGTATCACAGAAGCAGACAAAATACCAATGAACCTTAAAGCCAAGTTTGATGAGGTAACTAATTTGAATAAAGATTCCAAGACAAATAGGAAAAAAATGGATCCTTGTAGTGGTTGGGATGGAAATTTCAGCAATACGAAGCTCATTGGATCAAAGGCAATAATGATGGAAGTGTTATTGATACTTGGTTTCTCAATTCAACCATCATAATGAAAATGGTATTTCAAATCGATGTAGCAATCATAAGGTGGAAAAGGAAAAAATGTGTGTAAAAGATGAGGCCATTTCTAAACAATGTTATATTTTATAGGGATCACGTGGCATGAGAATAAATAGAAACAAGGTTTCATATGGTGCATATCTTAAAGATTACTATTCAGGTATTATAAAATGTAATGAAGACTATGTTGGTGCCAAGTATTGAAAGTCATATCTATTTTCAACTTGTAAAGAGAGCAAACAAAGCTATGTGAATGCATCTAAGACTATCAATTCAATTATTTGAAGAAGAAATAGAAGCAATATGTGCAAAAGTGGATGGGAGATGCTACATAGAAAACAATCAAAATAATATGCTCCAAATCTTATATTGATCTTGTTTGAAATAAAGGAAAGATCTCATCAAACATATGTTCAATAAGAGAAAATGGTAAAGCTTGGGAAGCATAGTTTGAGCAATTAATCAAATAATCAAAGGGAAAATAATCATAATGGAGCCTCAACTAGCAAAGGGGAAAGTAGGTGAAATAAGAAATACCTAGATCTAGCTCGATGGCTATCTAAAGTTGTTCCAGTGAAAGGGAAGATGAAGTCCTATATCAAGTCATTTCAAGCAGCTATAAAACTCATAAAATATCTTATTGAGAAATTGTTATCTTTAATGGAGCCACAACTAATAGAAGATCACATATTCAAAGATCTGTGTACTAAATCGATCAGAAGAACATATACCCAAATATATAAAATAAAAATAAAAACTATTTTACGTTGAGGATTTAGTTATCTACAAAAAAAAAATATACTTCAGCCACATGGAAATGCATGGAAGAAATAAATATTGTGATCTTCATCAGCAATTTTTTGTAGCTATAGTAGAGATTGTGATATTGCTATTAGGATTTAACTGTGTGATTTTTGAGTCAAACTCATTGACCCATGTTTCATGGGTAGTGATTCAACATGAATCCATCTCTCATGAGAATAAATGGAACACTTAGCACTCATTGGATCTAGGTGATGCTCATAGGGGTGAAGCACCAAGACTTCCCGAGAGGTCACCCATCCTAGTACTAGTCTAGCCAGAGTGCACTTAACTATAGAGTTTCCTCCATGGTTAAACCCCTTTAAAAGAAAGATATCGATTAACATTCTGATTTTCAATGTAAAACATCCAACAAAAATCCCTACAGTAGTAGAAACAAAAAGAATACAAATTGACCACAGTAAAAAAGAACAAGTAAATACAATATTGAAAGAAAGGAACAACAGTAAAATTTTTCCCCTCTTTTCATTCTAAAGATGTTAAAATATAATACGAACATATTATTTGATAATGATATAAAATTAATTATATAATAAATTACAATTACTATATCAATGTTGAATGTTTTGACAAGTAAATGATAAAATGTTGAAAGAAAGGAACAACAACAAAACTTTGCCCCTCTTTTCATTCTAAAGATGTTAAAACATAATACGAACATATTATTTGGTAATGATATAAAATTAATTATATAATAAATTAAAATTACTATATTAATGTTGAATGTTGAATGTTATAACAAAGATCACCAGTGAAATAGCATTAAGATGCAGTATTCCATATTTGATTATGTGCTAAAGCATTTTTGCATCAATGTTTCAATTGTGTGATTCAAAACATTGATACAAAAAAGTTTTAGCACACAATCAAATCCAGAATACTACCATATTCACACTAGCTAGTGAAATAGTTTTAACTTTTCAAAACACAAACCACTCCAAAATAATGACACTATTACAAGCTAAATTTATGCACCAACTGAATAATCCTTGCAACAGTAGTAAAGTAGATCTTTATGATGAATACTTTAGGATCTACATTTATGGACAAGCAAGAAGTTTCGTGATTACAAAATATCTGTTCTATAGATGGTTGGAAAATTGCAAGAGACTGCATTATTCAAGACAATGAACACAGAAAGATTCACAAAAGTAAAGAAATTTATATAGTACCCAAATTAAAACCTAGTTGAAGCTACAGTCATGAGAAGATGGAGCCTAAACTACTATAAGGAGATGTATGACATCCACAGATGTAAAGCTGAAAGGAAAATATACAATGATTTTGTGCATTCACTATGTCCAATTTGGGTTTGAAAATAGAGAATATATTTTAAAAAAAAGACTTTGACACAAGAAAGGGAAAAGAAGATGAGAGCCCATGTTTTCCAGAAGAAGCTCAACCACTCCCAAATTATCCATGTAAAAAATGGTGACAATCCCTTCGCTAATCTTCTTGTAGTCGTAGCAGGGTGCAGATTTGCTCTCAAGACTAGCCCTACCCTCTGCAAAAACCATGTGAAAATTCAGAGAAAATCAAAATGAAATCGGGTGCTGGAAAGACATAAAACAAGAAATGTTTTTTTCCTTTGTGGATGTATAAGACCTATGTTGGTCAAAATTTTGACCAACGTGGGTCTTATATGTGAAAAAAAGAAATTTTTGCCTTTACATTTCGACCATCCTAAATTTATTTAGTTGATGGTCAAAAATTTTGGTAGAAAAATGAGGTTAAATGTAGTAGTGATAAGAACCAAGTGAGAAAATCAAGGGAGAGATTTAAAAAACACAACAGCATGAAGATTAGAAAACAAGGAAGAAACAAAGTCTAGATAAAGAAATGAGTGCATGTTATGACTAGAGATCTTAATAGCAGATGGATGATAGCAAAAACTAATAATCCAAGTGGCAATGATCAGTTTAAATGAACTTCTTGGAGAAATCTTTACAGGGGAAGAAATAGAAACAAAAGAAAATTTGACAGGCAAAGAAATATTTTGATCCACAAGTAAAAATGGAGGAAGAGTAGAATTAATAGAACTTTTCTCCATCTACTTAATAACAACATTAAAATGGAACTACAGATTAGTCGGTTGGCTAAAAACTCCAAAAGTGTATATATCATTTGTATATCCTGAGAATGGCAATTGTGACAAACATTTACATGTGATTCAATAAAGATGGTCTGATCCCAAAAGCCAAGTTAAGATTATAATATGATTTTCTCCAGAATAGGGGAATTCATATCCAACATAGTACACTCTAATTGGAAATTACATGTCATGGTAGAACAAAGAGTCTAGTTTAAATAGATATCTATTTGATAAGTTATAAACTCAATCACCTCATGTTCTCATTATTTCAATGCCAGGTTAGGAAGCTAAATCTAGAAAGGCACAAACCTATCACTAAAACTCAAAGATTGGAAATAAAGAGACCATTCTTGCATAATCATGTACTTAGACTTAGTTTCTGTTTCATGTGTTTTCATTTCTAGGTACCCATTTGGGTCAAATAAAGGTTCCAACTCTCACAGTTCCACTATCAGTATTCTAGGATAGAGTATTTGAACACCTTGGGATACGTGTAAATGTCAAAAAAATAGGAGTATGTAATTGAGCCATCATTTTGGTGAACTAGGAGGTGTAAATTGGCTAGATGAATGTAATTGTAATTTAGAACATTCCAAAAAAAGAATCAGGTCAAAAGGCCCCACGGTTTGAAAGTTATCGCAAATTTTTGAGTTTTGGAGACCTCTTAAGAATGCTTCAAAGTTAGGTTAGGGGCATTAAATGACCTCAAAAAGGGTTGGAAAATGGGGGATGAGAAAAGCTAGTCCATAGGGCTATAAAGCGCTTTGAGAGCTTTTCAAAAATGTAAACGGTTCGTCAATCAGAGCTACGGTTCAAAAGTTATGCCTTCCGAAAGTTCGGTTACCGATTTTTGATTCTTCTAGATTTGTGTCGACTTCTAATGCAGCTTCTGGAGCCTTCTATTTGGTCAGTGGATGCCTACTAGAACTTTCTAGAATGTATTCCTAGTCCTTAACCCTCCAATGTCTATTTAAGGACATTTCTGGCATTGTAAAAGGCAGTTCGGAGTGGAGTTTGAGAGGAGGTACTGAAAGGAGAAATTATCTCCAGATTTATGTTATTGTAAGCCCTTAGGGCATGTTTTGAAGTCTATTTTCTATGCACTGAATGTACTAGCCTATTTTCACAGTTAATATAATTTCCCTTTTCCTGTTGTGTCCATTCTGTGCGTGGGTTGTGTTCCCATCAAGTGGTATTAGAGCATACCTTTGTTAGTGGTAGTAGAGCATAACTCCATCAGTGGTATCAGAGCAGGAGTTCCTGAGCATGTGGACAGATCACCGAACGTGAGGCAGTTTGCACCAGGACCTTGAGTTTGGTGAAGTTTGTCAAGAAGTTCTTGATTGTGTAGATAGATTGTCCACTGTGAGGTAGTTTACAACAAGATTTTGATGGAGTTGTGAGTGTGTAGACAGAGTGTCGAATGTGAGGCAGTTTACACTTGGATCTTGGATAAGGTTGGAGAAGAGCTAGTGACTGCAGTTTAGAAACAACGAGGTTGCTTGGTGGCTTACGAGCACAAGTTGAGATCTTGGAGGTTTCTACGAGAGTGTGGATCTGGACTAGCTTGGGTTTGGATTGGATCTTGAGAGATCTTGTAGACATTTTATTGTAATTGCTAAGGATTTTCAAATTTAATAAAATTTCTTGGGAAGCATTTATTCTCTCTTTATCTCCATATTGTTGCATTCTTGGTTGTGAGTTGGTAAGGCTGGTATGGCCCTTCGTCAGTGGTATCAGAGTGTACCTTCATCAAGTGGTATCAAAGTGGGAGTTCCTGAGCATGCAGACAGATCATCAAACATGAGGCAGTTTGCACCAGGACCTTGAGTTGGGTGAGGTTTGTCAAGAAGTTCTTGATTGTGTAGATAGATCACCAACTGTGAGGCAGTTTGCACAAGGTTCTTGTGTTGCACTAAATTTGTCTTCTAAAGACTTGATTATGGAGAAGAGAAAGAAGAAGATGACTTTTTTGATTGGATGGATTCTGAGGATTCCTCAACTAGAGAAAATTAGGGCAAGAAATCAAGAGGTATTGATAGTTGATTTGCAGAAGCAAGTGAATGAATTAGAAGTTGAGTTGCGAAAACAAAGAGCACGTCACCAAAAAAGAAATGTTGATAATTATTTGGATGTAGAAAAGAAAGATGATCCAGTGGAAGAGCAAGAGGATGCAAAGGAAATTATTTGCGAACCTAAAGTTGATGAAGATGAACGAGAAGAGGAAGAGCATAAACATGACAAGACTTACGAACCTAAAGTAGGTCAAGATGATTTGAAGATTGCAGCAATGGAGGAGAAGTATAGTGCCTCAGTTGGAGATCAAGCAAGTGAAGTAGTTGCATGCATTGTTGACGACATGAAAGAGGCAAGCAAAGATGAAGATGTCAAAGAGGTAAATTCTTATGAATCATGGGATGTTGTCTTTGATATGAGTTTAAAAGATATTGATGATGGTTTGCATGAGGATCTTGCTAGTCATGTATGGTATGCAAAAGAAAATTGGTATGGTGTTGCTGGGTTTATTACAGGTGTGATTAATTCAACAATATTGAATGAGGATGAGAGTTATACTTGGTTAGAGTTCATTGCAAAAGAGAAATTTCAACATCGGATACTTGTTCCAGCTATGTGTTGGAGGAAGAGAAAAAATAAATCTGTCAACAATGGCTACTTCATTTTGTGAATCCATATTCACAAAATTTTTCCTACCATGGGAGTCGGATGTAGGAGCATCATGCATCAACAAAAAAAAAATGTGGAAGATTTGTATGTTGGTTTTCTTGTCCCTATTGAGGTGGAAGCTTGTGGTGAAGATGAAGATGGTTCTATATCTTTCTTTTGACATCAAAGTGTGGGACACACTTTTCTATCTAACAAGGGAGTCTGATGCAGGAGCATCTCGCATGGGAAAATTAAATTATTAGGAAAAAAAAAAGAAAAAGAAAAAAGAGTACTTAGACTTAGTTTTTGTTTCATGTGTTTTCATTTCTAGATACCCATTTGGGTCAAATAAAGGTTCCAACTCTCATAGTTCCACTATCAGTGTTCTAGGATAGAGGATTTGAACACCTTGGGATACGTGTAAATGCCAAAAAATAGGAGTATGTAATTGAGCCATCATTTTGGTGAACTAGGAGGTGTAAATTGGCCAAATGAATGTAATTTTAATTTAGAACATTCCAAAAAATGAATCAGGTGAAAAAGGTCCCACGGTTTGAGAGTTATCGCAGTTTTTTGGGTTTTGGAGACCTCCTAAGAATGCTTCAAAGTCAGGTTAGGGGCATTAAATGACCTCAAAAAGGGTTGAAAAATGGGGGAAGAGCAAAGCTAGTCCATAGGGCTATAGAGCGCTTCGAGAGCTTTTCAAAAATGTAAATAGTTCGTCAATCGGAGCTACGGTTCAAAAGTTATGCCTCTCAAAAGTTTGGTTACTGATTTTGGATTCTTCTAGATTTGCGTCAACTTCTAACGTAGCTTCTAGAGCCTTCTATTTGGTTGGTGGATGCCTACTAGCACTTTCCAGAATGTATTCCTAGTCCTTAACCCTCTAAGGTCTATTTAAGGACATTTCTGGCATTGTAAAAGGCAGTTCGGAGTGGAGTTTGAGAGGAGGTACTGAAAGGAGAAATTATCTTCAGATTTATGTTATTGTAAGCCCTTAGGGCATGTTTTGAAGTCTATTTTCTATGCACTGAATGTACTAGCTTATTTTCATAGTTAATACAATTTCCCTTTTCCTGTTTTGTCCATTTTGTGCGTGGGTTGTGTTCCCATCACTCACCTATTTTCAAACCATCCAAAATGACATTTGATAGGGGGGAAAAATAATAGACTAATTTAGAAGAGATGCCTTGGTTCTTCAACTCTCATGCACATGTTAAAACTAAAACTCACCTATTTTCTCACCATCCAAAATGAGATTCGACAGGGGGAAAAAACAATAGACTGATTTAGAAGAGATTCCTTGGTTCTTCAACTCCCTTGCATGCATTGAAGCTAAATAGAATACAATGAAATGGGCAACATTTTCCCTTTTTACATATTAAGCTCGCATTGATCAAAATTTTGACCAACATTGGCATAGATTTAAAAAAAAACATATTTTCCCTTTCCATAGTCCAACCAATCTAATAAATGATCGAAATTTTTGGTCTAAAATTGACCTAAAATGTACTAGTGTGACTATAGGACAGCCCATAATATAACTATTCCTATATAAGATCATGTGTAGCCTAGGTATGCCATCTTAGCATCCTTATTTCATAGTTGACTCCATTGCTAGTTTCTATGCAGAATTGTTGTTTTGCAAGGTTTCATCTACCACTATTGTTAGTTCAATCACTAATTAAATTGGCAAACTATCAAATACTATTAACCAAACTATCAGTCATATTTCAATATTATATAAGAATGGGATGCCAAGAAAATGCCTTATGAAAAAGTGATTCTAGAGAATATATTTGTCAATGACAAAAATCTACTACAATGCTTAGTTCAAGTCCTATGAAAAATGATAAAACTTAATATTACCATTAGTCAAAATGTACACTATCATATTTTGGATCATATAGTGTTATCTAAAACATTACCATTGTATAATCAAATCTAGAAAAAATAATTCATTGATATGAATTGTGGAAATCTAATATCGCTAAATGAGAAATCTATTTAAAAATAGAATGCCAATGTGAAAGCAATCCCAAAGAATGTATATTTGTCAATGTTAACAATCAACTGTAAGCATGAAGTTTCCAATTGAAACTAAACTATAAGCATGATACTCCAAACAAAATGTGTAATTGTGTGATGAAACAATATGTGCAATTATAACTAAGTGTCATATAGTGGTTCTATCTTGCAATTGTAAACATGATTTGCCAAAATATTTTGGGCATGAGAGCCTCAAACATAAATTCTATTATGGAAATGGTTATGTCTTGCAACCATAAACATAACAAGAGTGTCACCTAAAAATTCTATCTCATAACTAGACACATGATAGTCCAAAATCTTTTGGGAGTTCAAATGCATATATTCTATTTCTAGAAATCTTAGCTAGTATGACAAGGGCCATGATCTAACTAATCCAAGTGAGCCCTTTAGTAGTTTCCTTTTCAAATAGCCATGAGCCTTAATGGCATGCATCTTCATAGCACATGGATCCTATAGTTTGCTACTAGTCAGAACATTTATTTCATTGGTTTTCATCAAATGATTTAGTTGCAAAGAAGGCATACAATCCTGCAATTCATATAATCAAGAATGGCCATGGCGTACATTAACTCTTACTATACATATTGTAATACTTGTTTTAAGGCCCTTTAGCTTAGGAACCACACTTCTCTTTGATGGATTTCCTAAGAAAGATAAAAAAAACTTACACAAGATTTGTTGAAGAAATGTACCATCAAATAGAAAGACACATGAACTTTACAATGAAAAACATGATTATGAACTGCAATTATAGATGCATCTAGCTTATGTAGATTTGACAGTCCCTTTTTGCATAAGTACTTCATTGAATTGATTTTACACACTTCATACTCACATATCCAACACTTATACAACATACTCTTTTAAAAATGATTTGTCTTTTTGTTTATGTCCTTTCACCTCAATGAATCAAGTAAGTCAGCTCCAAAAGTGACTATTGGATGAAAAATGATATGCGACATAGGTTGGCTTCAAATAGGTGCATCATGAAGATAAATGAACGGTGACTTGAAATAAGTGTATTATGAATCAACATATAGTAAAGTAATTTTAACATCAAACCATAATAGATTGAAGAGCGTGAAAGAAAAACATGTAGCATAGGTTACCACAAAAAGACATAAACATGTACCATAGGTCACAACACAAAGACAAAAAAAAATTATGCCAAAAACCCAATGAAGGAAAGAACATCGAAAGTTAACTCAAATTATATGAAATATGGATTACAATATTTATTTTAAGTCTCACTGCTTAAGGAGGCACATTGTTCCTTGATGGACTTGTTGAGCATGATACAAAGTTATCTGTATTCGTTGAGGAGATATACTATCAACCAACAATATGCACGAGGTTTGCAAAGAACAACAAGATTATGAATTGTAGTGATTGATGCATCTAGCTTATTTTATAGGCTTTATACTTAGAGATCTAACACTTACATAACACACTCCTTCAAAAATAATTTATCCTATTTATATCCTTGACAAAATCTCAATACATTAATTAGGTTGGCTCCAAATGTGATTATTATATGAAACATATAATGCACATAGGTGATCTTTAGATAGGTGCATCATGAAGAAAAATGTGTTGTGGATCAACCCAATATAACCATTGTATTTTGCAAGATTAATATACCAACAAATCACTTGTTTGGCATGGATTATCCATCATTGTAGCATCCTAAAATATGTGGTCACCTTTCTCTTAGTGCCAAAAACTAGTAAGAAGAAGAGTCTAAACCAAACATGGGAGCACCTAGCCAAAATTGAGGGGTTTAGGAAAACTAAATACCATATTCTTGGAAAAAATCATTACATGAGAGAAAAACTCAAATAAGGAAGTGATATGTGGAAGGGAACCTCTAAACCTTTACAAAAAGAACACTAATGAAGTATATGATAAGTACTCAAACATAAAATAGACCAACGAAGACATGCATTAATCTAAAAATTGATCAACTCAATACATGCATTTAGCTATTTCATACCTTCAAATTCTACAAAAGTTTTCATATACTTGTTCTTGGTTTGAATGAAAACCTTCAATGCACGCTCTGACTCTTAAAATGTAGTATTAAACATAGAAATGATAGCTTCCTTATCATTTATCGCTTGGATATCAATTCAGGGAATCTGACACCTCCTCCTGTGTGTTGTTGCTCGACACCAGAATTCAGGGCAACACCATCTCTCAGCTAAGTTACCTAAAAATTGTGATCATATCAAGGATTAACTACTGAAACCCTAAAAATGCTTGGACAAGAAACTAAAATGTTGAATTAAAAAAAGTTGAGGCCATGTTTACAATAGTCATTATTTGAAATAAATTATTACTGTTGGAGATCATATATATACATTTAATAATATACCTAGATTCTGAGCAATGGAAGACACTGGCCTTCAAAATTGATGGCTCTGTCGAGGGTGAGCAGTTCTTCCCTAGTTGCCATAACTTGTGCTAAGGTTAAATCTGCAATGCTCAGCTCTTCTGCAATTGCTTCAATCAAATACATGCCCCAATTGTTGCAGAGGATGTAAGCCTGTCACTCTCTAAGAACCCCTCAGAAATCGCCTCAACTCTACACCTAGTTTAAAACATATGGAAACTATGAACATATGTGAATAGTATTTCATTTTAAAACATAGGCCCCTGTATTGGTTGAAATTTCAACCAACACGGGCATAAGTTTCAAAAAAAAGAAATTTTTGCCTCTAAAATCTGACCAAACCTAAACAAATTCATTAATGGTCAAAAATTTGGTAAAAAATTTAGGCCTAATTTACTAGTGACTATACCATCTGCATCCTCTCTCTTTTGCAATGCATCTATGATTATCTCGTGCTCGTCCATTGAAATTGTCCATAATACCTTATTGGTGTGTCTCCCTTTGTATCTTTCTAATTTGATATTTTTTTCCACAACCAAATGAGAATAGTGTAAAATCTTCTTTTTAGATTGGTAGTCTTCAAATGCTAGTAAACCATTTCTCCTTGTTATGTATATATGTAGCTAGGTGCCAGCTACAAGGATAGACCCAATTGGATACTCAAAACCATCATCATCTACTTGATGACATATCAATTTTTTCTTAGGTTCCACACATCTAGCTAGCCAATACTTAGTCTGTTCATTTGTTCATCATTATTACTAGGTGCAATAATAGCATAAACATGTCCTACAAGATAAGATAAAGTACTGTAAAAACACTTTAATCACATGAGTACATATGAAAATTATATCAATTGAAGCATGAGATTACAACAAAATCTAACTAAATTATGCATAACAGGTTCTATGAGGTCTGAAATATGATCATAGTCTTTTGATGCAAAAGTAACATTCTGGCCTTCATTTACTATATCATCTTGACAATGCATGTCAGTAGGTGCTAATGATTTTTGTTGCCAATCTTCAACCCATTTTGTATTCTCACATTCTTCCCATTCACCTGCAAGATAAAATTGACAAAAAAAAGCAAACTCCCTAGTCCATATAGTCCAAGTGTTAGAATGTGAAGTCCTAAATGAATGTCATTTAGTTAACCCACTAATTGTATCACAGTCATATCTTGAAAGACTATTCTTTTCTTCAACTAGGTAGAAGAAACATTTGATTGTAGAGTTCTCACTTAATGCTGTGTATAAATATTTGTTACACCATTTGACAATCTCATGTGCATTTTTGAATTTAGCTTTTTCCTCAAATTTTAATTGCTCTCTACTAAGGGCTCTGTTCACGCATGCACTAGCACCATCATGTTCTCCTTTACCATGTCCAGCCTCGAAAAAATTCCACACATGTTGCATGTTAGTTTGCCTATGTGTCCTACTCAACCAATGGAACATTTTAGCATTCTTGAATTGTCTTGTACAATTATCTCACCATATCCAATGTTGTGTCATTTGAATTTGTCTCTCTTTTAAATTATCACAAAAGACCTTGAAACAATATTGGACAAACACAAATGAATGGAGTTTATTATCACTCATATAAGAATGATACTCTCTTAATATTTTTCAATCCTCCTTTGTACTATCAAGTGCATGCCTATAAACTATATAAACATAAATTGTTACTTGCACTGAATTGTAATATTATGGTTGTGCCTCTTCTTGTGGTGCAAGTGTATAGTTCTCTACAAAGTCAACAATTGAAAGTATAGTACCAATTGGAAATGTATTCTTACATATGTGAAATTGTCCATCAATCCATCTACCATATTGAGAGTGTTTAACATATTTTGGTATGATCACACTCTTAAATTCATCCATAAATGCATGACAACTAACTTTATCTATAACTAGATCACACCTTCTTCCAATCTTCCCGTCCTTCAATGGATATTCAATAGTTTTGAATCGTTTTACCTCAACTAATTGTTATCCAAAAGTAGTCAAAGCATTTTCATGCAAACATTCATCTAACAAAGAAAAATTGTTGCACATATCACATGTACCAGAAAGACATGCGTTGAAAAGAATGTATTGATCATTAGGTGGCTTACAAAAGAAACCTAATATTAAGTCCTTTATAGTTTGAGGTGGTATTTTTATACCACATTCCTACAACATTTCTTTACTATGCATGGTACCACATATAGATCAAAATACATCATAATGGTAATGAAATTGAATATGAGTTTTACAACAACATGTGATTCTTTCCTTGTTAATCCTTACATACCATGGTTTACACTTTTCAAAAGATCTTTGACTAATGGTAATATTTAATACCATATCATTTACAAAATTTCTGAACAATTCAATTTGAGTCATGTCCAAAAGGTGTTTAGGATGTGGATCATGTATTTTTTACCCAATTCTCAATTTAAAAACATCTCTTGAATTAGGTGATACTCTTGTATTATCATGCCAAAAAATTTCAATCAAACTTTTGACTTCACTAGTAAGTTTCATATCACATTTTGAGAGTCTACCACTAGAAGTCCACAAAATATTTGTTGGATCACATTCAAAGGTAACCCTTCTCTTTACAAATCTTTCTAAATTCTTACAATTCACATTAAGATATCCACTTATGTTGCTAATCAATCTTTTATCAGTTGTTGATTTGTTAACTAAAGCTATTGTTATTGCTCGTCGTGTTGCATTCTTATCTTTAGACTAACTTCTCTTTCTGATAACATGAAAGGCACTAGCAACAATAGATACAACTTGTTTGACAGATTCATTTTTATTCTTGGGTTTTGCATACATCCCCAAACTTCTCATTATTTTTCACATTTTAGACATTTTAATTAGCTACAACATCAACTGATATTGAAACCCAATTTTCTTATTATAAAAAAAATGTCTATACAATCTATCAGCATGTGTCCTAATTTGTCTCCATGAAACCAATCCCTCAAGATTATCTAGCACACCATTAGGAATATGAAAATTATGTTTAGACACTTTACTATCATTCTCACATGTTTTTTTAGTAGTTGGTGTTTCTATGTCTACATTCATGCAATTTTTATTTTCAATTGACATTTCATTTTCACTGTTATTTAGGATTTGAATCTCATTTTCAATTTTTCTTGGTATTTCTTTCAAGGCATGCATTTCAATTGGAGTTTTTTTGTGCATGATCATTTGACAATTTATTCTCATGAAGAAAATCTAAATCGTTTAAATTGTAACCTACTTCTAAAAAATAACCAATTTCATCATGAGAGAAAATATGAGGGTTTGGAGACACACCTGTATTGAATGCATGATTAGAATGTGCACCTAAATTTTCTTGTATTGGGTTCTCTTCTTGACCTCTTCATCCGTCATAGTATCCTCAATGTCTTTCTCATTTGAAACATTGTTCAAGTCTCTAATTCTTTGTCTTCTCTTGCATTGATGTCGTGCTTCATTCTCTTTATTTAATGCAATCTCCTCATTTGTCAGATCTTTTACTTTTTTCTTTCTTCATTGTTTTGATCCCATGTTTGCACCAATTTTGAATTTGAATCAATAGCTTGCAAATTGTAGAAGAAGACAAGAAAATAGAATAACTATGATAGAATTTGTTGTTGTAGATTGAAACTATTATTCAATCATTTCAATCATTGAAAGTTGGTATGTGGGGTAGCTTTTGGGGCCCAACGAGTACATAAGAATTAGGTACCTAATTGTTTAAAAATTGAGTACTCGATTCTTAAAAAATTTGGGTACTTGCTTACAAATTGGGTATTTGATTTTAAAAGAATCAAGTACCCAATTTTTAAATAATTGGGTACCCAATTCTTACAATGGTTAAAATGCAATCAAGCACCCAATTTTTGAATTACAAATCGGATTCCCAATTCTTGGCACATGAGTGGGAATTTGGTATGGCACACAACTTTTGCATGGGGTTTTACCTTGGGGAAAGGCATGGCATGGGCTTGGTCCCACCAAGCCATGCCTTTATGATCCTTTTTTTTTTAAAGGCATTTAATCGACAATTTCAGAGATTGTCGTAATTTTTATATAGTCGTTCCCATTGAATTTTTTGATGAAACAAAAACCTATTATAGGTCTTAGTATTTTGATTCTAAAAATGTAAATTTTATAATGTTATTAGTTTATTTTCTATTTTTTCATTATTTATTAATCAAAACTATCTCTTAAATATTAAAAAGTGACATTCACTAAAACTTTAATAAATTTTTTATTTTATAATTTTTCTTAAATTAATTTATATGTCATCAATCTATATACAATTCTTTTGAGGTAAATTTCTATTTTTTTGAAAAAAATAAGATTTTGATCAAAATATGTTGGCTGTACACGAGAGGATTTAAAATTTACCTTTATAGCCAATTAATAATTAATAATAATAAAAATTATTTAATAAAAAATTAATGAAAAATATTGTCATCAATCTTAGGTGTATTAGGTAACTCCCTTTAAAAGGATTTGTGAAAATTTTTTTTATTTGTGTCAAATTATGGTGTCTGTACACGAGCGTGGTATTGTCCTAAAACATGCATTTTGAAAAAGTGGTTTTTAAAGATCCATACCTAAAAAATAATCTATCATATGGGTACACAAATAAATTACATATTCAGAAACTAGATTCCGAACACTAAAATTTTTTTTGCTGAAGTTTTTTAAAATTCAATCTCTAAATGCCTCAAATTTTGACATCAATTGACAAAAAAATTCAAAAATAGGAAAACAAAACTTTTTCTTTTTGGCCAAAAGTGAGACCCAATTTCTTGTACTGACCCATATATCATAAAATATGTAGTACCTTACATACCTTTATTGATTAGTTTGAGATGATATGATCACCTCCTCCATTAGATTGGGTGATCTCAACTCCATTTGTTTCACTATTCCCATCTTCTACCTTTTTCTTCCAGGTTTGTTTCATGCCCTTCCTTGTTTGTTCAATGTCCACTTTTTGTTTACCCTTGGTGTTATTGTGGTTTGAAATTGGTACCTAGGTCATGTAGGTTTTGTTTGAATGTCCAAATTGGTGACATTTGGAACATACATTTTTAGGTCCATAATTCTTCCTTATTTTAGTTAAATAGGGCCTTGTTTGTGATCTTCATTCATATGCTTTGTGTCCATACTTTTGACAATTATAGCAATAACCTTCAAATATAGGTCTGGCAGGTATGTTGTTCATCCTTGATCTACATTCATGGATTTGATGTCCTTGATTCTTGCAGTAAAACTAATAACTAGTAAACTTAGGTTTAGGGTTTTGCATACCATATTAGCTTTTGTAGATGTTTGCAATGTGACCATTTTTTCCACAATGATAACAAGTTGGCTTTCTTTTTGGCTTCATATTTCTCAGTTCTCAACTCTTGGATGATTCTCCTTTGCTTTGGTAGATGAATGACACTTTTCATGTCTTGATCCAAAAGTGTTGCCAAATGATTTGATTAGTTCTTCAAAGTATTTTATTCCTTCATTAGGCTTGTTCAATTTTTCCAAATGTTCCTTTTTAGTGTTCAATTCATTCCTTAGTAGATCATTCTGCGATCTCAAATTTTCTATGTCCACATCCTTTTTGTTCAATTTTTGATTTGAAAGAATCAATTGATTCATCATGTCTAGTTGAGTATTTGTAAGCTTTTGCACATTAGATGACCTTTGTTCAAGTCTAATTTCCATTATCCTTTTTTCTTCCTTAGTGGCAACCTAGTCTTCTCCATCTTTCTTATTTTGTTTACTCACTTCGCATAGCCTCCCTAACTAGATCTCATGTTCCCTTTTTAGTCCTCTAACTTCTCCATTTAGGATTCTATTCTTTCCTAGTGGATCTGCAACAATTATATCACTCTCACTTAAATTTCCAATTTCAAATAGTCCTTGAGTGTCAATTTTCTTCATAATCAAACTCATTTATCTATATAGCCAAGTCCTTTCTCATTTTTAGGGATTTCCTCAGTTTATGTCTTATTACCTCAAGTTGCTATAGGATAAAATCAAAAACCTAAGTCACCCTTTTGTAAAGGAAAAGGCTAACAAAAGTATAACTATTCATCTTCAATGAAATAACATTGGTATTATTATTTGGAATTTGAAAATGAGATAAACTAATGAAATGTGTAGAAATGGTTGAAGTTCAAGATTATAATTTATAATAATTATTTGGAATAAGAAATTATATATTTTCCTAATTTTTATGGACAATTTTTTAATTGTTGTAAAATGCCAAAAAATAGGGGTTTAGTTCCCACAACAAAATTATATGGAAATAAACTTACTTCTATTTGAACATAGACTATGTTATAGATAACACATATAGCTAGAACAATCAAAAATAAAAATTGGCTTTAGACCTCTATTTTCTCTTTTAGAGTGATTTTTGAATTTCAACTCACCTAAAATTGATAGTTTTTAGCTCCCACTACATTTTTCAAAACAAATCTATTATAACCAGAAGAAAAATTATACATTCTAAAAGAGGACTCTCTCCTCTAGAATGCCATATAATTTTAATTTTTTTAAAATATGATTTAATATTATTTTTGTTTCTCAAAATCAACATCTTTTCAAGTGTTAAAATATGTGCTTTTAGAATTTTTTAATTATAATAAACTATCCCTAATTAAAATACTATAAAATCTATATGGAAATATTCTTGACTTTGAGCTATATAAAATGGTGTTTAAATTTTACTAAAAGAATATCATATAAAATAGTAAGAGTTATTGAAATGCCAATTTTTTGAAATAATTTTATTTCTTTAGTAATTAGATACAAACTACTATAAAACATGTATTTAATAGATATTTTCAATTGGAAAAGTGTAAGACCATATATAACTTAGCTAGAATGAATTTATCTAGATCACATGTTTGAGAAAAATTGATTTTTAGATAGAAATACTCAAATTCAGTCATTTTGATAAGTCAACCTGAAAGGTGACACAAGTTTGTACTTTTACCCTGCAGTATGATCTAGATGTCAATTACCTAATTGTTAATAACATTTTCCAATTTGTAAGCCTCCAACTCTATTATCTAAACTCTCAAGCTATTAGACTTTTTCAAGAGAATATTCGCTCTAATACCAATTTTTGGAAGTCTTAATTGGGAAATTAAGATAGTGTGAGGGGTGAATCATGATTTTTAACACTTTAAACATTTTTCGTCTTCTAACACAACTTTTAGTGAATTCATCATATCTACCATCTCATATCCAAATGCATGCATAACATAACTAGTAAAATCAAACTGTAGCAACATGTAGATCTAATTTATCAATCACAAAGATTTGGTTACCTAGAAACCCTCCAAGGTGGAGGTAAAACTGGGGTGGGGATCTTCACTACTCTTATAATAAAGATAACCCGTTAGGTTTACAATGTTGATCCTTTTTGGTGATCTACCCTATGAGGGCTTTACCTTGTGATAAGATTTTATGCTTAATAAAAGGTAAGGTTACAAAGATCTATTAAGACCACTCTGTTAAGAGATTATCATTGACTCAATCTATCATAACTAATTTAGTACCTAATCCTCAATCTTCTCTAAAAAGATGGTTTTGGATCTCCTTTCTTCAATCTAATTTGATCTATGATCTAATATATATTTACCATCCTTTACTTCTTGATAAGATCGCTTCCTCTATTCTATAATAAAAAAACTTATTTATTTTTCTTTCTTCACAAAGTTCACACTTTCACATTCCATCTTCTCTGTGATCACATGAAGAGCTCTCCTTGTACCTCTCTTTCATCATGTCAAATAGGGTTTAGATCTTCTCTATATAAAGATTTCATATAGAGTTTCCTAGATGCTTCCTTGTTTCACCTCTTCATCTAATTGGTTGATCACACCACATAGGGATCTATGATCCATGTCATAAAATGTGTAATAAACTCTATAAAAACCTCTATAGATATTAAATATCTTGTCCATGTTCGGCTAAAATGGTTTACATCAAAGTTTGTATCAATCTTGACTTGAATGTCAATTCTACATTACTCAACACTAACTGTCTTTGATGCTCAACATTCTTTGTACACGTTGCTGATGCTTAGTCTCTATTGTGCTTGGGACTTTTTGTGTAACTCAAAAATCAATGTGCTTAAACTTCTTAGCAATCGTTAGGCTTGGCTTAAACTGAAAATACTTGGTGACCAAAGACTTTCTTAGCTCCTATAGAGCTTGACATATACATTTTTATTTACAAGTCTTTATATGACTCAGCCTGTATAGAGGAGCTCAGTCACAATCATTACCTAACTCTTCCTAGTATACGACTTAGTGTTTGATAGTAATAGACAACAATAGGTAGAGATACCAACATTAACTACGACATGTGTTCTATAAGATTAATGGTTTTATTGAGGATTCATAGGTTGACCTTTTGGTGTAATGACAATGCTAGCTTGTAACAAGTGGTATGAAAACTTGGTCACAAGTTTGAATTTCCTTGACTAACATTGAGGGGGGATTGTTGGACTAATTTCCAATGTTCCCCTTTAAGATTCATGACATGACTTAACCGCCTCCTATGTTCTATAACTCTAGTGGTTGTATTGGAGATTGAAAATTCATTCTTTAATAGATGAGAGTTTGAATTAGTAATGGAATTTAAAGTCCCCATGTACTTCTCCTTTGTGAGTGTAAAACTCCTATCAGTTTTAATATCATATAATTGTAATGGAAAAAAAAACGCACTCAATACATCTTTTCTCTCAACTTTGCAGCGCTAACTTAAATACATACTTTTAACATTCTAATCCCAAATTTCTTAACTTACCTATCACACATTTGAATACGAATATGTCCACCAAGTAAAACTGCAAAACTAATTGTACACCCCATTAAAAGATCTCAAAGACAAACAAACCCAAACATAACCATCATAATATCTATCTCTACATACCCAAATTACATACACCCAGTTCTAGGCTAGATAACAGTGAGGAGTGCCCATATACATATAAACATATGTGTAGTTTGGTGGGTGATTTTTCTGCACTGTTACTTGAAAAGAAGCCATTGTTGAGCTCAACATCGAGCATAGCAAAGGATTGGTGGAAAAAACATTTGTACGCGGGATTCCTAAGTCCCAGAAAGATTATTTATGTGTCCCTGTACGCTCAGCAATGTGTTGCATGTCATTCGAAAAGAATTGACAATGTGTTGCATGTCATTATAAAAGAATTGACAAAATCTTTACACGCGCAATACCACAGTAAAGGCGGTGGCAGCTTTCTTTGAAATCTTGTCGTGGAAACCCTAAAGCAGGCAGCACAACAACATATTTCATTCAACTTCATGAGCCGTGTTGTAGTTGGATGCGACGTGTGTTTTTGTTTGCAAACCCCAAATGTCATTTGCCTGAGTTTTCCAGCTCTCTTTCCGACCAATGGGATTCTTCAAGAGATGAAATTTGATTCTTTCTATTTATACATATTGTCAGAAATAGGGAGCATCTTGTCCTTGGAAGATTGGTTGGCTTGTCTTTCCTTCATTGCAGGTGTTGCACTTAAAGAAGAGTCCCTCCATTCGTTCAATGAGAGGTGCCAGAAACCCTGCCTTCATGTTCTTCCTTTAAGTTTATCCTATGTACTTCACCGTCCTCTCATCATGAGTACCACTGGCACTTGTCTTGCTAGTTGGTAGGATTGTCGAAATAATCAATTTGAAAAATGCAAAGGATGAGGTGGCGAAACCAATTAGGGTGAGTTTTACCATGCTAAGCATTTGTGTACCGGGTTTAGAAAAAGCAATGTAAAGCAAGTGCATTTTCGTGGCTTTATAGCTACGGGCGTTAACAAGGGTCATCAATTCGATTAAGACCGGGAGGAATCTAATAATTCGATATATTTGGGACAGTTATAGCTCATCTTTTTGTTTTGTAATTGAAAAAATACATGTTATTAATAGGAATGAAAAATATATGATATTGAATATATTGAAAAAAGATATGGAAGAAGTGGCTGTAAATTGGCATTGAATATATTGAAAACATAAATGTAAGAAGTGGTAGTACAGAGGTACAAACATAAAACTTGGGCTATCTAGTCTCTAGGATTATTGATGGTTTTTATTATGATGCAAGACATATGTCTTGGTGCATCGTATGTGGTGGATAGATATTTTCGATATTTACAAGATTACAAATACAACAAGAGACTCAATGCGTCATAGTTCCTACCTAATGCATAATGGTTGTAGAGGTGTAGATGAGCGAGAATCTAAATTAACATTGTGAATGCATTAATTTTTGCATATAAATGCACTTGTGATCTAATAGGATTGCTCATATTTTGCTATTAAATTCTCGTCCTAGAAATGCGCTTGTAGTTTGATAGGATGGCTCATATTTTGTTGTTAAGTTCTTGTCCTAGAAATGTGCTTGTGATTTGATAGGATGGCTCATATTTTTAATCATTAGCACTGGACAAAAACTAGGATAGAGATAAATAGTAGTATACAACAATAACAACATAAACATATATGCAAAGGAAAAAAAGGATAGATAATATAGAGGAGGAAGAGGAAGAGAGATAAAATAGTAAGATAGAGTGATACCAACATAAGTTGTGTGTATGAGAGAGAGAGAATTAAATATAAATATTTTTTTTAATAAAACAAATAGTCAGAATAAAATCATGGTTATAATAAAAAATTAACATATATTATATTTTAATTAATGAAACTAAGAATTTAATTTTTATATTAAAACTCATATTTCTATAAGAAAAATAATAATATTGTTTAATTTATTTTTATAAAAGTAAAATAATAGTAATAATTTAACTACTTTTATTAAAAGAAACCAAGTTTTAAAAAAATTAGAAATTCAAATACAAAGATATAACATATTGAAATTATATTAAGAAGACATATTTATTAGTGTGTTATATATATAGAAGTATAATTTGAACTTATGCATTACATGAAGTTTTAAGAACAAGTTATATCAAATAGTAAAAAATAAACATCAATGTAAAACTAACAATAAATATATTTAAGATAAGAAATTAAAAATATTTAATAGATTGTGATAATTAATATTGATTAGACGTGTTGTGTGAGGTGGAAGATAAAATGATTGAAAAAATAAAATCTTATCAATTTGTCACAAATGTGTAAAAGATAAAGTTGTAATTAATACATTCATTAATGCAAGATGAAATTGTTAGAAAATATTTGTATTTTTTGTTGAAGAAAATTAATTTCCTCCCCCACCAAAAATAGTATGAACCAATAGAATAGATGGAAAATGTGATTTATAAAATAATGAAAAATTAGAAAAAAGATATAAACATTTGAAATCTCATATAATCTTTTAAATTCTTTAAATTGATTGGTTAGTGTTAATGTCATATTTGCATTGACATGAATGCATAAGTATTCCTACCTTGGCAGGAACTAATAACCATTAAGATTGTTATAAAAAATACTAACAAAGACAATTACATACAAACAAATCTAGTCAGTAATAACTAACATTAGAGAGAGTTGTAGTTTGATTTGTGTGAACTAATGGTCTAGGTTTAGTATAGCTTAACCTTTTTTAATTTCATCATTTTTTTTTCTAGAATACTATTTGAATAATTTAATCTCTAAGTTTCCATATTGATGTTGTCTTAACTACTACTTTTAGAGTTGACATAGATGGTTTGTTTCATTTTTGTTGTTGATAAAAAGTACTCAATAGAGAACTTTAGAACAAGTGATATTCTAGTTAGTTAGTATTGTAGGAGGCTCTAAATGACTTGGCAGAATTGAGTTGTTTCATTCATGTGACAATGTTACATCTCATCTTAAAGGTATTGTAAGAATCCAATTACCTACTATACTTGTATAATATAACTTGTTCACAAAAGTAAATATAAAACATAGTCTGAGGGGTAAATTGTCATACAAAGTTTTGAAGATCCCATTGTGAGTTGTATGGTTAGTCATTCTCAATTTTCTAGAGTTTTAAAAGATTGTAAGAAGGGATAAAGCTCTTTGTAAAGATTTATTGATGTCACCTTGGTGTGATAAAAGGAAAATGAGAAATTTTATCATGGTCGCATTTTTCAAAAGTATAATCAATTTGTATATGTTGAGAAATATACATGTGGACTTTGAAGCTCTTTGATCCTACAAGAACCTTGAAATCCTCTTTCGTCTAATATGTGTGTTGCATATAAAACTATGTTGTCAGTTATTATCTTAAATCATGTGAACCTTGAATTTTTTAGCTTTTATTGTGAAGAAGGTTTAAAAGGGTGCAAAGAAAGTTGAACAAAATACTAACCCTTGTGCAAAATTTTCTTTTATGGTTGCAAGAGATGCTAAAGCAAAGACATGATTTCTTGTAATTCAAAATAACCATTAAGTTGTATCCAATGTTCAAAAAGAGGCCATGCAAATTAAGTAATTTTGATAGTGTTGATCTATTCTCTCAAGTTCTACAAATGAGACTCATTTAGAGGATTTGTAAAGTTACATTCTATTTCCTTTGATAGAGCATTGACATCTAAAGATAGATGAGTTTTGGAAGAATATTTTCAATAGTCAATTGAATTTGAAGTCTACATATATTCTTCCCTTTGAAAGAAAAAGCTAGATATCTAATGTGACTTTTTGTGCTTTGTAAGAAAGAAATAATCAAAATTGTATTGAGAAGAATTCATGAGCAACATATGTGGTTGGAAAAACCTTATGTAGTCAAGGGAAATGATATTAGATGTTATTGGTCTTTGTGATTATGTTATTTTTCTAAAGGATGCAATAAGTGATGAGGTCATAAAGTTAAAACTGTAGTTTTTTTTACAAGAGGTCATTAACCTTTAATGAGATTTCTATTATTGGAATCACTTGCAATAGTTTTTACTAATAGGCAAGGGACCACTACCATTGTAGTATTTCATGTTGCAACTTACCTAGTGGGAAAAGAAGGAATTATTTCATAATTGTGTAAGGTATTAAGACAATAGTTGATAATGAATCTAAAGGAAACAAACTGATTCAAATTGTCCCATCCATTATGATTCTCAAATTATTTAGAACCCATGTCTATTTCCTTAAGGAATAGGGTATGTGCAGGATTGTGGTGTGCCAAAAGTTGCGACCAAAAGAAAATATAGCTCTAAAATGCCTCAAAGCATTTCAAAATCTATTTTGATTTTTTTCCCACCCATCCTGATACCAAACCAAAATATTAATACTTTTATAAGGCCTACTATTTATTTGGATATTGAAAAATGTCTTGAAAACATCTTTCTAGCCCGTTCTTGTGTATTTTTTTACTTCAAACATGTGTCTGGTGACATTTTTTTCGCTAAAATTTAGTGAAATAAAAAGGGTTTCTTAAGAATGTTCTTATCTTTCCATAAATGTAATGTCTATCAAATTATGGGTTTAGTAAGTAATTATTTTTCATTTTCTAATGAGGTACGCATAAAGTGCTAATTTACACACTGATTAAAAAACAATTATAACTTTCAAATGATATAACATTTTTGGAATCCAAAATATGCATCACATTATATACTTCTTTAATATAAGGAAAATAAAAGAAAAATTAAAATTTGTAAAGTTTTGAATTAGTTAAGGCAGTCAGACATAGGAGTTTATTAATTATGAAAATACTATAAGAGAAAATTCATAATTAATTATTTATTTGGAATAAAAATATCCAAAAATATGTGTCACATCCAGGCATGAGTCTAATTATATCTAGAATCTTATCAAAAAATAATATCATTTGGTTTTGATTAAGGTGGTGAGACATATGCGTACTTGTTATTT
Source organism: Cupressus sempervirens (assembly GCA_028749045.1). Lineage (NCBI taxonomy): Eukaryota > Viridiplantae > Streptophyta > Pinopsida > Cupressales > Cupressaceae > Cupressus > Cupressus sempervirens. Next base: position 794,077,439 of record CM053793.1, read on the forward strand.
TTGTCCTGAAATTTTTGTACTAGTGCATTACAATTCAACAGTTTGACCAATTAAATTTTTCATTTTTCAAATAAGACCTAGTAGTTTTAAAAATAAATTATATTTCCTATAGATTCTGTTATTACAACTTTTTGATTGAAAGTTCATAACAAGTTTAAAATTGCATGTCAAGTTGACATAACCCTGATTTTTTTTTTTATTGCCACTTAAGGTCATCATTTGGTTGACCATGATCCTACACATACCCAATAACCTAGTAGAAATAATGTTGTGTTAAATGGGGATGTTTCATTTGGAATACAATCTCTATTACACATACTAATAGATGTTGGTATTACAGAGTGAGTCTATTCTACTTAATTTTTATTCATGATAAGTTTTTAAATCAAAATATGAAGTAGATTTAGGATTGCCATAGAAATAATGGAATCTTACAAGGATGATATAACATTTACAATTGATAAAGATAATTTTGTTATAAAATTTGTTTTTCATATAAAATTTTTGGTTTGCAAGTTATATAATGAGCTCTCTAGAGATGCCTAGGTTGGTTGTGAAGACATGTAACTATAAAAATACATTGATCATATGAAGACAAATTTAGAACTAATTTTAGATGAAAAAGGGTTATCAAGTATAATAGGCTAAAGAGAAGTCTTCCCTATGTAGGATATTTAGAAGAATTTTTGACATTTCTAGTACTAATGTGTCTTGTTGAAAGAAAATTAGAAAAAATTGCCAAGCCTTTCAAGGGTGTAAAAAAAAAGTTTTTTATTTTGATGTTATTGAAGAGACTTTAGAGGATAAGGCCTCTAATAAAATAGTAAAAAACAAGAGCAATGTTCTCCCTCCAGATCCAAAAAATTAGAAGATAATACTTATGATATATGAATGTCTTCATTTATCCAATATGGTAACTTAAGAATGTTTATTAAAGTATACTCTATGTTTCCCTCATATAACCAAAATGACCTTTACCAACAATCATTATATATATAATAAAGAAAAATATGGCATTTGATAGAGGGATAATAGACCCCTCAAATCATCATATTGAAGTTTTGACTAAGCAAAAAGTTATAGTAATTAAACTTAAAGAGTAAATAATGAAGAAAACATTTTATGAATACATATAAATTAAAGAGGATTCTAATTCTATATTGACTAGTCTAGTTTTGATATTGAATAAACATCAGAGAGTTTATCTTTTAATGTTTAGGAGACTAATAAATAAATGGATTGGGTGCTAAGACTAACTAAAATTTTGGCATCACATAGTATAAAAGATTTTGAAAGGGGAGAAATACTCTCTCTAGAGAATTATGACACAAATAAAGTAAATAGTAAACTAATATTGAAGGTAGAACTTTAGAAAAAGAAGACACAAATCAATAAAAGATGAAGGATTCTCTTGGTGACATAGATGCACCCAAAAATCTATTGAGTTCCAATTTGCAATTTAAACCTATTATGTCCTCATAGTTTTAGATTAAGGTAAAAATAGGTTTAGAAGGGACCCAAAACCATTTAACAAAAGAGAAAGATCAACATTAAGCACCACTAGGTTTTACAACGATCTAAAACTTATAGTTTATCAATAAACACAAAAAAGTAGGTTTTACATGGACCTGAAACTGTAAGTTTAAATCAAACACATCCAAGTTTTACAAGGACCTAGAACCTAAAGTTTAAAGAAAAGCTAGAAATATAAAAAATAGAACCAACAAAACCACACAGACTAGCAACCACAACCAACACCTACAACTGCTCTTCAATGATCTTCTTCACCTCCTTGCCTACTATTATAGTACTCTTAATAATATCAACAATGGCAGAACTAGGAACCTCAGGTGCTTTATTACTTTTTTCCTTATACTCTGCCTCATTCTCTTACTTGGTCATCCTAGACTCCTCATTGTAACTGTATCTGGAGACATAAACTCTTCATTGTTTTTCTTTTCTAGACTGGCCAGTGCAACACACAAGCTAGAGGTAACCTACTCCATTCTTTTTCTGCTATCCTTTATTAATTGATAGAGTTCCAACTCATATTCCTTAAGTTTGTCAAGAATGTTTCCAACTTAACTTTCTAGTTCATGTCCTCATAGTTTCTTTAGAAAGAAACATTAATAAAGACTGATCTAGATAAAGGTGTTTTCCTTGATTTTTCCTAGAATTTCATATTGATACATTGCTTGATTCAAGGTTTAAAGAACTATTTTAAGAATTATTTAAGTGGTTTAGAGAAGAAAGCAAATTAAGTGATTGAAAAGAGATTTTTCTACAAAAGGTTAAAATAATAAAAAATTGTGCTAGAATTCTCACATCGAGATAAAGGAGTGTTTTAAAAAGGTTTCAAATTATGAAAGGAGTTCTACCATTATGCCTAAATATCATTTGAAGTAGCCCAATGCCACTAAGCACATCAAAGCTCAAATAGACTCAATTACTTGTATTAAATTTTCTATATCAATAATACTTATGATTTAGAAAAGGATAATCATTGACCTATCCAAATGTAGAAATCCAACCACATATTTCATTGGAATTTTTGTAGGATCAAAGAAATTAGACCAAGAAATAATTTGATCTACCAAGAGAAGTAGTTGGCTTAAATATACTAAATTTTCAAATTTTCTTAAAGACTGTAGACATTCTAAGAGGAAAGTACAAGAAAAATGATAATAGTGTAAGACAAGAACTTTTTTTGCACATTGATTGTTATAATATAGCTTCTTAAAAAATATCATTATAATAGATCACTTTTAATTTTTTAACACACATTAAGTAGATTTTAATCACAGTTATCTCTTAAATATTGAAAATAGGAACATATAGTTTTGGGTTTATAGTTTCATTTTAGTAATGTATTTAGTAAGGAGGAGTTGATAATGTTACCAGACAATTTTTTTTGCAATTCAAAAGTATTTTCATGAATAGAAAAGTGAGATATTTTTTCACATATCGATGATTATTGTTATCAATACTAGGCTTGTGACATGGAAGGTGTGTCTTAGTTGAAAAATTTGTCTAATTGATGAAAATAAGTTTTACATAAGTATTTTAGCTAATGTAACAACATGAGAATTGATAAATTTATTTAAGGATGTTATATTAGTCTACATAAGTTATCTATTGAAATTTTTGTAGGATTTTGTATATATGAAAAGTGTTTGTGAGGCATTGTAGAAGTTCCAAAAGCTATGAATGGGTACCTAGTTTCCTGTTAGAGAATTGATGTAGTACAAGGAGATGACCAAGAACACAACAAATATCCACACAAAAAAATATAATAATAACATAAATTATATCAATCACAAGATTTATTCTCATAATAGAATTATAAGATTTACATCCAACATGCCTAACTATAAGGCCTTCTTGGTTATGACCAATTACATTTCATATTATAGACCAAATTTGTCTATTCCAAGATTCTTCCAACTATCTCTTTGATCACTACTTAAATGATGATTCACTAAGACTCAAGAACACTACATATATAGCCATAAGGACACACATGTCAGCTTAGATTTAACAATCTACAATAATAGGAAATATGCATTACATTATAGGATTGAACCATGATAAATTAATGACTAAATACATAATACATGAGATAAGATTATGAAACCTTAGGTATAGGTCATCATGTTACCCAACTTACTAGATCCAAGAGTCTGTAAGCTAACTCTTAAGTATAGTACCTTGTCAAATTAAATACTAGCATCACATGAAGAAAAATATAGGAAATCAGCACCCGAGAAGATGAATCACAACTTTCACGAGTTGTCACATAAGATTATGAGTACTTAGGGTATTTTCCCATGGTATGTGAACAATATGAAACCAATGTTCCATAATCTTGAAATAGAAAAAAAGTGTTTACCAAATCAAACTTTCAAATAGTTAACTGAAAATAGATATCAATAAATAGTTTTGTGGATGATGCAAGATTTCTAATAGCCCAAGGATGCTCCTAAATCAGATACCCAAGGTGATCAAATGTGTTCCATAAGGACGTGTGAAAAATTGAAAGAATTCAAAACATAAATCCCATGCTCATTCTTAATCCACAAATCCTCTTCATCAATCAACATAGAAGTCCATCCAAACATACTAATGTTTCAACCAAGTATATTATCATAAATCTCTAATATATTTCTTCTACTAAAATTACCAGGACAAAATGAATCATACCTATTTCATTCCTTCATTAGATTAAGATTTTATTTTTCTTTTACCTCCACTCTTAAATACAATATTAGGAAATTGTCTTTCAATAATAGGAACCTCAACTACATGTTTTGTTGTTTTTAAATTGAAAGTCTTAAAAGCACCGAACTTCTTTGCTTTGATAAATTCTTTACCATCCTTTTCAACTAAAACAATATTCTTGTTGCAATCATATATAGATTTTCTATCAAATATGCAAGGTCTACCAAGTAAAACATGACAAAAACTCATGTCTACTACATCAAATAAAACTTAATCCTTAAAAGGTCCAATGATGAAATTAACAAGACATTATTCTCTAACTTGTACATAATGATCATCTTGAAACCAAATGATACCATAAGGAGTAAGATGTTTTCATTTTTGCAAACCAAGTTTTCTAACAATTTCTTCATTAACAAGATTACCAATAATTCCTCCATCCATAATAACTTTACAAAATTTACCTGCAGTCTCACAAATAGTTTAGAATAGATTCCTACTTTGCATTGGTTCAACATCATGCTTAGCCAACATGATTCACCTCATTAAAAAAAGTTCTCCAACTTAAGGTGAAGCCAAATCAACACTAGAAGATTCTAAATTTTGTTCTTATTGTACTACTAAGTTCTTTTCTTCAAATTTAGGTCTAATTCAAAATCTTTGAATCCATCCCAAACACTTTTAAAATAAGTATCTCTGCAAATAATTTTGTAGAAACAAGTTGCGTACCCTTGTTAGCTTTAGTAACTTGCTTACCTATATTTCTTCCTAACTTTTATGCAACCTTTAATGGACACTAATAAGCATCTTGGACCAAATTAAGTCAAGAAACATAATCAATTCATCCCAAACATTGAATTTCAAATCATTAAAATACTTTGTAATTTTGTCCTTAGTAGATTCACGATATCTAGATCTAAAATTTCTATTTTGTAAAATTCTTCAGTGTATGCCTTCACAGACATATCTTTTACTTTCAAGTTTTTCAATTTCTTAAATAGTTCATGTTCATATTCTTTAGGAATAAAGTTAACCTTCAATCTAGAAACCATGGGTTTCCATCTGTTAATCTTAGGTTCATCATTATCTTTCACATCCTTCTGCAATTATTTCCACCATAAGGAAGTATAATCTACAATATTTTTAAGATCAAAATAATTCTCAAGTTAATTTGTCTAATTTATCAATTCCTTGGGATCTAAAGAACTAGAATCATTTAAAACTTACATTCAATGAATCTTACCATCTTGTGCCATAGCCTTCAACAATATTTCTTCTTCTATAGGGATCTCTACTTTAGGTACTTCAAAATCTTCAACAGCTCCAACATATTCTTCTTCTAATTTAGGATTTCTTCCTAAGCCATACAATACATTTCAAATATCATTCCTTATCTGAATTTAATTCTTTAAACATATTCTCTAGGCTTCTAGGGTTCATTCTTCTAGGAATCATATTGACTTACAATAAGGTATAACATCTTCAAAATTTGGTGGTTTTTGCACCAACAAGGATACAAAAGAACATGTTTGTAATATGATTCCATAAAGCTTGAACACATACTCTATAATTATGACCCAAAACTTCAAACTTTCACCTCACAATAAAGGATTTAAAGTCTTGATAAGCTCAACAAGATCAAATAAAAGACCAACTTTTATATCATCTAACATAGTACAAGGCAAGTAGATTCCCAAAGGAGATGACCAAGCCCCCAAAAAATATTGACAAAGTTAAAATATAATAATAATAGAGATATTCAAATCAATTGCAACATTAATTTTCATAATACAATTATAATATTCACATCCAACATGCCTGGTTGTAAGGCCTTCCAGGTTATGGCCAAGTATATTTCATATTAGAGACCAAAGTTTTCTATTCCAAAATTCCTCCAAGTATGTCCTTTGTCACTACTTGAATAATGATCCACTAAGACTCAAGAACACTACATATATAGCCATCAAGATACACAAGTCATTTTAGAGTTCACAATCTCCAATAATGGGAAATGTGTGTTATAGTATTGGATTAAACCATGATAATTAATATCTAAATACACAATACAAGAGATAACATTATATAGTCTCAGGTATAGGTCCACATTTTAACCAACTACCTAGATCAAAGAGTGTGTAAGGTAAATCTTAAGTATAGAACCTTTCCAAATTACATATAAGACACTGCATGAAGATCAACATAAGAATGAATTCATCCTTCAATATAAAACCCATGGGTTTCAATCTGCTAATCTTAGGATCATCATTATCTTCTCTATCCTTCTACAATTATTTCCACCACAATGAAACATGACATTTCAAATTATTTTGTGCTAACCTAACTCTCTAGGGATCTACAATATGTTCAAGCTTAAAATAATCCTCAAGTTCATTAGTCCAATGTACCAATTCATTAGGGTCTAAAGAACCAAAATAATTTGAAACTTCCATTCTATCACTCTTACCAACTAAGGCCATAGACTTCAACAATATTTATTCTTCTACAAGGATCTCTACTTCAGGATTTCTTCTTATGTCATCCAAGACATTTTGAACTTCATTCCTCATATTAGCCTTGAATTCTTCAAACATATTCTCTATCCTTCTAGGTTTCATTCTTCTAGGAAGCACACTGACTTACAACAAGTTATAACTAGCTCAAACTAGGCAATACATACACCAACAAGGATCAACAATAGGAGGTCTTTAATAGTATTCCAAAAAAATTGAAAAATTCCTCTGTAATTATGAGATAGAGTTTCAATAAATCACCTCACAACCAAGGATTTAAACTCTTCACAAGATGGACCCAGTAAAAGTACAAAGTTGTGTCACCTTTTAGGCTGACTTATTAGAATGAATGAATTTGAGTATTTCTATCTTCTTCTTCTTTTTAAAGCATATGATCTAGATAAATTCTTTCTATCTAAGTTATATATAGTCTCACACTTTTCCAATTGGAAATGTCTATTAAATGCATGTTTTATACTAGTTTGTGTCCAATTACTAAGGAAATAAAATTATTTCAGAAAAGTGGCATTTCAATAACTCTTACTATTTTTTATGATATATTTTTAATAACATATAAAAACCATTTTATAGAGCTTAAAGTCAAGAATATTCTCATGTAGAGTTTATAGTGTTTTAATTAGATATAGTATATTGAAATTAAAATTTTCTACAATCACGTATTTTAACAGTTGAAAAGATGTCGGTTTTGAGAAAGAAAAAAATAATAAATGATATCAAAAAATTCTAAAAATTATATGATGATCTAGAGGAGAGAGTCCTCTTCTAGAATACGTATTTTTTCTCTTGATTAGAATAGATTTGTTTTGGAAAATGTGGTGGGAGATCAAAACTATCAATTTTAGGTGAGTTGAAATTTCAGTCCTTATAAAAGACAAAATATAGTTCTATAGAAAATTTTAATTTTTTATTGTTCTAGATATATATATGTTATCTATAACATAATCTAAGATCAAAGGGAGATAAGTTTATTTTCATATAGTTTTGTGGTAGGAACTAGACCCCTAATTTTTAACATTTTTTAGTGCCTAAAAATTTATCCATAAAAATTAGGAAAATATATTAATTCTTATTCTAAATAATTATGAAAAATTACAATCCTAAAATTCATCCATTTCTATACATTTTATCAGTTTACTTTAGTTCTAAATTCAAAATAATAATACCAATTTATATCATTGAAGGTGAATAGTTATACTTTTGTTAGCCTTTTCCTTTACAAAAAGGTGACACACATTTGTGCTTTTACATATCATATCAACAAAAATTAGATCTAACCACTCTCTAATAATTCACTATCAAGAACAACCTCTAGATTAACCAACCAGATCAACAACCAGACTTGATACCATCTAGTGTAGTATAACACAGATTGATCCCCAAAGGAGATGACCAAACCCCTAAAAAATAACCACATAGTGGAAATATGTCGATAACAAGGTATATGCATGATCATGGTTATCCAAACTATGCTCTTAAGTGGCAATAAAAAATTGGCAAATTAGGGTTATGTCAACTTGACATGTAATTTTCTACTTATAAACTTTATATCAAAAGGTAGAAAAAAAAGGAATCTCTAGAAAATTGAATTTAGTTTCTAAACTACTAGGCCTTATTTGAAAAAAAAAATTCATTGGTCAAAATTTTGAATTTTAATGCAATAGTACAAAATTTTCAACACAAAAATAAGAAGTAGACATATGTCTAACCAACTTAATCAAAACCAATTAATAATATTTTAAAAATATATTCAATAAATAAGAAGTATACTCATGCCTAGATATGACACATATTTTTGGTTCTTTTTATTCTAAATAAATAAATAAATATTAGTTTTCTACTTTAGTATTTTTGGAATTAAAAAATCTCATGTTTGACCACCTTAACTAATTCAAAAATTTGCAATTTTTTTTTTCCAGGTTATAGTAGAAGAAATATAGTATGTGATGCATCTTTTTTATTTCAAAAATGTTGTACCATTTGAAAGTTATAGCTATTTTTCAAGTAGTGTGTCATTCAACACTTTATATGTAACTCCTTTAGAAGATAAGTAACAATTACTTACTTAACTCTTAATTTGAAAAACCTTACATTTATGGAAAGATAAGAACATTATTAAGGAACCCTTTTCATTTCATCAAATCTTGGTGAAAAAAAATTCATTGACTACATATTAGAAGTAAAAAAACATACAAGAACATTCCAAAAATGAATTTTCAAGATGTTTTTAAAGTTGATCATATAGGGATGGTATCAAAAGATATAGTAGGATTTATAATGGTATTTTTTTTTCATTTAGTATCAAGATCGATGGGAAAAGAGTTGTAATAGATTTTAAAATGCTTTGAGGCATTTTAGAACTACATATTTTTTAGATTGCCACTTTTTGGCACACCATGATTTTGCACATACCCAACACAAAGATTCAAATCAATTGCAACATTTACTCTCCAAATAGACTTATAATATTTACATCCAACATCCTCGACTATAAGGCCTTCCTAGTTACAACCAATTACATTTCAAATAATGGAACAAAGATCTCTATTCCAAGTTTCATCCAAGTATCTCTTTGATCACTACATGAATGACGATCCACTAAGATTTAGTGACACTACATATATCACCATCAGAACACATAGGTCATCTTAGAGTTCATAGTCTTTAATATTAGTAAACGTGCATTATATTATAGGATTGAACCATGATTAATTAATGACTACAATATAATACATTAGATAACATTATGTGGCCTCAAGTATAGGTCCACATGTTAACCAAATACCATGATCCAAGAGTTCTTAAGCTAACTCTTAACTATTCAACCTCAACAATTTAAATACAAGACATTGTATGAAGAACAACATAGGAAATTAGCACCCAAGAAGATGAAGCATAACTTTCACCAATTTTCACATAGGACTATGTGGACTTAAGGTAATGATCCATGCTATGTCCAATATATAAAACCAAGCTTGTGGAATCTGGAAATAACAAACAAGTTTCTTCCACATCAAACTATCAGATGGGTAACTAAAAATAGATAATAAAAATAAAATTTGGTTGATGCAAGGTTGTCAATAGCCCAAGGATGCTCCAACATCAAGAATTAAACTTTTTTTTTTAATGATTTCACCTTTGTTGAATAATATAATAAACTATAGCTAATGTTATATAGTTAAATATATGTCTTCTTAAGTATCAATTTATAAAAGAAGGTTCTTATATGAAGGAATGGTTAAAATATATATTTCCTAGTTGTCTTTAATATTGCAAAGCATCAATGTGATTATAATTTGTGCCCATGATGATGTACTATTTTCTCTATAGAATAGACTATTTTTTCTACTACATTCATTCACTACTATATTTGGACCCAAATTGCAATGGTAGGACATCACAAATGCAATGACCTCCTGTCACCCAAGTGATAGAACCATGAATTGGCTCCTGTCAGATGGGTGTCAGACTTTTTCTATCACAAATTGTGACAACAAGGGAATCCATCGCAAGGGTGATGGAAAAAATTATCATAACTTAGAAGAAGGAAGTGGCAAGAGTTCAATTTGACATCATCAAAATTGTGACATCCATGTGACAACTATGATGTGGAATTGATGTTGAACCATCAATATGAACCATTGTAATTGTGACAATTGTTCCATCCAAGTGATGGCTAGCCATCAAATTTTTTTGTCGCAATTGTGACAGATATCTATTCATTATTAAGAATAAACTATTAATTCATGTTTTACCCCTCAATTTGATTACTAGATGGGACCAAGAAGTTAAACAACAAGAAGTTAAATTCATGTTAAATAGGAAGAAGTTATAGAAGTGACCAATTATATTAAAATGTTGATGAATGGATTGGATAGTTGTGATGAGATGGCTACATGTTCAAGCCTTTTGTTGTCCTCTTGCTACCAAAGAGACATGGTGCATGTTCCTGTCAAAGATCTTATGCCCCTATATTTCCTTTTCCTTATCCTTCGAAAATAACCACCACATCCAAAAAACTTCTTAACATAATTTGATATAGACCATTAAAATGAACACCATTATCTCAAAGAATTATCACCTTCCAAGCTAGTGTACAAGTATCATAAACTAGTGTGGGTGAAAAGAGAATTACTATACATGAAGAACCCATGTCATCAACAAAAATTTCTCTTTGAGTAAGATGGTATCCCCATCTAGATACAATGAAAGACAAATCAAAAGCACAGGTTAATCTTGAGCTTCAATTGGTTTCAAGAATAATTTAATATTCTCTACTAATCAAGGCCAACCAAATGAAGGTGGAGGCTCATTTGGTCTCACACCTCTAAGCTCTAAATTTTGCATTAAAATTTAAAATCTTTAAGAAAGGATCAATCTTTAAAATACAAAAAAAGGTTCCAAACCTACAAAACTGACATCATTTTCTCATCTTCTCATACCTGTCATTTTTCAGTCACATCAAAAATAAGATTCTACAACTTTAAATCGAGAATGCATGTGCAGTTATGTTCTATATGCATGGACAATAGGTGGAGCTTAAAACATACATCATGATTACATTTATTTAATAGGTCTATTAAGTTTTTAAAATTATAGACCATTTTAAATATTAGAATTCTAGCTGCAAGAGTCAAAGTTACAATGTTTGTAATGGTCTATAACTTAAAATACCTAATTAAAGACCTTTAACGAAAATGCAAACATATTGCATTTTTAGCTCCACCTAATGTCATATGCATATGAATTGAGATCTCATAGTGAACTATGGCCTCCTTTTGCATTGCTTGAAACCAAGAGATTCACACATTTAGTTGTCCTACAATCATAGGTTAATATTGAGCTTCACTTGGTTTTGAGAATAGTTTAATATTCTCTACCAATTAGGGCCAACCATGTCAAGGTGAAAGCTCATTCCAACTCCCTACCCCCCCCAAACATCTAAATTTACTATTAAAATGTAAAATCTTTAAGAAAGGATCAATCTTTAAAGTACCTAGAAGTTGGGCTACTCTTTGGGAAAGTCCATCTTCATTGCTCATGAGCAATTCATCACAATTCTTTAGTGTTCCCATACATCTAACATAGGTACATCTAGGAATGTCCTAATCACCTCCTGCATAAAATGAATCTAATATTACAAAATGTCCCCTAAGAAATAATAGTTCAAGTTAAATAAACAAATGAAAAATGTGAGAGAAAAAGAGAAGTCTACTTACTAATAGGCATTTCCAACACATCTATGGTCATGCTATGTGTTGACTAAGTTTTATTATATTTTTTTGTACCAAGATCTCTTTGTTTATATACATACATAAGTAGATACACACATATGTGTGTATATGTATATATACACACATATATACATATGTATATATAAAAATATTTATATAGATACATACATACATATGTATATAGAGATCACAAGAACACAACAACAAAATCTAAGATCTTCACTAATCTCCACCAACATTTAGAGCTCTCCGTCCTCTTTCACGTGTAGCTTTCCAAAATTGATCAAAACAAATGGGGAATGAATAATGTCATGGTTTTCTATTTTGTTTATAATCTATAATCAACAATGCACAAAATCTCTCAATATACATACATATATAGAGATCACAAGGGCATGACAACGAGATGCAAAGATCAAAAGGGCATGACAATAAAATATAGTGATCATAAGGGAATGATAACAAGATGCAACAATCACAAGGGCACGGCAACAAAATCCTAGATCTCCACGAATATTCACCAACATTAAGAGCTCTCTACCCTCTTTCATGTGCAACTCTACACAATTGATCAAAACAAATGGGGAATGGTTAATGTCATGTTTTTTTTGTTTAATATGTAATCCACAATCCACAAGTTCTCTTTGTATATGTAGGTAAGTGCACCAAGTTGTGGTGCCAAAAGGGGGTATAAGTGGACACCTTTTTCCTGAAATCAACAATTTTTGAACTTCAACAAGAATTTGAAGATAGTTATGCTGAAAATTTTAAGATATGACAAAAAAAAAAGTTCTAGTCCTTTGAATCTAGTTTCTAAACTACTATTTTCTTTTTCAAAATTGTTTAGTTTTATGTCCTCAAAAAAGGGGGCCACAAAAAGTGGTACTATTTATTCCAAAAAAAAAACATAACACAGTGCAAAGTGTGGCCCCACTAAAATTTTAACTTTTTTTCAAAATTTTTTAATCACTCTGGTCAAAAGTTACTTAACACTATGTAGTTTATCCTAAATTTTTTGGGTAATTTTATAATTTGTATTTTTTTTTAATGAATTTTTTAACTAGACACATCCCAAAAACATGAAATATCTATGTGCCCCCCCTAGAAATAATTGAAAACTAATCTAAAATCAAATTTATATTTTCAAAGTGTGTAGAATGGAGTCTAGTTTCTAAAAAACTAAGTTGTTGCAAAATTTGATGAACGAGCTAAAATCTATAGCGCAATTAGTACATGGTGGTTTTTGACAAAAAATGGACATACATTGAAAAGAAATTATAGATGAAATACTTGAAATAGTTCAAATTAAAAATAAATTATATGGTTATATAGCTAACATAGAGACCTACAATGTCATGTACCCTAATCTTATCGATGCTCAACCACAAGGAATCTTGAAGGAGAACAAATAAGAAAAATTAATCATTTTTTGTATGTTTGCAGCAAAACATGTCTCAAACTTGTTTATAAACTTCAAACTTTTGGGTTGGATTTCCAAGGCAAAACCAAGCCTTAGGCTTGGTTTTAATGCTAAATTTTGAATAGTGCGTACGCCCTAAGCGCACAAGTGATATTCAAAGCTTTTGAATTTGGGTCTCAATAGCGTATGTGTGCTATAGTATGCACACACTATTGAGACCTAAATAGTGCATAGAGAAGGAAGAAGAGATGCAAAGCAAGAGTAAGAGAAAGGTGGGGGATGGCTATGTGAGAGAGAGAGAGAGAGATAGAGAGAAAGTAGGGGATGGGAGAGGGGAGAGAGAGAGTAGGGGATGGGAGAGAGAGGAAGTGAGAGATAGTAGTTTGGGTGGCAAAGAGAGTACAGGATGGGAGAGAGATAGAGAAAGTGTGAGAGAGAGTAGGAGTGGAAAAGAGAGAGTACATGATGGGGGAGAGAGATTGAGAGTAGGGGATGGGAGAGAGAGGAAGTGTGAGAGAGTGAGTAGGGGTGGCAGAGAGAGTATGGGATGGCAGAGAGAGATTAGGTAGTGAGAGAGGGAGTGAGAGAGGGAGAGAGAGAGGAGGATGTGGTTGTGTGTGTGAGAGAGAGAGAGAGAGAGTAGGGTGTGGGAGAGAGTGTGAGAGTGAGAGAGAGAGAGAGAGAGAGAGAGAGTAGGGGTGGTAGAGAGAAAGTAGGGGATGGGAGAGGGGAGAGAGAGAGCAGAGGACAAGGGAGAGAAAGTAGAGAGGGAGAGAGTGAGAGAGAGAGATAGTAGGTAGTGGAAGAGGGAGTGGGAGGGGAAAAGAGGGGGGATGGGAGTGTGTGTGAGAAATCTAGAGAGTAGGGGATGAGAGAGGAGAGAGAGGGGGGGGATGGGAGTGTGTGGTGTGTTTGAAAGAGAGAGTGTAGGAGATGGGAGAGGGGAGAGAGAGAGTAGGGGATGGGAGAGAGAGGAAGTGTGAGAGAGAGTAGGAGTGGCAAAGAGAGAGTATAGGATGGGAGAGAGATATTGAGAGTAGGGGATGGGGAGAGATAGAGTATAGGATGGGAGAGAGAGATTGAGAGTAGGGAATGGGGGAGAGAGAGAGAGTAGGTGGTGGGAGATGGAGTGGGAGAGGGAGAGCAAGAGAGAGGAGGATGGAAGTGCATGTGTGTGAAAGAGAGAGAGTAGAGAATGGGAGAGGGGGTAGAGAGAGTAGCTCGAGAGAGAGTAGGGGATGGGAGAGAGAGAGAGTAGGTGGTGGGAGAGGGAGTGGGAGAGGGAGAGAGAGAGAGAGAGAGTAGGGGATAGGAGAGAGTATGAAAATGTGAGAGATAGTAGGGGGTGGAAGAGAGAGTAGAGAGGGAGAGAGTGAGAGAGAGTAGGTAGTGGGAGAGGGAGTGGGAGATAGAGAGTGAGTGAGAGATAGAGTAGGGGATGGGAGAGGAGAGAGAGGGGGGATGGGTGTGTGTGAAAGAGAGAGAGTAGGTAATGGGAGAGGGGAGAGAGAGATAGAGAGAGTAGGGGATGAGAGAGAAAGAGAGTAGGCAGTGGGAGAGGGAGGAGAGAGAGGGGGGATGGGAGTGTGTGTAAGAGAGAGAGTAGGGGTGGAAAAGAGAGTGAGAGTAGGGGATGGGGGAGAGAGAGAGTAGAGAGGGAGAGAGTGAGAGAGAGAGAGACAGTAGGCAGTGGGAAAGGGAGTGGAAGGGAGAGAGAGGGGGAATGAGAGTGTGTGTAAGAGAGATAGAGTAGGGGATGAGAGAGAGAGTGTAGGTAGTTGGAGAGGGAGTGGGAGAGGGAGAGAAGGGGGAATAGGAATGTAAGAGAGAGAGTAGGGGATGTGAGAGAGAGCAAATGTGAGAGAGAGTAGGGGTGGCAAAGAGAGTACAGGGTGGGAGAGAGAGAGAGATTGAGAGGAGGGGATGGGGAGAGAGAGAGTATAGAATGGGAGAGAGAGATTGAGAGTAGAGAATGGGGAAGAGAGAGAGTCGGTGGTGGGAGATAGACTGGGAGAGGGAGAGCAAGAGAGAGGAGGATGGGAGTGCATGTGTGTGAAAGAGAGAGAGTAGGGAATGGGAGAGGGGGAGGGAGAGATTAGGGAATGGGAGAGGGAGGAGAGAGAGTAGGTGATGGGAGAGGGAGTGGGAGAGGGAGAGAGAGGAGGGATGGAAATGTGTGTGTGTGTGTGTGTGTGTGTGTGTGTGTGTGTGTGTGTATGTGAGAGAGAGAGAGAGGGAGTAGGGGATGGAAGAGAGTGTGAAAATGTGAGAGAGAGTAGGGAGTGGAAGAGAGAGAGTAGAGAGGGAGAGAGTGAGATTCATAGAAATATAGTGAGAGTGAGAGTAAGAGAGAGAGAGTAGGTAGTGGGAGAGAAAGAGTAGGTTATGGGAGAGGGAGTAGGAGAGGGAGAGTGAGAGAGAGTAGGCAATGGGAGGAGTAGGAGAGGGAGAGTTAGAGAGAGAGAGATTAGGGGATGGGAGAGGAGAGAGAGACTAAGAGAGAGTAGGGTATGGGGGATGGTGGGATAGAGAGATGTGTTTTGACACAGTGTGTATGCACTATAATGTGTACGTGCTTTATAATGTGTATACACTATCTCAAATCACCCAAAAGTGGTAAAAAAACAAGTTTGGGTCTCATTTCATCCATTTTATGCTTTTGGTCTATTGTACATTCTATTGTTCTGACAGAAAACATGAGTTTCAACATAGCAAACACTATTTGAAGACTTATTGAAGCTAGCAAACACCAAATTCAATCATTAGATACGTGATTTGAAGACTTTTTCAATAATCTTTGTATAGAAAAGGTTAGTGCAATCCATTTTAAATATTTTTTGTTGATATATAGATACATATTTGATTATAATTTGACATGTTGTTTAATATATAGTGAATTTGTTGAAATTTGTATGTTTGAATGAAATGTTATTTCGAAATGGTTAGAAATTTGACAAGTTATTTGATATATATGTGTATTCATTCAAATAATTGTAATTTTATATGTATTTGAATGATTTGTAATTTACACATTGTAAGTAATTTAGATGTTTGAATAATTTGACATGTAGAAATCATCATCATGCCAAGGAAGAAACCAAAAACTCAAACAAATGAAGATAGGGAGAGATATTTGGCAATTAAAAGAGATAAAATGAAACTACTACATAAAAATAGAAAATTTCAAAGAAATAATGAAGAATTGACTTTTGAAGAGGATCAAGAACCACCAATACAAAGAAACAAAGAGGAAGAATTGGAAAGACAATGAGAATGAATGAGACTGTTACACTCAAGGAGACAATTGAACTGTGAAGCTACACCATCTTCCAATGTTGGAGTCATATCATCCTCTCATGTTGAAGAGACACTAATTTGTAGATCTGACGATGTACACACTCCATCATGTCATGTTGAAGACACAACATCAACACATCAAGTAGGTGATATTCCATCTTTTGCATCTTATTGCCAAGGTGCATAGTCTTCGATTCAAGGTACGCAATACAATCAACCTTATGTTGATGTTCAAAATGTTGACAGAATGGAAGAGATTATACACCTTCTAGAATTTTTTTTAGAAGACCAAAATATTTGATTGATATTGATACTAACATTTTGAAATCAATGTCTGACAAGATTAGCAAGCGTACTTATCAAAGAAAAGTTAATCATATGTGGAGAATATTTTTTGAAGAATTAAATATTACAGGTCAATACCAATTATTTATTGAAACGATGAGAAATTTGAAATTTAGGCCTATCATGAAGATTCTTGGGCTAAGAACGATGGATGATTCAAATGAAAAAAGCATTGTAAAGAATCTAATGAGTGCTTATCACAAAGTGGGTTCTAAATCATGTACCAAAGATAGTAATATCACAAGACAAGTACTTACATTGACAATAGTAAGTAGCCAAATGAAGAAAGCTTGATTAATAAGAAAGACAAGAAAAACATTAAAAATTGGTAGAGGTACTCTAAGGAGAGCCATGCTAACGCATGAGAGATTGGAAGATCCAACAAAAAATGAGTTCTGGACATTTAGTGGTAGACTACTATGAAAGGATAAAGAAATTAGTGAAGCTTTGAAATCATTAATCGAATATTTTTGGAAAAATAACAAACGTGTTTCCCCTAATCAAAGAGATGTTGTAAGAAGGAGGATTGGCAGCCAAAATTGTGACCCACATGTGAAACATTTTTTGGACTCAACTCAAACATAACTTTTTGCAAAATTTATTGGTATATATCCTCAAATTTGAATAAGTCAAAGAATTTTTGAGATGGGTAAACCTTTTTATTTCAAGATAAATCACATATGCACAACTTGTTTTTGTAGGATACATATTGAATTTTCTAACCATTTTGATATTTTTAGGCATATATGTGTGTTTTTGCATTCTGAGTTTGTTTTGTAGGATTGTGACATGAATGAGCCACCAAGATCTTCAAGAGAATTCATATCCAACATTTTATGTGAAATAGGGGATGACCAACAATTCTACAAGAGATCATGCTTGGATAGTACATGCTTATTTTGTGGTTCTTTGGAACTTTCACCAACTTGTCAGCATATGGATAGTACACATGCAATTGGTAATGAAATAGTAGATTACAAAAAAATTAAGACAGTGACATATGCTCTAAAAGATGGAAAACAAGGCAAAAGATGTGATTTAATCATTGAAAAGATTCCAAAGTATGAGTTCATGAAGATTTTTTGTGAAAAGACTATTTACGAGTATGCAAGGCATGCACATAGAGCTCGATGGCTGGATTTGCAATTTAAGTTGTGCAAGGATACATTTCCACTAGATACCATTGTTTCAGTTGTAGACTTCACAGAGAAATACACACTACAACCACAAAATGAGGTGCAAGAAAAGTATTATACTTCTCAATAGGTTTCCATATTTGTTCACATAAAATTCATGCATTCACCTACAACTACAGAGGATGACAGAAAGATTTTGAGGGAGTAGCATTTTTACATCAATGAGGATTGATCACATTCTACGGAGTTTGTACAGGGTTGTTTTCAACTATTTTATGGAGATTTGGCTAATAGGGGCATAACATATTGTTAGCACATTATTTGGTCAGAAAATTGTGCATCTCAATTCAAGAATGCATGGATGTTCTATTGGTTGAGCAGGATGCATAGGTTTTGTAGAATTCAATATATGTGGAATTTAATAGAGGTTGGTCATGGAAAGGGAGAGCACAATGGTGTAGGCACATGCATCAAAAGAACCTTAGCTCATGAAGAACTAAAGTACAAAAATGGAGCAATATTGACAAATGCGAAATCCATCATTTAGTGGTGTAATGCTACAATGGGTCCAAGTAAGGAAGGTGAGTCTACAATTCATAGATTTTTTTGGTTGATAGATAATACTAACATTGCACCACATGAGGATTTTTGGACACCAATAGGATCTAGTGAGTTGCACTCTTTTAGAAGCTCTGATGTAGGTTCATGGAGTATCCACATGCAAAAAATGGCATGCTATTGTCCATCATGTGTAGAGGAAAATTGGGATGAGTGTGAGTCAACTAAATGGGATGACAAATGGGATATATGGGTTTTGGACACAATTGACACCTATCGTCCCCCACAAGCACTGGAAATTGTACAGATGGATTTGTCTACTAACTTTGACTACTTCTCTGATCTAGTGCAACTTAGTAATATGTATATTCATATATCTTTGTAATTTTAATATGTAACTGTATAACTTTTACCTAAGTATTTTTTGAATTAATGACCACAGTTTGTACATTTTTCATTGTAGGCCATGTTTTAGTTGTTATTGCACCTGAAGACAATGAAGAAGGCATATATTATTATTTGTGTTATTGTGTCCAAGCCAAACAAAAATTGGATCACTCAATTATAGATGGTGAAGGTTTAGAGTACCATGTTAGTGTGGTGGTTGTAACTAGCACATGGCTTAGACAATATTCTTTGAAGAATCCTAAATTTTGGTTATTTGAGGATTGGAAAATAGAGAGGAAAATTCTTCATTATTTAAACCTTGTTTTTGCATCAAATGTACACTTGATAAAATATTGTGGAAAACCACATAATAAGATTCTTTGGAAAGTTCACGAGTTAGACCACGAGGCAATACTTGAGACAATAAAATGTAGAGAAAATCCAGTTGGCTCATTAGATTGAATAGGGAGAGAGGGAGAGAGAGAAAGAGTGATTAATTGGATCAAAATACAATGTTGCAACCTCTCCAAGACTGTCCACATGACAAGGTGGACCATATTGTTATGATGTGTAAGTGATGAGATCAGTTTAAATCATAGATTTTATGTTTTGATTTGTTTAGAATCTAGACACATTTTTCAAATTAGTCATTTGAATAAGTGAAAGTTTAGAATTTTTTTTTTGGATCAAAATGTAATAAAAAGGCATGAAATTTTTTAGAATTTGAATGCTTTGTGATGTAAAGTCATGATTGTGTGCATGTAACTAGAAATGTCAAATTGGCAAAAACAAGGATACAATGGGAGAAGTTTCCAAGGCTCATCAAGCCATTCAGTAAGCCATTTGATCATTTCTAGAAGCTCAAACAAATAATTCTTTTCATTTTTATCATATTTACCAATAATCATATTACAACTAACATGCTTTTATCTTTTAATAAAAATATGTGAGGCCTCACCCGATCCGTCACAGTACCAATGAGATAATTGCATTACGGTGATTTTAATCCTATGTTTTGATACACTTTTGAGACTGTAGGGTTATGTCATTTTAATATTTGCATTTTGATGATTCACAATTACTTCTGCATATTATGACCTAATTGATGCATTTAATGATTCTATTCATGTTTTAAGCTATTGACATTGTTTTAATAGAAATTGAATGGTAGAAATGCTTGTAATGTAAGAAGGTAATGTTACATTGGAAATTAGAGTTAAAAGATAAATTTGGTTATGCATTGAGACCTAACCCACATATCTAGGGATTCAATAGTTGTGGAGTCAGCATCTTGTTGCAATGATAAAAATAGACTATGAAGTTATTCTGAATATTAAATTTACCATGTTATGTTGATAAGTAAAGTTTGATGTTATAGTATTTTGAGCATTTTACATGGAAATTATTAGAAAAAGTAATTTAATTAAAAGAAATGAAGTATGGAACTCAAATGTCGAATGTGATATGTAAGAAAGGGAAAGTTAATTTGAGATGATGAAATATATGCAAGCCTAATGTTGAATGAGATAATGATTTATTTTACGTATGCGTATATGATTTTCTTGGACTACTAACACTCGAGTTTAGTGTGTAGGAATTTTACCATGGGTTTGAAGGGGAATTAAGGCTCAAACCACTACAAACATGACATAGCCAAGGTTGAATCAGTGGAAAAGATTCAAACCTCATTGTAATGTATTTTATTTCGTATGTGTGAATTGTATGTGTGCATAGTAGCCTAGTTCATGTATTATTGTAAAATAAGTCATTTTTAATGTAATGTGATATTTTATGTGTATCACTTGACACTTGTGTTGTCCTTGTGGGGATGCCATGTCATTCAAGGTTTGTCAAGAAGTAACCTAACCTAAACCTAACCCTGATGAAGAACCCAAGTTAACCTCACATAGAAAAAAATGCCATGAGGAGTCTCAATCAAAGGAAATTCGAATTTGGACTTGGCTAGGATTTTTAGGGGTCATTAAGTGGTCCCAAAGTGTCTTTTATGAGAGAATAAGCTGCCCATATGATAGTATATCAAGTTAGGGGCCTAATTTTGATCATGTGAGTACCTAGACAGCCTAGAGGGCCCTTTTACCCTTGCATTCTTCCATCAATTCGAATTTGGAGTTGTCATATTTGCCTTCTCTCATGTTTTCCACTAAGTCAAAAATAGAAAAATTAGGGGAGACAAGTTTGTAAGAGGAGGTGGCTTAGTGTTTTTGCTAAAAATAGTTAGTGGGAAGGCTTTATTAGAGGGTCCTGGCCAAACTAGTGGGGTGTCTACCCACTCTCTAATTTTAGAGACTATTAGGTTTTGGAGGGTGATTAGGGGAGCTCTACTACAACTATCCTTACCATAGCTTCGACCAAGGTTGGTATCTCAAAGTTTCTTCTTTTTCATTTATTTCTTTTAGCATGGTTAAGCAAATCTGCAAGTGTGGAGTTTATCAATGGAGTATGCATTGCATTGTCAATCTTGTGTTATGAGCTTGTTATTGTGTTGGGAAGAAGTGAATGTGTTTTGTGCTTTTGGAGATCCTTTCTTGGATGTGTTTTGTTGTTCTTCATTAGTTTGTTGTTGTTCTTGTTGAATGTGAGTGTTGATTGTGATTATGGGTGTGAAGGCTTCACTCACCCTTGGAAGGGCAGAGAAGCCTTGGGTGAAGGGCATAAGTTGGGCTTGACATTGTAGGTGAGAAAGAAATTTTTTTTTTTACCTCATGATGAGGTTGTTATTATCATGGAGCATGGGCTCCATCATGGCCATGGATCTTGTTGTTTGGGAGGTACAAGGAGGTTTAGTGGATGAGGAGAAGATGGTTGTTTTGAAGGCCTTGAGAGGCAATGCAATGGCAATATGTTGTTTATGTTGTGGTGGCCTTGAGAGGAAAAATACATTGGCAATATGATACTTATGATGTTAGAATTTATCCTCCTTGAAGATCCCACCTTCACCCAATGTTTTATGATTCCAATGGCGAATCATTGTGCAAGCCATGGGAGGGTGTTGATTGTGTTTTGTGTTGTGTCTTCATGCAAAGTTTTGTGATGTATGTGTGATACCCAATTTGAGCCTTGTTCCCCTACCGCGGGGGTGGTCTCTTTGGAGGCCTATGGTTGGGTGGAAAGCACACATGGTCATTGTTGTTTCCTTTTTTTGTGTTGCATATGCAGATTGTGTGCTCAAGGGAGCAATGGAAGCAAGCTTGGTATGATCATCTTATGAAAGTTGCATGAAGATAAAACTTGTCATTTTGCTGCAATGGAGAACTCTCCATATTGTTCATATGGTTGTGATGAATGATTGCATAGTAGAGAAGAAGGGATATGTCATTTTTCTGGAAGGAGATATTGTCTTTCATGGCATCAAATATTGTATTTGTAAAAGTATAGTTTCTGTTCTTTTGTTTTGTATTGGGCTGTAAAAAAAAATCTCCATTTTGTATATGCTACTGTGGGGTATGAGTTCATGGGAGAAAATAAAGTAATTAGAAGGTTCTGATAACTATTTGCATTATAAGACTCTATCTTTATGTTCTTAGTTTCAATTAGAATACTTGATTATCTTCTCAGTCATATGTGAGAGAGTTTCATGTTTAGAAACAGTCATAATTATATTTTGAATAGTAGTAGTAAGATGCATTCACTTATGGTTGCTCATGTAAAAAGATAGTAGATTTGACTCTCAAGTTTTAAAACACAAATGGATATTGGTATAATTCAATAGAGTAATATATTCGATGCCTTTATCATTTATTGGTTTTAGCACTAATACTCAATGCTATGCTTAGTTTCCATGTCACCAAACCTTAAGTAAGAGTCAAAATAAATAATAGTAATAATAACCAAGATGCAAATATGGGTGAACAATGAGTTAAACCTGGAAATGTGTATTTCATTCTCTAGAAATTTGATGGGGAAGAAAAAAATAACCCACCTCAAGTTGCTAATACAAAGCAATAAAATAATCAAGGAGATATTCCCTAGAATCATATCTTAGATAATAGAAACAAAATAAATAAATAAATAAATCTATTCCTAAAAGTTTGTAAGAAAAGACCATGTAAATCCCATGACCCTAGGTTGTCCCATTTATAAAACAACAAAAAAGCACAGGCCAATGATTAAATAAAACCTAGGCACCTATGTTCTGTTTTAAACTAGGATGTACCCACCCACTAATACATTAATCTTTCTATAAATACAGGAAAATAAAATAAAATAAACCCTAACCCTCTCAAGCGTTATTCCTTCACCTTGGAATACTTGGTTCATGTGTAAGAGATTTGAAAAGGGAACAATTCTGACAATATTGTCAGACCCAATTCCAAGCACCCTTATCTTGGACTTAACATTGAATTAGGTTTCTATGTTCTGACATAATCAACACACTCCTTAGCTACCTATCTCTTGGAAAATGTGATTAGGAAGGAGTAAATGGTACTTGGGAAGCGGTTCAAAGCAAATCTAAATGGCTTAAGTCAGCATGCCTTGGGTGTAGTGGTGGTAAAAAGGTAAGCCCATCTCTTGAGAACTTTTCAAACCTTTTTAGGGCAACAACTACCCAAGCAGGAGGATCAACTACCTAGGTATGCCTGCCCCCTATCCTTATGCCTCCTCATGCCATCCCATGCAGGCATCACATCTTGCAGCCGTACTTTGATTGACTGTCAGAGTAGAAGAGTATTTGATACAACAACGGTTGTAATGAGCAATTTGAAGAACATAGCATATTACCATCTATCTTATAGACGTGGAGCAAGTTATTATTATTTTGATTTTTCCATCAAATTAGTGTATATGTTAAACCATATTTCTTTGTTAAATGTAAAAGTAGTTAAAGTTTTTTTTTAATGTGAAATCCGTACTATGCACTGTTATATTTTATTGGTGTACAATCATATTATTTGTTACTTAAGAACTCTATTTGTTTGCATAAAAAAATTCCTTATCTAGAAATATTCTAATATGTTCTAATATGTTCTACTAGTCTAGAATAAGTTGTATTATACATGCTCAATCAAAATTATAGTGTAGTCTTTTTTCTTAAATTATTTTCAAGTTTATTATTTTATTTTGTATTTTTATTTATTTTAAATTTAATGTTTAAAATTAGATTTATAAATATATATAAATGTATATATGTGCAATATAAGTGTGATTTGTTGTGTTTTCTTGTATTAATTTAAATATCGAACAATCATTTACATTTAAGCAGAAAAACATGTTAGGAACACTTATATTGGTGAATTGAAGGAATCTATACTATGCATTCATCTCATAAGAATTTACTATTCAACTAACTCTTTAATTCTTTTAAAATATTCCTTAGCTTAAAATTGTAGAATGTATAGAAATGAATTAAGTGAAATGTATGATATATCCAAGTCCATAAAAAAACCTAGACCCATTTATTTGATCCCCCAAAGATTAAAAACAAATATATTAACTAATTATTGATCTCAATTTAACCAAGATTCAATGACCTATCAAGATCTTTCTCTCTTCTTTAGAAATAGAACTTAGTGCTTACATTTACTACATTTATTTATCTCACTTTATGGAACTATGGAGATAATATAAAAGAAAAGAATGTCACTTCAAAAGAATGCAAATAAAATAAGGAATTCATCAATTCAAGGTATTTTTTAGTGGCTAATATTCGCAAATTGGCTAATTTTAGAAATTTTTGGCTAGTAATTTGGCTAATAATTTAAGATTTGATACAATCTAAATTGCCATAGTTTTATAAAATATAGTTCTAGAATATTTAAAATCACTCAATAATTTATTTTATTGAAAAATTTAAAATCAAATATTTGCCACAATATTCATTACATTATTAGATTTGAGTCACCTAAATATAATATATTATTAAAGAAATTATATTTAACTAGCCAATAATTATCATAATTATTAGTTACTTTGGGGATATATCACCAATATTTAGTTTTCACTATTGATTTAAAGTATATGTAACTCCTCATAATATTCCACAAGGTAAAAAAAGTTCAATTTTGATTTGTAATATTCCATGGTAATTAATGAACTTCCTATTATTATTGAGATTTGTCAATATTTTATAAAAAAAAATTATGATTAGAAAATAATCATCAATATTAATCATATTTAGAATAAAAAATTGAGAGATTTGTCGATAGAAATAATTTTGGTTTTTCAAAATAATGAAAGATTTGCCAATATTTGATATCTTTTTTTGGAGGTGGCTTTCTTAAATTTTACCGTATTCATCATTTATCAACAACTACACTATTCTGGATTGACAATTCTATGGCTTTTACACTTTAAAATTATTTTTTAAGTACTTTTAGATTTTATGTTTATATTACCATTATTAGGATGGACAATACTTTAGTGACTATTAAGTTATAATTATGTTAGATAAGAATTTGATTTGGTTGTGCTAATTCTATGTGGACAGTTTTTTGATATTAAGAATTGGAACTATGAATATGCTGATTATTTAGTGGCTGGTAATCTATTCTAAAAAAAATCAACCCCATTTTTTTTTTGGTATTTTAATATCAAAAACCTCCACACTAACACTATTAATAGATACAATAATAATTGTTACATATTTGAAAAATCTCTACTATCTAAACACCTTAACATAATTGATTGAATACTATCACTAAAAACCCTAGCTGCATGTATTTGAATAAAATCTTTCTTAGATCCATTCTAAAAGTTAATTGTATGCATCCACCTTTTTTAGTTGGAAACACAAAGAAATGAGTTGTTAACAATGTTCTTACAAAACCCTTGCCAAGAGTAGCCTCTTTCCAACCTAACACTTTACCAAAAAACAAGTTTCACGCAGTGGCTTGTATTTCCCATAAGTTATAATAATTTATAGTTTATTAAATTAGTAAATACATTTAATAAATTGAAGAATAATTTATGTAATAAAACTTATGATAAAATTTTATTTAAATGAAATGAGTATGTAATATTAAAATTAAAAAGTAGAAACAATTAGTATATAACTAATGTATAATAGTATTCAAAATATTTATGTAGCTTTTATATATAAATAAAAATTTCTTATAAAACATTTGAAACAATTATGTAGATCTGATTGGTTAAAATTCAAAATAATAATCACTTGTTAAGTATAGGTGATTGCAATAGTATATTATCTATGACAAATACAACAAGAAAGTTGTCAAATTGTAGTCCATTTTTCAAAAATGTATTTCACATTCTCAAATTCTATAATGAACATACATAACTGGATGAATCTTTAAATATTAGAGAATATAAGATACAACATTTCTAATGGAAGATTTCCAAGTAAGGGGTTGAACATTCAAAACATCTTTATGTGTACTAAAGTGTCCCTATTTCATTTTTTAATTTACAACCCATTAGATGTTGAACCTTAGATTTAATTTCATGATTAAGAGAAGTGCATTGGTTATACTTTTGTCTTGGTATGCATGCCTACGCCCTTAGTTAAATTCATTCTCACATTTTAGTATTTAATTTTTTTATCTTGCTTCACATTACTAATAGAAAAAATTATTTATAAGTTTATATTTATTTACAAATCTATTCTTCTTTATCTTTGTGCTTTATTAATATACAAACATTTTAAAGATTAGTGTCAAGTTATATACTTACTATTCACACCATTATGTGTACAATGCTCAAAATGTACCTTTAATTATAATTATTAATTAATTATAAATTAATATACAATATTTTTTTATAATAAAATTTGTATATTTATATTATTAATTTCTAAAGGAGTGTGAATTAATTAATATATAGACATTCTAGATGCTATGCAAATGTTGTCAACTTTCAAACATCCAACCTATTTTTAAATTGACCAATTATCTATCCTACATTCAATTTTCACAATTCCTACATTAATTATATCTGTTGCACCAATCACAAATAATTATTTTTCATAAATTTAATATTTCTAAAGTTTTATATTTATTTACTAATTTTCAATATGAAACAATTTATTTATCTCAAATATTATTGACTCATTTGATTTTGTGTTATAGGAGCCCTTTTATCAGAGCTCCTCTATACTGCTTCTTTTGCGGCTAAATTTTCATAGTCTACATTTTACAATTAAATTAGAAATATATAAATATATTGATTAAAACTATAAGAAAAATAAATCTATTATAATTCATATATCACAATAAAATTATTATTTGTATTTATATATATTTTTACATATTATTTTATATTTAAAATAATATTATAATATATATTACAACTAAATATTTGTAAATATTTAATTAATCAAACTTTAAAATAATATACATGTTATAACCATTACATTTTTAAATATATAATTTACATTCTATATATAATTAAATAATATAATTTAATATTCTAAAATGAAATTAATTATACATCACAATATAATTTGCATTTTCTATTACACTCTTTTAATTTAAAACTATTTGGCAAATACTAGCTACTATGTGGCACTTGTTAAATATGTACATATAAATGTAAAAGAAATATATAAGATTCTATAACTAGAAACTGATACTTTAAGTTTAAACAGTTAATCTGTGTTGAGGATTTACAATATATATTTTTTAAATTTTTAAATAAGCTTATGATTGCAATATCTATGATTCCATTTTGTTTCCATCTTTAGAGCATTTTGCGAAATTGTTAGCAATCACTGATGCATTGGCATTGATTACTTTCAATTTGTACTTTGCTTGCAAAACTTGAATTTCAAATCTGTCAGTTGAAAATTTGCCACTCCTTTAATATTTTTTTGATTGTTCTTCGGATTTGGATAAAAGCAGAAATTTATTAATGAAAATGTGTATATTGCACACTTATATTGCACATATATACATTTATATATATTTATAAATCTAATTTTAAACATTAAATTTAAAATAAATAAAAATACAAAATAAAATAATAAACTTGAAAATAATTTAAGAAAAAGACTACACTATAATTTTGATTGAGCATGTATAATACAACTTATTCTAAACTGGTAGAACACATTAGAACATATTAGAATATTTCTAGATAAGAAATTTTTTTATGCAAACAAATAGAGTTCTTAAGTAACAAATAATATTAACCAATAGTGGCATGTTGTGATGGTTAAGTTGTTGAGTTGTTATCCTTGCCATCAAGGTTCAAATCTCTCAGGGATGAGGTCCCCCATTTGTGGCCTCACTGGTTCATAGCTCCGTAACAAATAATATGATTGTACACCAATAAAATATAACAGTGCGCAATACAGATTTCACATTTAAAAAAAACTTTAACTACTTTGACATTTAACAAAGAAATATGGTTTAACATATAGAATAATTTGATCAAAAAATCAAAATAATAATAGCCTGCTCCACGTCTATAAGATAGATGGTAATATGCTCTATTCTAACAGATCTTGTAATATTCAAACTGCTCATTACAACCTTGGCCATATCAAATACTCTTTTTCTTAAATAGTCAATCAGAGTACGGCCACAAGATGCCATGCCTGCATGGGATGGCATGAGGAGGCATGAGGATGGGGGGTGGGCATACCCAGGCAGTTGATCCTCCTGCCTGGGTAGCTGTTGCCCCTTTTTAGGCACCTAGTACTGCATGGAATTTGGTTGTACCCTTGTGTGTATGTTTAATGTTTCGACCTCTGACTTAGGAGACAAGTGTCCTTCCCTAGGCGCCCTTAATATGAAAGCAAAGCAATGCGCCATTCTAGGGAGGATAGGCGTATGGGGAAATGGGTAGCTCTTAGGTTAGTGAAAAGTGGAATGTTAGAGTGTCCTTTTTGCAGATTATTGTGTTGATTATTTAAGCTTTAGTAAAAGTTGTGGATGGAAGTGGTTAGTGGTTAGTGGTTAGGATAGATGAAGGGTGGGATTAACAATTGTATATATTGTGTCTTGGGTAGGATGATACATTGTTAAAACATTTTATTTGTTTGAGTATAAATTTTAAGAGTGTTAAGTAGTAGTATACAACAATTAGGATAGAATTGTTAAAGAATGATATTTATAAAATTAAATTTCTTAAATTCAACACATCATCAACATTTTGAATCTATATAGGTCATTAAATGTATGGTAATACATAATACATAATATTATTTTTGGAAAGGTTAGAACCTTATTGGTAGAAAGAGAATAAATTGAGATATGTCGTTAAACAAATTAGTGGAAAATAGTTAAATAAGTATATCTAGTAGTAGTTAATTTTTGGGTAATGTAATGGATCAAGTATTATTAAAGATAAGTGATAGTAAATATCTTAGTAAATGAAATTGTTGAGGGATTATGATGTTATTAAAAGTTACTTGTATATGTTAGGAATGAAATCTATTATAATATGTTATGAGATTGAAGGTACGAAAACTA
This sequence comes from Cupressus sempervirens, assembly GCA_028749045.1. Lineage (NCBI taxonomy): Eukaryota > Viridiplantae > Streptophyta > Pinopsida > Cupressales > Cupressaceae > Cupressus > Cupressus sempervirens. The sequence goes on from CM053793.1 coordinate 794,106,950, forward strand.
ATAAATTGTATTAGTAGATGTTGATATTAGATTAATCCAATGTAGTATATCTTTAACTCAATAGTTTATTTCAAACAAAATAAATAAATAAAATTAGTGTGTTTTTGAATAGTAATTTTGGGCATGACAAAATCAGGAGGAATCTAGTGGTTCAAATGCTAAAAGTGAGTCTACTAATACAGGGACATCTAGGGGCAAAAGATCCAATGGCAAAGGAAGGTCTAGTGGAAGAGAGCCTAGTGTGTTCACTGGTAAGTGCTTTACTTGTAACCAAGTAGGACATTAGTCCTTTAGATGCCCTAAAGAAGAACAAACAAGTATATTACATTTATTTGGTTCTGTTCCTTCTTACAATTTTTATTGCCTTATGTGTTTTGGGTTCAAATTTGAAAACAAGAAACTCTCATGTGTCCTTTCTTAAATTATTGATGCAGTGTTGCAAAAAATAATTCTTTTCAAATTAGTTTCTTTCTAGATTTGATCAATATAAAATATAGTTAGTATATTATAAAACAAGTAAGAGAACCTATAAATGATTTATCCATGATCATAACAAGATGAACATCTCAAAAGTGTTTATTGAGCTCATTTTCTTGGCTACAAGACTAATACTTCCTTATCCTTATAAATATTGGATTTGAGTGTAGTTTCAATATTTGGTAGCTCATTACCAAGGTATTAGAATAAGGGTTGAATATCAAATTAAAGCCATTTTTTTATTTATAAAAATTAAAATATTTAAATGCAATTTTTCATCATTTTGATTACTTTTTGGGGGGTCTTTTCGAATCTTCTAAGTTGAGAAGCATTTCAAATGGATTGAGTAATACCTAGAAGCAATTACCAATTCCTTTTGAATTTTTTAAAACTTAATCAAAGTCACTATTTTGCACATCCATATAACAGTCACAGTTTTCAATACTTTTACCTAGTAGTTATACTAATCTCTTTAATGTAGAGGATCACTTTCATGGGATCAAGGGTATTGAGACCATGAAATGGAAATGATTAACCTTGAATCATATAAATCTCACATTTTATATGCAAAGAAATGGATGGGAATGTGATCACAATCTGAAATAGTGAAGAAATTAGCATGGAAATGGTGGTTAGGTACAATAGTGGGAGTTCTAGCCATGTGAATGGAGTATTTTGTGATTTGGATTGAATCTTATATGAAAAATGTAAAGGTGTATGATAAACCAATTTGATCTAGAAGTTTGGGGAAGGGTGATATTGGTGATACCCTAGATTTGAGGGTTTGAAAGAAGGTAATTTGGGATTTTGGGGTTCCAGTAGGTCTAGGACAGATTGCTTATGGAATTGGGGGTTTTATGAAATGAATGATGACTATTGAAAGTTACAAGGTCTGGGAGTATATTATAATGGGGGTTTCTTTATTAAATTAGCCATTTTCATGCTCAAAAATAGGGCATCAGTCAAAAATATGGGTGTTGGTAAAAAATTGATGTAGAGTGCAATAGTGGAAGGCTTAGTCTAACGACAATGCTCTCAAATCACGAAGTATGCAAATATGACATCAAAGTGTTTCAAACACCCTTTACTAACTACAACACACCTATATCAACCTCAAGAACAACAATCCAATCCCTAAACACACTTTTCCAACTTTCATGCAAGTTTCACACATCCAATAACTATTGTAAGGGTGGAAATAAGAAGTGTTTGATAACCTCAACAATATCCCAAAAGATCAAATTCCAATCTATTCCAACACTCTACTAATCTGCCTAAGTACACAAACCTAAATGAGCCCCTTTAGGCTTGGTTTTCAAAGGAAGAATAATGAAATGGGTGCATAGATAAGAGCAATGGGTTAAGCATTTTGAATGATTATCCTCTAATAAAATATTGAGTGGGTTGGGTCATTGTTTTAGTTAATATAAGGGCATTGTTTCAAAGCAAAGGGATAGTTAGTTATTTCTACATCAAATCATTGGTTGACCACTAACCTCTGCATCACTTAAGGTGTCATCTCTACTTATAATTAAACAAACTATATCATTCAATTTCTACATAAACTATGCTAATTCTTCAGTTGCAGATCACCAAAGAAGAGGGCTAATAAAGTCAAAGCACTACTGATAAAGGGTGAGACACCAAAATCATCTGTGAAATAGTATTATCAATTAACATCCTCAATGTTTATTAGTGCTTTTTGTTCAAGTACCATTGTGTGTTAATAATATATAGTTACAGATATAGTAAGAAGGAAAATAGGTCTCGATCTGATGATAATGGGGTAGTTACAAATATAGTTCTCTCTAAGGATAATGTTGTTTAACCAATGTGTAAGTTGAGAGAACCAAAAGACTATTTAGGTCTACTGAATACAAATGGAACTTTTGATATTTTAGGATATAAAATGTTTATTGATGGATTTGATAAGAATTATAGTATATAGACAATCAATTTACTCTTCCATAAAATGGTTCCTATGTTAACAACTTTTACTGTATTTCTTATTTTTGTTTTGGCATTTAATGTGATTGGAATATTGGTTTGTAACTGAAGGAGGACAAAGAAAAAAGAGTAAACATGTTGCATTTGCGAACACACCTACAAATGGAAGTGGAAGAAAATCTAAGGGAGCAAACGAAGTAAAAACTATAAAAGATCAGGACCAAATAGGGATATCATCAGATACATGTGCAAGGAGTTCAAATGATGAACCTTTGGTATGTAAACTCCAAAATACCATTTTTCATTTTAAACTAAACTGTAGTATGCATTTAACTTATTTATCCTAAAAATGCAGAATGCATGGAGATCAGATGCACGCACTAATTGGTAGACTTTTGGAGTCGAGCTTCACTTCAAAAATATATGAAGAACATGCATAGGTATTGGAAACTTCTCAGATTTCTTAACATACCCATCACCTTTAAAAATAGTTTCTACAAAGACAATATAAGGCATTTCATAAGAAATTGTAGTGACCCTTCATAGCATTACCTTCCTAAGTGGCTCATGATGGAGGTTATAATGTTTTAGAATGTTAGGACTAGTTTCAAGTTGATATCAACCCATTTCTAAAGGCTTGAGACTCATTGATGTTTCTATAAACCTTGAGTCCTTAAGACCTATAGGGCATTTAATATCTAGGGAAATAGGTAGAAATACCTTAAATAAGGATAATTTAGGTCCTAGTGTCCTTAGGATAAACTAGTCTATTTAATAGGTTAATAAGTCCATTTAAATGATTTAGTAAAGTTTCATCACTTAGAATTTAAAAAATTCAAAAGTTACAAAGTTATAAATTTGAATTTTCAAATTATAATGGTTGTGGAAATTTAGGAGGGAATTAGTTTCTTTATTGTTTTAAGCCAAATTAAACCATCCAACTAATTTGGATCAGTTTGGGTAGTTGATAGGAGATTACTAAATGTTTCACAGATCCATTGTAGGGGCAGAGAATCCATGGTAAGCACTATTACAAAAAATTGAATAATTTTTTTTTGATTTCTTGCAAAGTTAAAGGAGTTTTTGGTATGATTCAATGTTCTTATTGATTGGATTGCCTTGGACAAGTTTTTTATCATCCATATCTCATCTCTTTGAGTTATTTAATGTTCTAAAAGCCTTACTACAGTCACTGTTAATCATTTTGGTACTATTCAATCTTTGGAAAATCTAATTTTAAGATAGTTTCATGCAAATTGCACACTATGAATCTAGCACTCTGATTCTCATAGAATGGCATCTTATTGAGATACATAATATCAATTTAACATGTATAGTATCTTATTAATCTTGGAAATTCAAGTTTGATTAATTTATGTGGTGATCAAAATAAAGAAGACTAATAAACTAAGTGAATTTGGAGGATAGGCTGAAGGTTAGAGAGTTTTGGCAACAAGGGCACTATTTTATGATTGAATGTGTATAGACATGTTGTATACAAGGTGTTCCAACCTTTATTTGTTGTAGGTAAATTTGGGAAGCATGACATTGAGAAAGCCCTAAATTTAAGTGTTTCAAGGGTAAAATTTGGGGCTTTGGTACCTAGAAACCTCTTGGAGTCAAATTGAAAAAAGTTGAGGAAAAATCCTTGAGTGTTGTTGCTAGGCTACAAGGCATGCTATTAGGCCTAGTTTGAGTAATATTGAAGTTTTGGTGTCTAAACCATTGAAGAAAGTCTAAAACCTATTGAAGTACCTTGGATTAAATATTTTAGAGCTATAAGATCACATCATAAGACTTGATGGTGGTTAATTTACCATTTTACTTATTGAAGGCACTTTTGGTCACTAGATTCAATTGTGCATTTGATTAAGTTTGTATTTGGACCTTCGATCTACTGTATTCCCTTGCCACCTTTGCATCATAGACCCCATCTTCTCCCACAAACCCAAAGCATGAAAGGGAAGCATGAAATTGTCAAATTTGTAATACATTGCCAAGAATGGGCAACCCTAGGCCAAAATGGCACACATTAGGTTTAAGGAGCTAAAAATCATTGAATATTAATCTCATAGTCAAATGTAATGTATTTGATTCATCAAAGTCACAGTTAGAGATAGTTAGGAAGTAGTTACTATGATTTCTAAGGCTTATAGTTGTACCATGGGGTCTTGTGTCCATTACAAGGTGGATGGGTCATAGGGAGATCCTTATTACATCATGAAAAGAAAGAGGGTTAGCGATGCAGAGCTTGCAACCAAAAGTGCCAAATGTACTTCTAATTTCCAAACAACACCTTAAATTTCCTTAAAGGTTGTAGACTGATCTAAAAGGCTTCTAAAAAAGGTATACTCTACCCTACAAGTGGACTTCACTCTACATGCCCAACCCTCAAACCTAGGGTTCTCAACTGACTTAGATCAAACACAACTTCTTAGGGACTCCCCTTCTCCAATAGGCCTAAAAAGGAAAAATCTCCCTATATTGGTTTAGAGCTCAAATTTCTTGATAGAAAATGTTTCTATGGACCTAATCTCTCAAAAACACCCAACTTCAAAGTTCTCAAACCCCCAACAACTGATTTGCATAATTGTTACTAGCATTTCTAATAGGACTAATCCTAGCTTTCTCGGGCAAACTCCCAAAATTTGCAAAGGGAAAAACTATATTTTTACCTCTTTATACACCCTTTAACCACTTCTTAGATATCCTAAAAGATCAAACTCTAACTCTTTTCTAGCACCAACTAACACCCACTTTGAGTCACAGACCTAATTGGCTAGATTAGGTTGGGTTACAAAGGAAGTATGAGTAAATAGGTTCACAGACCTGACTCCGCCCCTTGTAACTCTTCTTCACATCCAATTAATCCTCCTACACCCTTCACCTAGGTCAAATCAATTAGTTTGGAAGCCTGAACCTTCTTTCTTCTTCAAATCTAGCCTAGACATATAACAATGTTCAGTCTAGGTCTTGCTGGTAAAAATAAATAACCTATACCTACAATTATAAATCTCTTCTATCTTGAAGTACCCTCTCCTAGCTTGCATTCCCCAAAGTGGCATTGAAATATCATAGTGGAATTGCAAGTTAGGAGGCCATCTTGAAGAAACCATCAGATTTAGGATAAATCTGACCAACCTCTACAAAAACTGATGTAACTTTTGTTGTAGATAAGATAAAGACTTCAAACAAAATTCAATGGAACACTAACTCAATAATATATCCAAAAATACAAAAATTTTACTCCTACTAATCCATATATGCCATACAAAATATAAACAATAGAGAAAAAGGCACAAATTCTGAGTTTTATTCAATATTTGTTGTTCACCTGTCCATACAATGGGTTTCTCCTCTTCTAGAAACCTTAAATAGATGTCATCCAATGGTCACAACCAATTTTTGAATGGTTGGGAGGACCATACAACTCCCTTAAAATTTGACAACTTATTTTGCAAAAATTGTTGTTTAGCAACTTTTCTTGCATTTTTGCAATTTTTTCCTCTTTTCACAATTTTTGTCCCAATTGCCCACCTATGCTTCTAAATCATGCCAAATGACTACTAAGGTGCCTAAAACCTCCTAGGGAACTAATAATTCCTTATTCCCACCTAAAACAACCTATATTGACCAAAAAAATGACCTTTGGTCCAAATGACATCTTGGCTTATAATGGAACCAAGGATTCATTTGACCTTGCATGTGGTCTTGACTCTTCAAGATTACATCATTTGACCTATTTTGATGCAACTTTGTATTGGTGCCCTACACCAGTTAGGTGCTCTACACCATTGTGAAGAGTTGGATCATGGTAGATAGGCACGCATGTATGGAGATCATGTACACACACTGATTAGTCAAAATAGGACAAATGAGGATTTTTATTTTCTAGGCTTTTCCACCACCAGCAAGGGCTTGGAAAAACTTAGTTGTACTCCCAAAAACCCACAACTCAACTTGATTTTTAGCCCTAGTAGCCTATTAAGTCTCCTAAAATTGATTTTTACCAATAACTCAAAAACTCATCAAAGGACTAGGAGAATACAATGCTGATTCAAGTACCCTTTTCCAAGCTCTAACAAACTCTTAAGTTTTAGAGACCAACTCCACTCTAGCATATCTGATGCAGGAGCATCTAGAGGTATAAGGAAAATCCTATGTCACCCAAAAAAATGTACCTAGACTTAGTTTCTGTTTCATGTATTTTCATTTTTGGATACCCATTTGGGTCAAATAAAGGTTCCAACTTTCACAGTTCCACTATCAGTGCGTTTGAAAATCTTGAAAAAATAGGAGCATGCAATTTGGCCATCATTTTGGTGACCTAGGAGGTGTGAATTGACTAGATGAATGTAATTGTGATTTAGAACATTCCAGAAAAAGAATCAGGTCAAAAGGCCCCACGGTTTGAAAGTTATTGCAGTTTTTTGGGTTTTGGAGACCCCCTAAGAATGCTTCGAAGTTAGGTTAGGGGCATTAAATGACCTTGAAAAGGGCCAAAAAATGGGGGATAAGCAAAGCTTGTCCATAGGGCTATAGAGCGCTTTAGAGCTTTTCAAAAATTTAAACTGTTCATCAATCGAAGCTACTGTTCAAAAGTTATGCCTCCCGAAAGTTCGGTTACAATTTCTGCATTCTTCTAGAATTGCACCAAATTCTAACGTAGCTTTCGAAACCTTCTATTTTGTCAGTGGATGCCTACTAGAACTTTTTAGAATGTACTCCTAGTCCTTAACCCTCCGGGGTCTATTTAAGGAGATTTCTGGCATTGTAAAAGGCAGTTCAGAGTGGAGTTTGAGAGGAGGTGCTAAAAGGAGAAATATTCTCCAAATTTATGCTATTGTAAGCCCTTAGGGCATGTTCTAAAGTTTATTTTCTCGGTACTATTTGTACTATCTTATTTTCTCAATTAATATAATTTCCCTTTTCTGTTGTGTCCATTCTGTTCTTGGGTTGTGTCCCCATCAAGTGGTATCAGAGCGGGTTTTCCTGAGTGTGTAGACAGAGCGCCGACTGTGAGGCAGTTTGCACCAGGACTGTGTGGTTGTGAGTTTGAGTTAGAAGATGCCTCTATGAAGAGAGCATGGTGAAAGGGCCAGAGCTATTGATCCTGAGGAGGTTAGAGCCCTCCAGAGGCAGGTACAAGCATTGCAAGAGGAGCTTCGTAGAGGAGCAAATGTTGCCGCAGGTGACAACAATGAGGATGACAATGAAGAGGAAGTAATGGGACCAGAAGAGGAAGTTGACGGGGAAGTTTTGAATCCTATAGAGGAAATGCTTTTTAGGGCCATTACTAAGTTTGGGAAAAGACCTACAATTGAAGTGGGTATATTTTCAGGAAATCTAAAACCAGATGAGTTGATCGGTTGGATCAATGAACTAGAAGAATACTTTGAGTATGAGGATATAAGGGACCCATATAGTGTTAAGTTTGCAAAGGCCAAACTGAAAGGCCATACCAAAATCTGGTGGCAAGAGGTTCAACTGGAAAGACTTAGAAGAGGAAAGGAGAAGATCACAAGATGAGATCGCATGGTGGACAAATTGAAGAAGCAGTTCATTCCTGTGGACTACAAACTTGATTTGTTTAAGAAGATGCATGGGTTAAAGCAAGCAGGAAGATCAGTCCAAGAATATACAGAGGAGTTTTATCGACTCTTGATTAGAGCGGGGCATGCAGAAGCAAATAAGGAGAAGGTTGCTCATTATATCAGTGGGTTGCGACCTAGCATCTAGGAGGAATTAAGTATGGTAAGAATGACCAGCATTGAAGAACCATACTAGTTTGCCCTACTAGTTGAAGAGAAGCTGAATAAAAGGTTTGAAGGAAGACAAAGAGGGCGTGGTCAAGGAGGAAGGGGAAGTGGTAGATCATTTGGAGGCCGCAATGAAACGCAAAAGAAAAATGAAGATGAGGGTACTAGCAGGAACCAGAGGAATGAGGGTTTCAACCGCTTCCCCAACCAAGACTTTGGAAATTAGAGAGGAAGAGGTAGAGGACATGGACAAGAAAGAGGAGGCTTCCGTGGTAGCTATTTCCATTGTAATGAAGAAGGTCATCATGCCTTTGAATGCCCTCAATGACAAGGAAGGACAGATAGGAGAACTGAGGGCCAAGCTAGGGTAGCTCATGCAGATGAGGATGCATAATCATCACATTCAGAGGATGCAGAAAGAGAAGAGACCTTGGTAAATGAAAGAGTCCTACTAAGTGGTGAGAATGAACCAGGACAATGGAGGAGTTTGTTTCGTACCAGATGCAAGTGTGAGGATAAATGTTGTGATGTGATCATTGATGGTGGTAGCACTGATAACTTGGTATCAGAAGACATGGTCTCTAAGCTAAAGCTCAAGAGGGAGAAACATCCCCAACCCTATCAAATTTCTTGGGTAAAAGATGATCATAAGATCCTGGTAAGTGAACAATGTTTAGTGAAATTCAAAATTGGGAGTTACCATGATGAAGTTCTCTCTGATGTTATTTCGATGGATGTTTACCATCTATTGTTGGGTAGACCCTGGTAGTTTGATAGACATGCAGTGCATAATGGACATGCAAACACATACTCTCTAACAAAGGATGGAGTTTGCCACAAATTGAAGCCCATGAAAAAGGAAGGTGAAAAGGTATGTAGCAGTGCTAGGATTTGTCTTGTTGATGGAAGGAAGTTTTTAGATGGCATGAAACATCAGCATATGTGCTATGCTTTGATTCCTAGGAAAGATAAAGAAGGTGGTAGTGAAATACCATTTGAAGTTTCAAATTTACGAGGGGAGTTTGGAGATATTATCTCTGATAATGTTCCAGATGGATTGCCACCAGTAAGGCAAATCAATCATCAGATAGATCTAATTCCAAGAGCTAGTTTGCCGAACAAGGCTACTCATAGGATGACTCCTACTGAAACAGAGGAGCTAAATAAACAGGTTCAAGAGCTGTTAAGGAAGGGCTTGATTCAAGAGAGCCTGAGTCCATGTGCAGTACCTACAGTACTTGCACCAAAGAAGGATGGAGAATGGAGGATGTGTACAAATTCCTGAGCTATAAATAGGATAACCATCAAGTACCAGTTTCCTTTGCCAAGGATGGATGATATTATGGACTGCTTGAGTGGAGCTTAGTACTTCACAAAGATAGATCTGAAGAGTAGTTATCACCAGATACAGATTTGAGAAGGAGATGAGTGGAAAATAGCCTTGAAGAACAAGAATGGTCTTTATGAGTGGTTAGTCATGCCCTTTGGATTGATGAATGCCCCAAGCACCTTCATGTGGCTCATGAATGAGGTACTTAAGAAGTTCTTGGGAAAATTTGTTATTGTCTATTTGGATGATATTTTAATTTTCAACAAGACTTTGGAAGAACATTTATTGCATATTCGTAGTGTCCTTGAGAGGCTAAGGGAAGAGAAACTGTTAATTAATCTAAAGAAGTGTGTCTTTGTAAAAAGGGAATTAGTCTATTTGGGGTTTGTTATATCACCTGAAGGTCTCAAAATGGATCCAGAGAAGGTAAATCTTGGAATGGCCTACTCTGACGTCTGCTACTGAGGTAAGATCATTTCATGGTCTGGTTAGTTTTTACAGGAAGTTTATTAAGAATTTCAGTGGCATATGTGCGCCCCTACCTGATAAAATAAGAGGGGATAGAAAAGAGTTCAAATAGACTGTAGGAGCTGCAAGAAGTTTTGAATTGCTGAAGAAGAAGGTGACAGAACAGCCTGTGTTGGCACTTCCAAATTTTAGAAAAGTATTCCAGGTGGATTGTGATGCTAGTGGCAGCGCTATTGGAGTTGTATTAAGCCAAGAAGGTAAGCCTATTGCATATTATAGTGAAAAATTGAATGATGCAAAGAAGAATTATTCTGTTTATGATCAAGAGTTTTATGCAATAGTTCAGGCCTTAAAAAAATGGAGGAACTATTTATTACCAAAGGAATTTGTTTTGTATACTGATCATCGGGCATTGTAGTACCTAAATAGCCAAGGTAAATTGAATCAGAGGCATATTAAGTGGGTAGAATTCTTGCAGAGTTATACATTTTTGTTGAGGCATAGAAGTGGAAAATCTAACAGGGTTGCAGATGCACTAAGTAGGAGACAGTCACTGCTTATAGTAATGCAGGTTGAAGTAGTTGGGTTTGATGAACTCAAGAATTTGTACCCTGAGGATCATGATTTTGCTGAAGCATGGAAAGCTTGTAAAGAGCCTGTTGCTGTAGATAGAACAAAGTGGTTAGATTATTTGATCCAAGATGGCATGTTGTTCAAAGGTAGTCAATTGTGCATTCCAAGGAGTTCCATGAGGGAAAATCTGATTAAGGAGAAACACAGTGGAGGGATGGCAGGACATTTTGGTCGAGATAAGACCATTGCCATTCTTAGAGAACATTATTTTTGGCCTCAAATTTCATAGGATGTAAAGAAGTTCGTACAAAGTTGCTAGGTTTGTCAAGTTGCCAAGGGGTTTAGTCACAATACTGGTCTATATCAACCATTGCCTATTCCATCAAGGCCATGGGAGGACATAAGTATGGATTTTGTTCTTGGATTGCCAAGGACACAAAGGGGTAATGACTCAATATTCGTGGTGGTTGATAGGTTCTCCAAAATGGCACATTTCATTCCATGCCACAAAACTCATGATGATATCCATATTGCAGACTTGGTTTTCAAAGAGGTGGTAAGACTACATGGTCTTCCAAGGAGTATAGTTTCTGATAGAGATACTGAATCTGTGGGGTATTTCTGGAGGACATTGTGGAAGAAGTTGAGAACAGACTTAAAATTCAGTTCCACGCATCACCCACAGACTGATGGCCAAACAAAAGTGGTAAATAAAAGTCTGGGCAATATGTTGAGATGTTTAGTTGGAGATAAGCCCAAGGGATGGGATTTGATTCTACCACAGGAAGAGTTTGTTTATAATAACTCTGTAAATAGGAGTACTGGAAAATCACCATTCCAAATTGTATATGGGAATAGCCCAAGGACTGCACCAAAGCTGAGGAAGATAGAACAAGGGGAGATGACAAGTGCTGAAGCTGAGGAATTTGCTGAACATATCAAGCATCTACATGAGGAAGTTCAGGCACACATAACCAAGATGAATCAAGAGTATAAAGCTAGGGCTGATCAAAGGAGAAGACATAAGGAATTCCAAGTAGGAGATTTAGTCATGGTACACTTACGAAAAGAAAGATTTCCAGCCGGTACTTACAACAAGCTGAAAATGAATAAATTTGGCCCTTGCAAAATTTTGAAGAAACATGACTGAGGAAATGCATATGAGGTGGAGCTGCCAGATGATATTTAGATTTCACCCATTTTCAACATTGCAAATTTAACAGAGTATCATGATGATGGTGCAGATGAGGAGCTGGTGTTAGAGCCATGTCCAATTCCTACTTCTAAGAAGGAGGAGATAGAAGACATTCTAGATCATCGTGTGGGTAGGAGTACCAGAAACATGTAGTGTGAAGAGTATTTGGTCAAATGGAAAGGACGACCAATCGAGGACTCAACTTGGATTTCAGCAGCTAAGGTTTCCCATTTGAGATTTCCTCTACCATCCATAAAGTGACAGGGTCACTTTTCAATCTACCCTGGATGTCTGATGCAGGAGCATCTAGAGGTATAAGGGCAATCCTATGTCACCCAAAAAAATGTACCTAGACTTAGTTTCTGTTTCATGTCTTTTCATTTTTGGATACCCATTTGGGTCAAATAAAGGTTCCAACTCTCACAGTTCCACTATCAGTGCGTTTGAAAATTTTGAAAAAATAGGAGCATGCAATTTGGCCATCATTTTGCTGACCTAGGAGGTGTGAATTGACCAGATGAATGTAATTGTGATTTAGAATGTTCCAGAACAAGAATCAGGTCAAAAGGCCCCACGGTTTGAAAGTTATTGCAGTTTTTTGGGTTTTGGAGACCCCCCTAAGAAT